>JAGSMR010000139.1:0-122500 GCA_029286605.1 Sericinus montela
TATAGTTAAAGCTTATATGGAGTAGAAATACAAGAACCCAAAATTTTAATATAACATATGTTTAAACTGCTTAAAATTTTATACAATGATTATTGGATGACCCGATAGCCGAGTCGTTTGGCTGCCTTCGAAGCTAAAGGTTGCGGGTTTGGATGCCCGTGGAAAAATATTTGTATCATGAATATGATACAAATGTTTGTATTCAAGTCAAGGATGTTTTTTTTATATATGAGTATTAACCTATGTAAATTTATGTGTATGTAATTATATTGCACCGTAAGTTTCAACCCTAAGACGACCGTAGCTCCTGCCACGTCGCTCTTATATAGATTCAGTGAAGTTTTTTTATTTATTTATCCTTTATTGAGATACCTTAAAGTAAGGGCTACAATGGGCGAACTTAATGCCTGATGGCATTCTCTACCAGTCAACCCTTGTAATGGTGAAAAGTTGATGGCAGGTGCAACCCAAAGAATTAAAAATACAATGTACATAACAGCAACGATACATAAAAGCAATACATATAATAGCAGTATATACTATAAAATACCTACATACATAATTATAAATATTTAAGAATATATTTACACACAAAAATATATACGTACGTATACCAATAAATATATAAATATAAGATAAACTAAGTAACTATATCATACTAATACATACTTTACAATACTAATAAAAAAAAGCAAAGTCGTAAAATGTGAAGTATGGAAGTTTAACTGACGTTTAAGACTGTAAATTCCAGTTGTTCCTGGCATTCGGGTTTTAAAAATCGAACACGCGTCAGATCGCTCTGGAATAAATAAAAATACGATGAAATATGAATTTTGCGTGAGTGCATATCCTTATAAACGAGCTTTCAATAACTGTGATTGTGAATAGCATACGAGAGCATATAAAGTAAAACATAGAGTTATATATACGAAGAATTAACGTTTGAAAACTGCAGTTGAATGTAGTCAGAAAGTTGATAGGAATTAATTAATCCGAGCAATGTATGTGACTTTGTCACTATCTATATATTATATGTATTTATTTCTTCTCCGTCAGAGGTCTTATTGCGAATTTGTGGGAAATTAAAAAATAATTACGATATTACAAGTAATATTTATCTTCCTGCAGTGAAACTTACAGGCCGTTAAGAAGATTGCCTTGTGGTATCGTGGTAAGAATATAGCACCCGCTTTCTTCTCATGGGTGTCTTGTGTCTGTCTACCGAAAAATGGCATATAACCATCTCGAAAAACATCAGACCAAAATTCAGGAAAGCGGTGACGGGTAGCAGATTTTAAGGTGCGATATATCTAGTGCCACGATCGCCAATCCGCTTGCCAAGCATGGCGATTAGGACAAATCCTCCATCACGGGAGGACGTGTCCTTTCCGTCCGTTATGTATGTACGTATGTATGTATGCGTGTATTAAGGTAAGTTAAAGTTTTACAGAAGTCACGATAGCCGAGTTGTTGGGTGGTCGGAATTTCGAGTCGAGAGACCCGAGTTCGATCCCCAGGTGGCAGTACCAATGAGTTTTTCAAAAACTTATGTACGAATTTCATCGTTGGCTTGGACATAAAGGCGGCGACGGGCTCACCACCTGTCACGCTGTCCCGAAAATATCTTCGGTGGAAGGTGGGTCAAAGGGACTTAATTGTCTAGACTTGACCTCTGTCTACCCCTGTATTGGGAATTGCGTGAAGATATTTATTTATTTTATAAAGTTTTACAAGTTCCTAACTAATCCTCTTTCTAAAGGTGTTAGTTGGAAATTAGTCAGTGGCAGTGAAAACCTGCGTGTGGAAGCGACCAGGACTCATATTGAAAGGAAAAAAAAATCCTAAAGCTGAGAGCATCGTCGTATACAATTATGCCGACGTATGTCAACTGTTAGCGTGCATGGCTAAGGGGCTACCATGGAAATAAATAAGAATGATTTATCGCTTGAGTATTGTACATTAAAACAATTTGCTTAGAGAAAGCAAGTTATTTTACCATATGAAAGTTATTATGGATGCCTTTTTGACTCTTGCATTTCCCAATATTGCATAGCCTCATGCCTAAATTGCTCAGTCACGATGTCTCAAATTGAAATTATTTTTAATTTTAATTGTTTTCTACATTGACCCGTCCCGGAATAGACCGCGGGATCTCAGAGCTAGCGACACCAAAAAACCGGTGTAGCGGATACCGGTGTAGCGAATACCGATGTACCGGGAGTATAGCTGGAAGTCTACCGCTAAAGAAACTGTACGGTCCATTAGTTTAAGTCAAAAACAGCTCAGATAACTTGGCCCTGTGGTGTCGGGGTAAGAACATGTCACCACTTTAAAGAAACGCTGAAGTTTGTTAGACTTCTACTTCACTACTTCTTCACGCCGGTATTCTGTGGAGTCGTGATACTTCCCAGGTCGAGCCGGCCCATTCATGCAACAATAAAAGCTGATACGTGGCTCTACCACTTTTAAAATTTGAATGATGACCAAACTCTTCTATAAGATAGAGGCTTAGACGTAGGCCGGTCCTGAAGTGGGCGTTTTTAGGCTTCTGTGATGATGATGATGTGTTTTATAAGGAAATAAGGCAACAGAATCCAGCTAAGGCACATAAAATTTAAATGAACACAGACTTGTGTTACACTGTTTCTGCACAGATCATAAAGTTTCTCTAATTTGAAACGCAGAACAAACAGGCTTCATGATATTTTTATTACATGCTCGCCAAAATACAAACTTTCCACATCTCATACCACGGACGGCATTGTTGCAAGATATGTGCCATTTGTTTATACTTTAGATCAACTTCTGAGATTTATTGCGACATTTCACTCGAAGATATGAAATTAAATGAAAAGGCTTTATTTCTCCAACCTGCATATATGAACAACAATAGTGAATGGGTTCAATGGGGTAGAGGGTCTGGTAGGTTTATTTCACATTTAATACACTATTGAGTTGTTGTTGTTCGGAACTGGAGTCAAGAGACCCGAGTTCGATCCTCAAGGCACGTACCAATCGATTTATTCAAAATTTATGTTGTTGGCTTGGGCATAAAGAAGGCGACAGGTCCATTTCCTCTCAAGTTGTCTCAAAAATGTCTTCGGCGGGACGTGGGTCGAAAGGACTTCATTGTCTAGACCTCTGTCTATTCATGTATTAAGAATGGCGTGAAGATATTATTATTATTTATTTTAATTAAAAATCAACTTACGAAAGAATAGCTTAGTTGGTAGTACCACTGCTTTTGAAACTGAGGTTTACGGGTTTATATCTCGTTAAGGGCAAACATATGTGCATGTTTGTACTCGGGTCATATTCATACATAAATATTTTTCGTATGTATATATAAAATTATGTTTGTAATATTATGGTACCGTTCGCTTGGACACTAAGACGTCGATGGGCTCAGCGCCTGTCACAATAACGGTGGTGTATTTACGTCTTAACCACGCAGAAGCGTAGTTTTACTTCATAATATATATCAATCAAATATATCAAACATTCAACACGTCTCATATTATATTTGAATCAAGATAAAAATAAATGACTGCGAATGCTCACGCCGACGTCGTCGAATAGGCGCTGTTAAGAAAATGTGTTCGGTGACGAACATTCTGAGGTAATGATGTCGTTAAGTTTCAAGGTCATAATTTTTTATTAGAGCCATTTGCGAGTATGACTATTGCACCGTAGCACTTTGAGCTGATATTTTTAGGTGCTAATGAAAGTATTTTGAACAATTCCGCGTACGAAAACAAGAAACTGGCGACAACACTACGACGACGTATATTAAAGACCCTGCATAGTATTGGCGTAAGAAGGTAACTACTCTCTCTTCCCGTATCCCGAGTGTAGTACATACATCTATATGAATAATATTTTTTTATAATCTCCGTGGCCGAGTGGTGCACGTATCGATCTTCATGATGTTTAATTTCATTGTGCAACCACTTTATATTCATTGGTATTATATTTCATAAAGAAGGTAACTACTCTCTCTTCCCGTATCCCAAGTGTAGTACATAAATGAATGAATGAATGAATCAATGATAGATTTATTCATTACCACAGACACAAAGGCATAAAATACAGAAATAGTAAAAAAAGTATATACATAAAAAGAAACTAAATAAAAGCATGTCGACTAACAATAACAAATACCCGTGTCGTGCCAATGAAACGGTACTGTCTCAGCATAATGTCGCGATATAAACCGCAACGCTGATTTTCAGCCAGTACCTACCTAGTTGCGCGACGTGTCCCGTAAAGAAGTAAATGAACCATAATATTATTAAATTACATTTTTACATTACAAGTTTTAATCAATAAGGACGCTATACAAATTAACAGAGCCTGCCAAGTGTACAATATAAAATACACATATTGATCAATTTAAACAATGAAGTCGTTGTACATACATAGCAATACAGAGTATGGAATTTATATTTGTATATAAAAATTGGTAAAGGGAGAAAAAAAATCTTTAACTTATGTTTACTTAACCTAGCTTTTGCAAATCTAACAGATGTTGTATAACAAAATTTGCTTTTGCTTCGCGAATAGGAGGCAGTATATCATTCCAGTATTTGGAGGCACTAAACCGAAAACGGCCTCTAAATGCAGCAGACTTATGTTTGGGGTTAGATAAAATTTGGGAGCAACTCCTAATTGTGTAATGGTGCTGAGAGTATCGCCATGTGAGTTTTTTGTGAAAATATTCAGGTTTACCAGTCCGAATAGCATAGTGGAGTAAAACAATTTTATGCGGTGCTGCATATTGAGCATGTTGCTATTGATCAGGTAAGGTGTAACAGGCGAGCGACTTGGAATGAAGAAACAAAATCGAGCGCACGCGTTTTGGATCCGCTGAATAAGTCTGTCGGATCGTTTTAAAATACAAGGTCCGGACACAGGCAAACAATAGTTCAATTTTGACAAAATTAGTGATTCGCAAAGCCGTATCCGCAGATTAACACTCAAGAACTTTTGCATCCGATAGAGGACCTTAAGCCTATAGAAGCAGGAGCGTACTAATTCCAACACGTGACTCTCAAAGAGTGATATGAATAATATTTTTTTATGATCTCCGTGGCCGAGTGGTGCACGTATCGATTTTCATGATGTTTAATTTCATTGTGCAACCACATTATTTTCATTGACATTATAATTCATAAATTATATTACCTTCGTTGTACCAGATTCTCAAACACAAAAGCTTTAGCGACTTACTTTGGAATCAATGCGAGAGGAATCAGAGCAATGTATGTGGTGTAGTCTGTATGTACGTATGCATAAATTATATGTTAAATACAACAAATAAATAAATATCTTCAAGCAATTCCCAATACAGGGGTAGACAGAGATCTAGTCTAGACAATTAAGTCCCTTTGACACACCTTCCACCGAAGATATTTTCGGGACAACGTGACAGGTGGTGAGCCCGTCGCCGCCTTTTTAGTCCAAGCCAACGATAGTAATTCGTACATAAGTTTTTAGAAAAACCCATTGGTACGGCCACTTGAGGATTGAACTCGGGTCTCTTGACTCGAAATTCCAACCACCCAACCACTCGGCTATCGTGACTTCTATTAAATTATTTGTTCTATAAGATTTTCGACATTTCATCATGGGCGAGATAAAAATGGGAATGTGTTTTGGTAAATAGATATATGATTACCTGATATACAAACGCTATTTATAGTGATCCAGCAGAAAATTTTGTAAAAAATTAATTCTCACAATACATACGAGTAAATGGTCGACGAAAACTGAAAACCAGCTTCATTGAATAAACAAGTGATAAAATATCGATAAAGCGCGGCTCAACTGCGACTATCGTTGTATGCAAATTTGTTGTTTGGATCTCCGCTCAGTAGCGCTCGTGCGGAAACCAGTGAATACTTTGTTTCTTTTAGTTACAAAAATGGGGTTAATTTACAATCTGATAATGTAAAGTATATTTATAATTTAGACAGAGGATTTATTTTAATTATATTATTTGTCTATGTAGCATCAATGTTATATCATTGGCTTAAACACTAAGATTGTTATAGGCATAGTTAAAGGTGACACTAAGCCTGCCTAAACTAACTAAGGTAGATAGACGTTTTTCAAATAAGCCGAAATGTGGTTCGGAATTATTAAATTGTTTACATATGTGAACAAGAGACTCGAGTCCAATCCCCAGGTGGTAGGTCGTACCAATGAGTCTTTTCATGAAACTTATGTGCGATTCATGTCACAGGCTAAACGCTAGTCACGTTGTCCCATAAATGACTTCGGTGAAAGGTGATTCGAAAGGACTTAATTGTCTGGATCTCTGTCTACTTCAGACTGGAAATGGAATGAAGATATTTTTTTTGACCGCCCCTGGAAATCTCATTAAGAGATATGGACGAGAGTAAGTGTTTCAATGTACAAAAAAAACATTTTATCAAAGTTATGTAAAGCAGTGGCGGAGATCATTAACTATTCAACCAACAATGCTCTGCCTACTACTGAAATAGCGTCAGATAAAATAGGAATGTAATAATTCTTTATTTTATTTATTTGCATGTTTAAGAAATCGAGAACTGAGGTTTTATTGAGAAATCAACAAAACTTTTTTCTTGACCTGGTCTTTTTTCAGGACGTCCTTGATTTGGTATCGAAACGTCCGCCTAGGCCTTCCCCTTTGTACACTTCCGTTCACACTCGCCTTAAATACTTTTTTCGTCAATCGTTCTTCATTCATTCTCTCGACATGGCCAAACCATCTTAGCATACCTATCTCAATTTTAGTCACTATATCTTCTTTCAAACCACAACGTTTTCTTATCTCACTATTCCTTATAAAGAAAAACAGCAATTTACAGAAGGCTCTGATTTAGTATTAAATAAGATATAATAATAAGAAAATAGATATAAAGCCAAATATTAATATATATAGATTTATAGACGAATGGATAACAATAATAAAGATAAATCACTAATAATAAGTTATAACTGTAAATCTCTGAAACGATCATTAGAAGGAGTAAGAACTTTTTGTCAGTCTGCTGATATAATAGCGTTGCAGGAAACATGGCTTTTGCCACATGAATTGCCACTACTGTGTTCAGTTCACGGTGGTTTTGATGGCACTGGGACCTCGGCAGTCGATACCTCTACTGGCTTACTCATAGGTAGACCATACGGCGGTGTTGCTTTGTTTTGGAGGAAAAGTGCGTTCGAAACGGTGTCTGTGATAAACTGTGATAATGTTCGGACTGCTGCGATTAAAGTAACTGTAAGTAATAGATCTATAATCATTTTTAGTTTATATATGCCAACAAACTGCCACGAAAACCTTACGTTATTTACTGAGTGTCTCAGTGTAATACAATCGATTATTGAAGTGGAAGAGAATCGTGGTGTTGAGGCGGGTTACCTTCTAGGATATTTTAATGCACACCCGAATGAAATATTTTATAACGAATTGACAAAGTTTTGTAACGAAAGTTTGTGGTGTTGCGCGAACATTGAAGTGCGCTTCATTCTAATACCTATACGTTTCGTAGTGATGCTCATGGGTGTGAGAGGTGGTTAGACCATTGCATAGTCACTCAATCTGCACGAACTACGATCAAAAAAGTGTGGGTGAATTATGACATGTACTGGTCGGACCATTTCCCTCTGGTAATTGAATGTGAACTATATAAATTAAGTCAGAAAATTGAAATCATGCCTAAAACAAATGAGACAAAAAAACGTATAATATGGGGAGAGAGGCAGTTGAAGCAAATTAATAAATATTATGATTTATGTAATTCTATGTTAAAAGAAATTAGTTTTCCACTAGAGTTGAGCCACTGCTGTAAGCATTTATGTCCTAACAAAGACCATTACCTCATATTAGATCAATTATTCGAAAAGATTGTTTTTATTTTATCTGAAGCTGCTTCGCAGACGTATGTTAACAAAATATTTAAAAATAAAAAAGGTTACATAATTGGGTGGAATAAGTACGTAGCCAGCGCACATAGGGAGGCCAGACTTAAATTTCAACTATGGGCTTTGGCGGGAAGACCTAAAAGCGGCAAGGTATATAATGAAATGACGAACACGCGAAAAATATTTAAGTTCAAATTAAAATGGTGCCAAGATAGACAAGATCAATTAAAGATGGATATACTTGCTTCAAATCACATGGCTAAAGATTTCAAAAGTTTCTGGAAGAACACAAATAAATTAAATGTAAAAACTAGCCTTCCTATTAGTGTTGAAGGCGAACACAACCACAAAATAATTGCTAATTTATTTAAGGATTGCTTCAACATACAATCAGCCGCGGAACCATTGTCGTGTAGTGTGTTCGATCGTGGGACCGGTATGACCGAGTGTAAAATGTCTTTCTCAGTAAAAGATGTTTCGATGGTAATTAAAAACATGCATAAAGGCAAATCCCCCGGTCATGACGGTCTCAGCATCAAACACTTTAAAAATGCTGGACCACATTTGCCGCGAGTTCTTTCAATGTTTTTTAATTTGTGTCTTTGTCACTCCTATCTGCCTGAGGCTCTACTACGGAATATCGATGTACCAGTTCCCAAGAATAAGACGAGCAATGCCTCTGATAAAAATAATTATCGGCCTATCTCACTTGCCACAACAGCAGCCAAGCTACTAGATAGTTTATTGAATGGCACTCTCGCAAGGCATGTAGATATTCATGATGCCCAGTTAGGCTTTAGGGCAGGATTGTCAACTGAAAGTGCTATTTTGAGCCTTAAGCATACTGTGAACTACTACACGAAGAGGAGGACACCGGTGTACGCGTGCTTTCTCGACTTGTCTAAAGCTTTTGATCTTTTACTTTATGACCGTCTGTGGGACAAGTTGGGGACCGCGGGTGTGCCGGTGGAATGCATCTCCCTCCTCAAATTCTGGTATGCGAACCAGACAAATCAAGTGAGATGGGTAAGTACCATGTCGGGTGCATACAGATTGAAATGTGGCGTGAGACAGGGAGGGTTAAGCTCACCTTTATTGTTCAATCTGTATGTCAATGAGCTTATTGAACGGCTCAGTAACACTCTTGTCGGCTGTCATATTGATGGTATTTGTTTTAATAATTTAAGCTATGCTGACGACATGGTGTTTCTGAGTCCCACAATCAACGCACTAAGGACTTTAGTGTCTATATGTGAGACATATGCGGAGTCACATGGTTTAAGATATAATGGCGATAAAAGTAGAATAGTCGTATTTAAGGCAGGGAAATATCAGCCAACCTATGTGCCTCCTGTGGTCCTTGGTGGTGTGCCTATCAAGGCTGTAAATAACTTTAAGTACCTGGGGCACATTGTAACTGAAGACTTTCGCGATGACGAAGATATGGAAAGGGAGCGAAGGACGTTGGCGGTCCGAGCCAATATTCTGGCTCGCAGGTTCACGAGATGTACAAATACAGTTAAATTAACACTATTTAAATCATATTTTCAATCTTTTTACTCAAGTGGCCTGTGGGTTGCATATACGCGTCGAGCTTACAACGCCCTGCGCGTCCAGTACAACAACGCTTTCAGGATGCTGTTGCGGCTGCCCTGGCGTTGCAGCGCGTCACGAATGTTTGTGGAGGCGCGTACGGATACATTTCAAGCGATAATCCGCAAAAAATCAGCCTCACTGATGCAGCGTTTGAGAGGTAGCAACAACAGCATTCTGAGGGCGATATCTGGTAGAAGTGACTGCCCCGTTCAGAACCACTGGATAGGGATTGTACTAGGTCACAAATGATACTTGTTCAAATAGATGTAAACTAACAATACTAACATAGTTTTAATTGAAATTGTTACTAACCGGATTACCAACCATTCAATATGGATAACTTTTTTGTCCGATTAAAATAAATTATTATTATTATTATCCTGTCACTCAGTTTAACTTATACTACTGTCAATAGTCCACTGCTGGACTTAAGCCTCCCCTAAAAATATAATAGTCAGTCAGTTTGTCGTAGAAGGCCCATGTGTCATCTGAATCGATTCTTCGCTGTACTTAGAAATAATGCTTATGTGTACTGCTCTAACCTTTCTCGAAATCATCTTAACACATTGGATCGTCTCCTTAACAACTGTGCACCTAAGTATTTGAAATCTAAGTTTCAATACTTGGGTGATTCTCAGGAATGCATTCTCCATTCTCCGGAAAGACTCAAATAATTAAAAAAAATTTTGAAAAGTTGACAACATTATACACATTGCACTGATCCCAAATTAATTAGCTTAATTATTTGTTTATGGAATCAGAAACAATGAAGGTACCATAAACATCCAACTCGAGACAATGTAGCAAAATTGTTTTTTTTTTTTTTTCATTTACCCATTCGGGACTAGAACCCGGGACCTTAGTTTGCGATGCTAACAAAACTAGTGTGTACGCTACGCCTTTCCACCAGGAAGACCATCAGAGTGTGTTAAACGTGTCTTTATTAAGTAATGGTCATAAAAACCCAGTTTAGTATTTATTTATACTACATAACGGCACGATAGCCGAGTAACGATAGCCGAGTGGTTGGGTTGTCAGAATTTCGAGTCAGGAGATCCGAGTTCGATTATTATTTAAAAACTTATGTAGGAATTATATCGTTGGCTTGGATATAAAGACGGCGACGGGCTCACGTTGTCCCAAAAATATTTTCGGTGGAAGGTAATGTAAACGTTCACATCCTATCTCGTTGTCTTGAATATGCTTCGGTGGAAGATGGGTTGGAAAGACTTAAACCCCTGTCTAGTGAAGTTTTGAGATTATGTGTTGTAATATTTATATATCATTGTGCTGTAGTTGCCCTACAAATAAACAAGTTTGTGTCCTTCTTTGATTCGAAATATTTATTTAAAATTAAAACGTTTAAATTATCCTACCCTAAAATACTGCTAGAAGAATAAAAGAACCAACGAAAGGTTACACTAATTCGGGATAAAATAATTTCCGTTCTATGTCCACAAACACCACACGGTGTTTGCGACATTTTTATGTAAATAAATAAATATCTTCACGCAATTCCCAATACTGGGGTAGACAGAGGTCCAGTTTAGGCAATTAAGTTCCTTTGACCAACCTTTCACCGAAGATATTTTCGGGACAACATGACAGGTGGTGAGCCAGTCGCCGTCTTTATGTCCAAGCCAACGATATAATTCGTACATAATTTTTTTAAAACACATTGGTACGAGTCTACCTCCTAGGGATCGCACTCGGGTCTTTTGACTCGAATTCCGACCACCAAACCACTCGGCTATCGTTACTTCTAATCATAGTCTGTCTTATATAACAGTCTTTAATCATAAACCCTAACTTGTAAAGTCTTGAACCATAAAAAGGCAGCTTCAAGTAATCTCAAGGATTCAATATCTTAACATCTCCATCCAAAGCATATTTTCAATAGGAAAGGTACCGCCGGAAAACGATTTGTGTGAATTCGTTAAGGGTTATTCAGTGAGGTAAGAAGGGTCTATTTGTTGTACACTTGAATACCTGAAATCAGATTTGTTAAAAAAAGTTTTCACCTTTCTCAACAGAAAAAGAAACAAAATCAAGCTGAATTTTGTCTTGTTAGAGTTGTTTGTTTAGAAGAAATTCAAACTTATATTGATTTAGGTTTAAATTTAACCCTGTCAGTTTTTTTAACAATTTGTATGTTTTAACTTTTATGTAGTTTTCAATTAATAAAATAAAATAAATATCTTCACACAATTCCCAATACAGGGGTAGACAGAGGTCTAGTCTAGACAATAAGGTTCCTTTGACCCACCTTCCACTGACGATATTTTCGGGACAACGTGACAGGTGGTGAGCCCGTCGCCGTACATAGTTTTCATATTTTAAATAATAAAATTATCTTGTGCCTCTTGAGTTCTCTCTGGGTAACAGAATTTCATTCACTTTCACATTCATTCTGGTGCTAATTAAATAAATAAAATTTAATACTTCTGATATTATAACTCCTTCATTCCGGCAGAGAGGTTATGTCGTTTGTGGAATAGGCCTATTATATCCTGTATATTTACATAGGAACATAAAATATGGAACAACTGAAATTCAGATATGAATAACGAGTGAGGACCGAATGGTAAATAAAATAAAGTGTAAAAGTTAACATTAAAAGGCATCAAGTTAGACCGACACTAACTTTCTAAGATGATTCGAGCAAATTTTTGGAAAAGGAGAGTTTCAAGAGTACTCGGATCCCTAGACGTGTGTGTATAAAGAAAAAGATTAATTTGAAAGAGGTATGTATGGATCGTGACACTTCGATCGGTATGTTCTCTCTAGCTACCCATTCAGGGAATGTGCGTGAAGATAAGTAAGTAATCCTTAACTGTAGCGTATATGAGCCTTCAAGATAATTGTTTGCACTTTGTTATTATATATCATGTTAAACGTTATACGAAGCCAATTACACTCTACGACAGACATTATTTACACAACTTTACTTACCTACTTTTTTGTATTATATTTTAACGTTAAAAGGACGTAGTTTTCTAGTGCGGCGCCATCTATTTCATATTAGAAGTTCACTAGTGGCAAACAATTCAGGAAACATAGACACGTTCTATATCGCGCTATCGAAGTTCTTATGATTATAAGCGTATATACCCACATTCTTTCGCTTGAGGCTACTTATCATAAAGTTGACGCTAATGACTCATGGCTTGACCTCATTATTGTTGCTTCCCCAGACAGTGTGTCCATTAACATCGTGGTGGCACTAACATCGTCGTGTCGATGATAAAGTGGCACTACTTAATCAATAAAAAATAAATAAAATTCGGCTCGACCGGGGAAGTACCACGACCTCACAGAATACCGGCGTGAAGACCGGCGAAGTCAATAATATGCCCATATATATGTCTTTAATTAACTTAGTAGTGCCGAGAGCAAGAGGTACCTATGGTACGGTACCAACCTTATACTGCGATGGGAATTGGGATTGAGACCGGGGCTGAAATCCGCCTCGCAGGACATCGGCTTAAAGTCGAGGTAACTTTAGCTTATGTGGTTTTACCCTGAAAGAGAAGTATGAAAGTCCCTTTCTCTTTCCTTAGACATTTTCTCTGTTTTTATGGAAAGGGTTATGAAGTCAGCAGTCTATGTTTTTATCTTAGAATTATATATACATATCTTCTTTTGTGGTGCTTAAACCTTCACTCCATACCCACATTTCACTCGTCCTTTCGAACCACATTTCACTAATCAAATCAAATCATTTATTCATCGACATAAGAACATACATTAGTTTATTGATCGTCATTTTTAATCTACCACCGTTTCGTAATGAGGTTCCTCTAACGGAGAAAAAACAGGCGAAAGAAACTCCGTAATTATCCTCTTTTTTGGTCAATATTTTTAAAAATATAATGCATTATACAAATATAATGTGATATTTTCTTGAAATAGCTTGGAAGCGATTACCTCATTTCCAGAGGTTAATGTCATTAATATTTTCATTTATATTATAATAACCCTTCCTATAAAGCTTTTCTTTAATAAATTTCTTAAACCTGTTAATAGACAGGCTTTGCACTTTTACCGGGACTTTGTTGTAGAAGCGTATACACCGCCATATGAACGAGTTACTTACTCTATGGAGTCCAGTATCCGGTGTTACAAGCTTGTGTTTGTTCCTAGTATTTACATTATGTACATCAGAAGTCTTGCTAAAAGTTATAATGTCTTTATGCACATACATTAAATTTTCATATCTGTATTGAGAGGCCAGTGTTAAAATATTAATTTCTTTAAATTTCTTTCTAAGAGTTGCTCGGGAATTTGGACAATACAGCTCGTATGGCCCTCTTTTGTAAAACAAATACGGTTTCTACGTCAGCTGCATGACCCCATAGCAGAATGATTATATGACATTATGCTATGAGAGTAACTAAAATAAACAAGTCTAGCCGTTTGTACATAAATTAAAAGCCTTATTTTTCTTACAGCATATGCTGCAGAGCTTAACCTACTCGCAAGATGGGATATATGGGGGCCCCATTGAAGCTAGATAATCAATGTGATAAATTCGAATATGTGTACCTTAGTCATGGTAGTTTATACATACATGTCAGTGTCCGATTTGCCGGTATAATTATTTTATACCGGCAAATCGGACATTTATATGGAAATGAGTTCACAATCTTTCCTGTGGTCCCAAACAAACTTCCGTGAAAGGCGGATCGACAATACCTAATTATCTAGACATCTGCCTACTCCGGTAGCAACGCGACGCTCCGTGATGATAACGAAAGTTGAATATGATCATATTTGTTTTAATTTTTAATCTTCCCGCATATAAATATTCTACTCACTGTGGAATCATTTAAGACCTTGCTCAGTCATCATTGGATACGTGCCGCTGGTTAGTTACTAAGCTTATACCCAGTAATTGCATTTGTGGAACTCAACGATCGGTCTCTGCCTTGTCCGGACTGTTCTTAACTTGAAATCAATTACTGTAATACTGATGCCTGTCAGTTAATACAAAGTCTTTTTTTATAGAAAAGGGAGGCAAACGAGCAGGTGGCTCACGTGATGGTAAGTGATTACCGCCGCCCATGAACACCCGCAATACAAGAGGCATAGCAGATGCGTTGCTTCCCTTAGAGTGCCCCCCTCCCAGAATTGGGGAAGGGGGTGTGTGAGCCACCGATTACCTGCACTCACCAGAAGAAACGCAGAAGTTTATAGACTTCTACTTCACGCCGGTATTCTGTGGTCGTGGTACTTCCCCGGTCGAGCCGGCTCATTCATGCAACAACAAAAGTTGATGCGTGGCTCTACCACTGTTTTTAAAAAGTCTATTAAGGGATGCTTGTGAATTATTTTATATTGAAATATTATAATCAACGGGATTAAAGATTTATTTATCTATACACTATTATTTATTTATGTAGTATATATGTAAGTATCAAATCACAATTTGTTTTGTAATCACGATAGCGAAATGGTTCGCTGGTCGGAATTTTGAGTCAAGAGACCCGAGTTCGATCCCCAGGTAGCACCCTCGTACCAATGGGTTTTGTCAAAAACTTATGTACGAATTATTTATTTAATCTTTATTGCGATTCCGTATAGGTCACAAAAGGCGGACTTATTGCCTAAAGGCATTCTCTTTCAGTTAACCTATGGTATGGCTGCCACGTTGTCCCAAAAATATCTTCGATGGAAGGCGGGTCAAAGGGACTTAATTGTCTAGACTAGACCTCTGTCTACACCTGTATTTGAAATTGTGTGAAGATATTTATATTCATTTATTTTATTTATTGTTTTGTAGTCACTATAGCCTGCCGGAATTCCAGTTGAGATACCCGAGTGTAATCTCCACGTGGTAGACTCACATCAAATTGAGTTTCTCTAAAATACAAAAATGAATATGTAGGATTTATATCGGTGACTTAGACATAACGACGAGGACAAGCTCTGCTCACCTATCGTGACTCTGTATTATTTATCCGAAAATAGTATAATTTACGTATAATGACGATAATGTCAATGGATGAAGTGTTTTCAGAATTCCAAGTAATTTATTTATTAAACAGTAGGGTTTTAATTAAGCAGTACATTGCTAATTGAACTCTATCAACTCTCGAAGTTTAATCTTTATCCAGTAATGTTACACAAATATTTGAGTACTTAAAAGATGCTTGTTTGATATATAACAAGTTTTAAACTAGAATAAAAAAGTATTCTAAGTAAGCTTTATTCAGGTCACGAATTCAAATTCGCTTTGTGGTAAAAAGCGAGATGATGAGCAGCATGAAAACTGTTTCCTTTTCAATTAAGCTGGTTCCACTTTCTATAAAGAATAAAAAAGAAAGAACCCACAATAACAATTTTCAAATAGGGTGACCACTCTGTAAACAGTGTATTCTATGAAATTATCTTGACACAGTTGTTTACATAATGGCCTGTAGAAGTTATAATACGTATATAGACAGATTTAACATCACCTTTGTACATTGCTGTGATCCCGAAGTAAGTAGCTTAAGCAATTGTGTTATGGAATTAAAAACAACGAACGTACCACACACACTGTACCCCAGAAAATGTAGAAAAAGTATTTTCTAAATTGATCTTGACCGGGAATCGAACTTGACTGAGCTGGCGACACCATGCATGCCAGTGGTGTCGCCAGCTCAGTCAAGTTCGATTCCCGGTGCGGTTCGAGCTCAGTGTACGCCACACAGCTAAGGAGGTCATCAGTTCACTGCAGAACACCTTTCCTAGATTGACAAAGAAGAAAACCATTTTCTTCTGGGTTATTGTGGTACATTCGTTGTTATTGATTCCATGATGCAAGTGCTTTATCTTCTTTCTTTGGTTCTAGTCCCTATTTCTGTATTTATTAGAAAAAGAACATTTTCAGAGGTAGAAAACAAAAAAAAAAAAAGAAGACAATAAAACGAGTGTAACAAGGTCACAAACATAACATCTGTATTAAACAAACTTACTGCAGTGAATAGACCCTCGTCACTCCTCAATCTCCCGCTCTGTACACAGTCGGTGTGAAAACATTTAATGAAAATTTGTAAGTTGGTCTTTTACTAAAAGATGCCTTTATAACAGATGATTTCTAAGAAAAAGATACATTAATTATCAATATGAAATAAAAAAAAATTAAATTGTCATAAAGAAATTTGCTATTAAACTTATAGTTTTTCTAAGATTCATGGATAGACTTACACATTGCCTGATAAATACTCATCAAGTAAGTACTTCTCTTCTATTTTCTTCTTTATTCCCTATTTTAAAAAATCAATATTTATTGCACAAAAATGGCACAAAAAGATAAATTGCTATAATTTAAATTATTAACTAATTTCTTTACATGATTATAGTACAATGTTTAATTCACTTGCTTGACTTTTCGATTGCTTGTCTGAATATAATGATAATATATTTGTTTTATTCATATTCAAATAAAGCATTGGAATTTTTGTCTCCAATATCAAAATTCTTGTAAGAATTCATAAGGCGCGGTTGTCATAAAATCAATTAGGATAAGAATGTATACAGGATTTAGAAGACCACTCTCTTAATATTTGTTGTACACTTTTTTTCTATCGATATAAATCAATAATGAGAAATAGTAAATAGGGACATAGTTAGGGACAACATTACGTACATTGCTCTAATCCCAAAGGAAGTAGCTAAAGCAATTCTATCATAGAATCACCATCAGGTGGTGCCATGGTGATTTCAAGACAGAATTGACAAACACCTACACATGAGATAATTTAGAAAAAGTGGTTTTCTACACTGACCGGAATAGATCCTGGGACCGCAGAGCTGGTGACCCAAAAAATGGTGTGTACACCATTTTTAAATAAATTTCACATTTCTTTAATGTATGAGAGATATTTCGTGTCATTTTATATTATTTTTTAATACCAATATTGGCAACCAGCAATGGAAATGCGATCGAAAAAATGTGAAAGTGAAGTAAAGTTTATTAATAAATATTTATTAAGTATTAATAAAGTTTATTTATCAAGTAGTAAACAGTTTAAAAAATTATCTTATCACTTAAATTCAAAGAGCGTGTTTCGATGGTTTAGGGAGTTGAGTGAAAACCGAATAGTGAAGGAAACACGAAACTAATTTTCGAGGATAATGAAAAAAAAAAAGATGAAATTGCTCAAAGCGAGGTCAAGAGTACTCGGATACCTAGACGGTCGTAAGGGAAAGAGATATACGAGTATGTAAGGATCATGACACTGGGTGATTTGTTCTCTCTGGCTACCTCGTTGAGGACTACGGGTAAAGATTTAAATTTTTTAAGATTGTATCATGGTAGCCCGTAACTTTAACTTATTGGTAATTTTTGTAATTGGTAAAAACTTATTGGTACGCCTACCACCTGAGGATCGAACTCGGGTCTCTTGACTCCAATTCGGATCACCCAATCACTCGGCAATCGTAACAACATTAGAATTATGAACAAAACCTTCGATTGTTTTAGTAAAAGTTAGCGAAATAGTTTAATTCCATAATGTGCTGCATATAATACTACGTGAATTCAAAAGAAATATATTACAATTTAGTTATATTTGGGATAAAAATAAATCTCGAGACAGAGTCAATACTCCAGAGATGTAATGGTATAATAACTTGAATGGACTTCCTGTTTTCTATATAAATTATGTAATAGATATTACCTTTAGGAAAGACTTCACATACATTTTATAAATAAATATATTGAAGAGAAAACAGAAGTTTTTTGTAATGGATGTAACCCAAACTACGAAACCGATTAAAAAATAATGTATTTACAAACTTTCACATTTTATTATTATCATTATCATCATAACGGCCTGTAAATGTTCACTGCGGGACATGGAACACTCCATTATCCATAATCCATGTCGTAATCGCCACGCTTGTGAAGCGGATTGGTGATTGCAGTACTCGCTCAGGCACCTCGCAACTTAGATGCTGTAGCCAGTCACCGTTCTGAATTTGTGTTCTGAAATAGTTACACCTCTACTTATCGGAAGCCATTAAAATTGTGTTTTCAAGGCTTTTCCCTAAGTTGCCTCTATTACTAGAAAAATAAGCAAGTTTTCTATCTCTTGAAAGTTTGCACATTCAACTTTAAAGGACGTAATACCTCACATCAAAGTTACTTACTGTAACATCTCTGAGGTAACTTAACAAATAGTTGACTTTAATTAGAACAATAAAGAATGTTAGCTACTCCGCAACCAACTTCGAGTGAGAAGTTAGCTAACTTTCCTAATTAAAATTAACTTTGATTAATGACTAGTCTCCGTACACGACTTCGACTATTAAATAAAATTATATTTGAGATTTGTTCCACGGGAACTCATACATTGCTCCGATCCCAAAGTAAGTAGCTAAAGCACTTGTGTTATAGAATCCAAATCAACGGAGGTACTCAACCACTCGTCTATCGTGAATTATATCTATCTTCTTATAAATATGTTTGTCATAATTTAACATTCGTCTGAGTCATTCCATTAACGCCAGTGTTGGAACATTCATTAGCATGGCGTTACACTCAAGCGCAGTAACGCGCGTTATCTAACCGCCAGTTACATTCAATTTGATAATTTGCATCGCATTAAATTATCCTCAAATTCACTGAAGGGAGGTTATATTAAATATTCATAACTAAGCACTTAATACGACGACGAGATAGTCTATTAGATAATAGACTATCTCGTCGTCGTGAGGATTATAACACTTGGCGATTTGTTCTCTCTGGCTACCCCGTCAGGGACTGTGTGTGATGAACACTCGGCACCGATATAAATCCCGTTAGTAGTAGTGCTTATTAGAATATTTCGTTTAAATTAATGTGATTTGTTGATATATTGATTGAGTTTTGATAAGAAATTTTTTAGTATTTTTTTTTTATGAAAGTGATTCAATAATTTAAAAAATACTTTTTTTTGCTACAAAAACAAAATTCAATACACCTAAAGTCAAGACAAGCCAGAATTGAATAAAAGTCTTTTTACTTGGATTTTTAATAATAATAATATAATAATAATAACTTTATTGGTAATAAGCTTATGGTACATTAAATGTTCACATAAGAAAAACATATAACAAAATTAAGGTTAAAAATAGTGAGGGTGACGTTCTGTTCTCCTAGCTAGGCTATGTAATAGTCTGTATTAAGTCTTATAGTATGTATAAAATTGTTTCTTTTGCGTTAGTACTAAAGTTTAAAACCTAACAAAGCCTTTGGCTGAAACTAATCACAACAATTTGTAACAGCTTAAGTGCTCGTAAGGATGGAGGCTCGTAACAAGGAGTTACGAGCCTTCATCCTGGGGATCGTAGTCGCTATTTATTCAATTTTCAAACATCTAACCACTCCGCTATTATGGCTGCTGAAGAAATATTTTTTTATCTTCACGCATTTCTCAATACCGGTGTAGTTTTACATTTAGATTTCAGTTCTCTTGTTTCGTTCGTTCGTTTTACATAGGAGTTTATTTACTATGTGACAGGAGATGACCTTATCGCCGTCTTAGATTCTAATCCAAAGATGCATTATACTTTTAAAGATACAAAATATAGGTATAGGTATAGGTATATCAATATCTATGACTCGAGTACACGCATTCATACTCATCACTGCATTGCCTCTAGCGAAATTCGAACCCGGAACGAAAGCAGGGTCAGTAGCAACCAGGCCATTAGCAGTGGCCGGGTCGTCCACAAGCAAACACATACAACAATTAACAAAGGAACAAAGAAGCGAATTTAATTTTTACAATTTTTGTACAAATCGTATCGGCAAACGTTAATCCCGCGGCGTTTCCTGTAAAAACTTAATACATTTTTCACGGGTCTTTACTCTTGAATGTAAGTCATTATTAGACATGCGTTACCATTTTGTCATTTGTTACAAAATTTTGGTTACTATGTAGATCGCTTTGACACTTAACATTACACGAAGTTCCAATAAGTAACTATGGGTGCACTGCTCACTATTCAATTAAGTGTAGCATCAGCTGTTTCTATTTGTTTGAGAAATGATGATATAACAGTTTCTTTTTTCCAGTGATTATGTCTATAACTTTTAGAGTTCCTTAAAAACATTAACGCCAATGAAGCCGCGGGTAAAAGCTAGTAAGTTATGAGATTGTAAAAGATCTGGAAGTTGACACACAAAATTAAGTAGTCGAGAGAAAATCTCTACAAAAAATTCTATGGAAGAAAGGGACATGAATTGTAAAGTAAGTACGACTCGTTAGTCGAGAAAGGTATACAGCCTCGTAACTTTTTGTTTATTATGTTTTGGGCCTCGTTTATTCTGATCTTAATGATTTAAGCATTAGTCCCGCGTTCGATTCCAGTTCGTAGGTTGCAATGGTTCTTATTTTATAAACTTATGTACGATTTAAATCGTTATCTTGGACAAAGACGTCGATAGGCTCTCCATCTATCACGTATTCCCATAACAATATATTCCGTGAAAGGATGGTGGATATAAACGACTTACTGATTGGACCTCTGGCTATGCCAGCTTTGGTCTCTATTGCTCTCTGATTAAGTTTCTGGGTGTTGGTGTAAAAATCAGTCATTAATCTTAGCCCTTTACTCTGAAAGGATAAAGACGTTAAGTAACAAAAATTTTTGTTTTATCGTTTTGAAATATTTTTACACTACTTTATTTCTAGAAAGAAACCAATATCACATTGTTATTTATCCATTATTTATAGACTTTTCCAGTAAACTTTCAACTTAAAAATGAAAAGTATCCCGAGGTGGAAAACAATTTTCACCAGGAGCTCCTCGATAAGCTCCACAATACCTTTCAATTTAAAAGGAAGCTCCCAGCAAACGACGTTTCGAATGAACATTTCTTTGGTTACTGCGTACGACATTTTGTCTATTGTGCGACTTACTTAGGCGCTCTTGTTACGTGTTATATTTCATTATATATTTTGGTCGTTTGTCTTATGTAAAATTGCTGAATTTCTATTAAAATTACTTAGTTTATTTTAAAACAACTTGGACCAATAGAACAACGGAAATTGAAACATATTTTTGATTGTTCCGCAGATTACGTGCCAAGTTTCACACTTAAATTAAACCGGCAATGATCCATATATCACTCTAAGGATGCGGAGATTCAGAGTTAGTCTTCATTAGCTTGTATGAAAAGCCGACTCTTTATGTTATTGGAAGTCGTAACCTGTCACGTTGTCCCGAAAACATTTTCGGAGGAAGGTGGGTTGACGGGACTTAATAATCTAGACTAAACCTCTATCTATAAAAAATATCAATGAAAAATATCAAATAAAAATAAAAATATCTTCACGCATTTCCCAATGCAGGGGGCATTGGGAATTGCGTGAAGATATTTTTATTTTTAATAAAAATGAATATTTGTATAATAACAGTTGTTTTCTACATTGACCCGACCGGGAAACGAACCCGGAACCTCGGAATTGGCTACATCATGAAAACCGGTGTGTGCGCCATCAATCCACGGAGATCGTCAAATACGTTAAAATAAAAAAACATTCATACAACTATGTGGCTATCCGTCACATTCCTCAAGTTTGACAACACTTCTGCAGCCCTATTTTGAACTGTTGCAGGTCTTATGTCCTGTATTTACATCTTAACATTAGACCGTTTTACGCCCTGTTCCCATAAAAATTAGGATTTTGTTCAGCACTTGAAAAACAATTGCACATAAGAAAACATGTTTTTATTAAGTGAGTAACCAGCCTTTATATATTCACGCTATTCCCAATACTGGGATAGACAAAGGTGCTGTCAATTAAGTTCTTTCCACCCACCTTTCACGGAAGACATTTGGAACAACGTGACAGATGATGCGCCTGTTGCCTCTTGATCAAATTAACGAAATAAATCGAAAAACGTTTTACTAAAAACTCATTGGTCCCATCCTTCCGCTCGGCGTTCGAACTCCGGTGTCTTGACTTGAATTGCGATCACGTGATCACTTGGCGATCGTGACGATAGACTTTTAGTGATAAATAAATTTGCTAAGTAAATAAATACACAGATAGTGACAGCGTCGCACATATTGCTCCGATTTCAAAGTAAGAAACTAATGCATTTTTGCTATGGAATCTGAAACAACGAAGGTACCACAAACACTCAGACCCTAAGACAACGCAGAGAAAGTGGTTTTCTGTATTAACTCGTCCTTGAATCGAATCCTGAACGTCAGAGCTGGCGACACCATGAAAACCAGTGTGTACGAAAGTCGTCAATGGATCAAATTTTAGTACATTTTTGAAAAATAATATGTGGCCAGAATTAGGTTACATAGAAAAAAATGTCAACCTAATAAGATACACGAATTGTGTAAAACATTTTCAGAATGGACGCAATTCCAATTTTGATACAATATCTATGTTTATCAATGAGTTTCTTGCATTGAAATATTATGTCACGGGGCGATATCAGGAACGATGTCAAACTATGTACCTTCAGTAGCGACCTGATAAAAATAATTTTTAGACAAAGAAGTTATGTTATCGACTTACCTCAAGCGTACTTCTTGTAATTGTGTCTCTTACACATTCTTCTTCATTCATTTCAAGGACGACTTGAAAAGTACACTTCAGGATACAAACCTCTCCTATAAGGAGGATTCACTATAGACTGGGATCGCCAACAAGGAGATTGGCAATTCTTGTACCTGGTACCTAGTTGCTTAGTCTCTCTTGCCCATCACATGTCAGCTTTATCATTATTATCATAATGGCTTGTTAAAGTCCACTGCAGGATACAGGCATCTCCCGTGCGGGAGGATTTGTCATAATTGCCATGTTTAAAAAGCGGATTGGCGATCTTAGTATGAGCCAGCTTAGTATTTTTCTTTCTACTATTTTTCGAAAGGGTTACCCCGCCATCTGTCGGTAGCTGCGGTATTTTCAAGAATTTTCCCTTAGTTACGACACCCACGGAAAGAAAGGGAGCTGTATATTCTTACGTTGTAACGAACTGATCAAAGGGCTGCTTAGTTGAGATCCAATTTTGTTCGCTCTTATCCCGCCGTCTGTCGGTTGTCACTGCGGTGTTTAGGACTTTAACTTAGTCAATTAGCCCATTGTTAATTATTCACTTAGCAACGCCAAGAGCAAGAGCTGCCTTATACTGAGACGGGAACTGGGTCAAAGACCGGACCTGGAACTTGCCTCGCAGGACATCGGTTTGAGGTCGAGGTAACTTTTGTTTATGGGGTTTTGTCCTGTAAGTGAAGTATGAAGGTTCTCTCTGTCTCTCCTTAGCCGTTTTTTTTTATTCGAATACTGCAAAATCAAAGGGAAGGGATATAATTTCAGCAATCTATATATCTATGTTAGAATTGTATTTACGTATGTTCAGTCATAGCTCCTAAACCTTCACGCATTTCCCACTAACTTAGTCCTTTCAACCCACATTTCACTCATCAATTTTACATTTTGTGATGAATACGGATATTTATACGTAGATATAAGTCTGTGAGTATATTATACCGGTAGCTTGGACATTTAGAAGGCGATGATTTCACAATCTGTCCCGTGGTCCCAAACAAACTTCCGTGAGAGGCGGGTCGAAAGGACTTAATCTTATCTAGACATCTGCCTACCCCGGTACTGGGAATAAATGCGACGCTCCGCGACGAAACGAAACTCAAATATTCACATATTTGTTATTTTTTTTAATAATTACTGTCTGTGCTCAGTCCGGACTATTCTTGAGTTAAAACCAATTACTATAACATTTGTTATATTAACTGACATGAACCACCATGTCAGTTACTATAAAGTATATTAAGAGATGCTTGTAAATAATTTTATCTTAAAATATTATAGTCATCAGGATTAAGAATTTATTTATGTAGGTATGTAAGTGTCAAATCACAATTGTTTTGTAGTTACATTTTTGAAGCCAAATTCGCTTTGTGGCGAAATGTGCGATGAGCAGAGGCTACGAACGAAAAATTTTCCCTTTTTAATTTAGTTGTTGCCACATTCTATAAATAAAATAAAAAGAGAACGAACGAAAGAACACATGATGTTAATTTTCAAATATTTTATTAGGATGACCAGTCTGTATACATACTTGTTTGCTTAACGGATTGTAAAAGTTATAATGCGTAGATACATAGATTTAACATCGCGTTTGTACATTGCTCTGATTCCAAAGTAAGTAGCTTAAGTTCGTACCTACTACACACCCTATTCCATTTCATGCAAAGTAGAATAAGCATTTTCTAAATTGCTCTTGTCCGGCAATCGAACTTGACTGAGCTGGCGACATTATGCATACCAGTGTACACGCCACTCATCTAGGGAGGTAATCAGTTCACTGCAGAACAAATTTCCTAGATGGTTGACTACTTGTGTGCTTAAGAGTCGTTTGGTTCAGTACACACCAACCTATTGCGGTCACCAAACAGCAGTTACTAAGGTTACAACTATTGTGTTTCGGCTTGAAAAGTGTAAGTGTAAGGCTTGAAAAGCTATGAGGAATTCCGTTTTAACCATCACCACTCCCTTACTTGTAGCATGAGTGTCACAAGTTACGACTGTTGGATATATCTTGGAAATGGTTGCCGAAAAATGGTCATAATCATGTTATCATAACGGCCTGTAAAAGTCCACTGCAGGACACAGGCCTCTCATGTACGGGAGGGTTTGCCATATTCGTCACGCTTGGCAAGCGGATTGAAGATCGCACTTTTTACCGAAGCCTATTTCGTACAGGTGGTGAGCATATGTAATTACATCCATTTACATTTACGTAAATAAATATTCATATATCAGGATTTGAATCCGCAACCCTTGATGATCTCCGTGGACGAATGACGCAGACACCGATATTCATGGAGTCGTCAGCTCTGATATCCCAAGTTCGATTCCCGGTCAGGTGAATGTAGAGAAACACTTTTTCTACATTTTCTCGGTTCTGGGTGTTAGTGGTTCATTTATTTTTGAGCTGTTTACTTTGGGATAAAAGCAGTGAATTTGAAGTTGTTCCTAACTCTGCATATATAAATATATTTATTTAATACTTGCTTAAAAGACAAGGTTGCAACCAACTTGAATATCGGGTCGTGAACAAGCAACAAAAATCAGCTACTGGTACAATTCCTTTCTGTGCGCACATGTAAATACATATATCAAGTTCCAATTAAATACTTTTACAAGTTTATCAAGTTTTATTGATAGCATAAGAAAGAGACATCAATTATAATTTGTAGTCGATACAAGAGCCCGTACACAGTCATTAAATTCCAATAGTATCGATTAATATTTAATGAAAATATTTTGCATACAAGCATTTTACTACACAGGATTAATTTATGTAAACAACTTTAAGCGGAATTCCAACAAGCAATTACATCAAACTCCTTCCTTCAAATTATCTGAGCTCATGCGAGTTGAGAATTCGCAGCGGTGTATAGGTATGAAGTTTGTATCAAGAATATCTTAAATTATTTTGTAGACTTCACCGATTATAACAAATTTGATAAAATCAAAAATGTAATGTAGATAAAACTACAAACAGACATAAATATACATACGGTAATCAAAAAAATGTGATCGGAAATCGAGTCCTGAGAGACCCGAGATCAAGGTTCAAGGTTAAGTTAAAGGCTCACACCAATAGATGTTTTCAAAAACTTATGTATGATTCCTATCGTTGGCTGAGGCTTGAAGACGAGTAATTTTCGATATGTTTATCCCAACGTCTATCGATAGCCAATATGCAATTTCAAGGTCTTTCTTTGAAATCGCTTCTTACGACCACGGAATGAAGGGTTGTACATGGTTACTAAATAGGCATATAAATAGACCTGTTAATAATCCAAAAATCCTTATAGCTAGCACCAAGAATCTATTTCCAGCTGACATAACCATCTCTTTATCTGAAAGTCAATGACCCATCTAAAACTAAAAAACAAAATTATTTGCTTTTCGGTTTCTGTAAATTGGTTAATAAGTCTGCGCCAGAATGTTCTGGTGTCAAAACAAGCGAATACAATAGTTATCTACTAGGCCACGGGTTCACCACTTTTCACGTTGTCCCAAAATGATCTCCGGTGAAGTGTGAGTATAGACTAAAGTAGTGGGAAATGCGTGAAAGATGAAAAATAGTTACATGTGTAACTTCTATTCATTTAGACAAAATAACTCCATCATTAATAAAGTTTGTTTTATGACTTCAGCAATTCAAACTCTTCAACGTTTTTAAATACCTTTACCAATTTCGTTTTTTTTTTTTTGCAATTTAAGACAAAGACTAAGGTTTCATTTTATTGTAGACCCAGAACAAGACAGCCTGAACTATCATTTACGGTTTTCATCGTCAATTTGTTTGTTATATTTTCGCGGGCAAGTCATTAAACGGGTCTTCATCATAAACTAACAAGGAGATACTTATTGTAATTAATGTATGTACATAAGATACATACATTATAACGTGATAGTTCAGTACAGAACAAAGGTCTCTAAAATCTCTAAAATCACCACTTTTGGCAAGCTAATTGGCGAAACAGTACCAGTCATCTCGCAATTCAGGCGCTCCTTGCTGCTTTTCTGTTGCCTATTTCATTTTGGTCTCATAATTTCGAGATAACATCATCTGTCGGTAGCTATTGCCATTTCTTACATAGGCGCCTCTTATGAGTCCCAAAGGATGACACGCGGCGATATATTCTGAGGACTATATCATAAAGGCATTATGTTTAATTGTATTTAGGACAAAAATAAGCACGTTGCAGTTTCAGAGAAAAAGAGCAGCTTCATCGCAAACCTCACAACGCGAAGCGGTTGAGTTAGTGCTTTAGTCTCAATATGTCATGGTCTAGCAGACGGGGGGCTACATCATGGATTAGTTTTACAGACCGTTACGGTGACGACTACGATCTTGAAATAATAAAAGTGTCACAATTTAATAAAACTGTTTAATCTTACTTTAAAGACAGCTATATTTGAAGTGCTCTTACACTTCTTATTTTAATACTCTTTTAAATTAATTCTGAGTACACCCTTTTTTTTTGGCTTTTAATTGTAATTAAAGTATTTCAGATTTCAGACAAAAGAAATACTGGAGTACTTTTCTGTATAGATTAGAACTTTCCATCTTCTTTTACGGATTAATATTGTATCAATACCACTAACATTTATATATTAATATGTGAAGAGGAAACTTTGTATCCCTTTTATAACAAATTGCCGGCACGTAGAGGTGTGAGATTGATATAGTTGAAGCTTGCATGGAGTAGGTAGACAAACGTAAAATTAATTTATAACATCGGTGTAAAATACATTAAACGAGATAAAACGACTATTGGACGACGTAGTCATCCTGCCTTCGAAGATGCGGATTCGAATCCCGCTAGGAGAAATGATTTGTGAGACGAAGATGATTGTTTGTACTCGAGTCATGAATGTTTATATGTAAATTTATGTGCATTTAAATATATTTTACCGTAAGCTTCAACCCTAAGACTTGTTGTGCTAATCAGCTTCTGTGAAGATATTAAAATGAAAATGAAAATTTAACTGGCGCTTAAGTCTGTAAATTCCTCTTGTTGCTTGAAGTCAGGTTTTAAAAATCTTACACACATTGGATTGCTCTTGAATAAATTAAAACTTGATGAAACATGCATTTTGCCTGAGAGCATATCCTTATAAACGAGCTTTCAATTATTGTGAATACCATACGAGAGCGTATAAAATAAAATGTAGAGTTCAATATACGTACAATTAACGTAAGTTGAAAGGAGCAAATTATTTAAAAAATATATTTATGCCTTTCCTCTGACTGGGGTAGACAGAGGTCAAGACATGAAGTCTTATGATCCACATGACGTTGACGTTACGTTTTGAAAAACTTATTAACCTTTCTTCGAGCCATATTTTATTACGAGCCTACCACCTGAGGATTGGACTCGTGTCCCTTAACTCGAATTCTGATAACACAACCACTCAGCTATCGTGACTAAATCATTAATAAAGTTTTACTCTCTTATTATTATTTATTATTGTTTTCTCTTCTCTTATATATTATTGTTTTAGAGTATGCTTTTATCTTCTGTGTACAAGTGTAGTTATTTATTACTTTCAAGAAGTTAACTGACAGACATGATAATAAAAGGATACCTTCTTTCGCCAAATTGCTTCTCCGTCAGAGGAAACTTATTACGAGATTGAAAAATGAAGAGGTGTGATAAGTTAAAATTATTTTTCTGCAGTGAACTTTTACAGGCTTTAAACTTTTTCAGGAGGTTAAGAAGATTGCCATGTGGTGTCGGCATAAGGATATGCCAGCCTTTTTCTGCCAGTGAATGCCGTAAGAGGCGACTAAGGTAAAAAGCATTGACAATACAACTTCCTACCGAAAAATGGCAGATAACCATCTCAAAAAACACTAGACCAAAATTCACATTTTGAAAGGAAATTCAATTTCCCAAAGCTGACAGCATCATTAGTTCAAGTTGTCATATTCAATTATGCCGACTTGTTTCAACTGTAAGCGTGCATGGCTATATAAACTAAGGCTATCTCCAACCATATATGTCTAAATATGTGACTGGAGGTTATCATGAAAATAAATAAGAATAATTTATCACTTGTATTAGTTTACCGTATGTAAGTTCTTTTGTGCGCATAGTGCACTTTGATTCATATATGTCCAAATATTCACCTTACAAGGCACAATGTCCAAAACAGAAATTACTTTGATTTTCTATTTTGATCCATCCGGGAATCTAACCCGGGAGTTCAGGGCTGGCGTCATGATAAAAAACCTTTGTACGCTACTTATCGGAGGTTGTCAACATAACGGAAGTATACATGGCACCGCTAAAGTAACTATACGGTCTATTAGTATAAATTAATAGCAGCTCACTATTTGGCCTTGTGGGTCGGAGAAAGAACATATCACCCCTTTCTTCTCGTGGGTGTCTTTAGAGGCGATTAAGGGAATAGCATTGATAGTGTAATTGGTTACTTATCTATTGGCTAGATGGCGGAATAACCATCTCCAAATCAATATAAAAATCGTACATAAGTTTTTTTAAAAACCCTTCGGAGCCGTCTGCCACCAGGGTACCGTACTTTGGTGTCTTGACTCAAACTGCGATAGGCCAATCACACTGAGGCATTTTCTAGATCATTAGATCTTAAGATCATTGAATGATTGTCGTGGTGCGAAGCGCGGGGTGCGTGGGGCGCGCCGGTCAGCTGATCGCTGACTGCTCGACCTACATTGTTTTTAAATCGTGTTCGTTGCACTTTCATTGGGACGACTTGCAAAATGTTGCAGGTAGCTGGGGCTAGTTGTGAAAAACTTTGGGGAGGCCTACGTTCAGCAGTTGACTCTGGATAGATTGTAAAGAAAAAAGAAGATGAAGACCTTTCATTCGAAGCTAAGGGTTTGGGGCTCAAATCCCGAAAGGATTTTGTGATGAATATGAATGAATTTACTCAACATGGCTGGTTAGATACTCGTAGTTATATAAATACTAATGCCTGTAAGTATATAATACCATTGGCTTGTGCACTAATCCGGTAATCACCACTTGTTGTTTCAAATAAGCTCTATTAAAATAAATAAATAATATTCTACATTAACCGGGCCCGGGATTGAACCCAAGATCTCAGAGCTGGCGACACAATAAAAAGGCGACCCTCATTTCACCGGATTTTATTTTGGGACAACGTAACAGGTGTAGAGCCTGACGCCATTTTTATCTCCAAGCTAACAATATAAAGCGCACATAAATTTAAAAATACATTGGTAGGTAAATTATAGTAGGCTCTACTTTATAGGGATCGAACTTGTGATGCTCGTCACGAATTGCGATCACAATCTGCTATCATGACTAAACTTAAACCCGAATACAAGTGTCTGTATTTTTTACCCAACAGAACTTTTAATGATGTCAGACTCTGCCTAGGAGTCTTCCGGGTGAGTGCCACATTCTTACGTACACGTATATCTGAAACCAAACAGCAAAGTATCAATTGTCGTGTTCCGGTTGGAAGGCTACAGAGAATCAGCGTGATTCCGGGCTATAAGACATTCCAGCTCATTCCTGAGGGGTGATAATACATCTGTAATAATCTTCTTTTGGAATAGTTTGCAGGTGTCTGCACTTGGTATTAGGAGTACTGTTAGCTTGTTTTTCACCCTGTTACACTGAAAATATCTAAAAATAATATATTCAGGTAACATTAATTTCCATTTATTATTTATAATAATAATAATAATATCTTCACGCAATTCCCAATACAGGGGTAGACAGAGGTCGAGTCTAGACAATTAAGTCCCTTCGACCCACCTTTCACCGAAGATATTTTCGGGACAACGTGACAGGTGGTGAGCCCGTCGCCGCCTTTATGTCCAAGCCAACGATATTCGTACATAAGTTTTTGAAAAACCTATTGGTACGAGCCTACCAACTGGGGATCGAACTCGGGTCTATTGACTCGAAATTCCGACCACCCAACCATTCGGCTATCGTGACATTCTGAATTTATTATTTACTATATAAAATGTTATAACTCTTTATGTTATTTGAACATCTAAACATTTTTAAAGTTGCACAACGGGAGTGTGTACAGACTGTAAAATATAATAGCCACCACAAACAACTTGCTGTACGTAGAGATAAATTATAATTGAACAGCTGGACTATTTTTAACTTAAATAAACAGAATAGAGATCCAAATATAGAAAAAAAAAAAGAAACATATACGAAGGAATTTAAGTAAAAACACTCAGAAGATTTTGCAGCAAAGTATTTCCACGCAACATTTTCGAGTTTTAGAGTTTACTTGTATAAAATTTGCGGCGAGACACGAGATATTCGACAATTCAGTAACGAAGTGGCCTACCTCGATGTAAAAGGTTTTCGTTGCAGCCAAGTTTTCTAGGCATGCCGTCGACTGTTATTGTCATATGTTTACCATTGTTTGAGTCTTCGTGAGCTTACTCTTTAACAGTATTTTTGTTTTATTTTTTATTATATCTCACGTGAAGCTTATGTTTTATTTCTTTAAAACATACTTTGTCGATTATTGAAAATTTTCCAGATAATAAAACCTACCCCTAATAATATCCAATACTAGGCTACTTAATCGCGAAAAAAATAGCGTTTACGTGTGCGGTATTTGATATCAGATTTCGTTTGATATCTTATGCGGGCACTCATTGTTTACCTCAAAAAATAAAAGTTATTTTTTGGCGAAACCGACGCGAATTGTGACATAAATCGATGACATAAATTTGATTGACACAATATATTTAAATACGGAAGATAACTAATCAGATTTCGGAAATTTAATTCTTTGACGTAAATACACCGTGTCTCCGAAATATATTCGTTAAATCATGAATGTTCCTCATTACATATTTAATGGTTTCTCAGAATATAAAGTGGTTATTTAGATCTGATATTACTAGAGATTTCAATAAATAAATATACAGAAAGGAACAGTTTTACACGCATTGATCGTAAATATCTTCATACAATTCCCAATACAGGGATAGACAGAGGTCTATTCTAGACAATTTAGTACCTTTGACCCACCTTCCACCGAAGATATTTTCGGGACAATGTGACAGCTGGTGAGCCCGTCACCGCCTTTATACCCAACCCAACGGTGAAATTCGTACATATGTTTTTGAAAAACTCATTGGTACTGCCACTTGGGGATCGAACTCGGGTCTCTCGACTCGAAATTCCGACCACCCAACAACTCGGCTATCGTGACTTATACTTTGAAGTAGACGAGTTCCATAAAATGTGTTCCACCCTGTTTTAATCGCTGTTTATTTTGGACAGGTAGTGAGCATATAGCCGTCTTAGTGTCCAATCTAATGGTAAAATATATCTACAAACTTATGTATAAAGTAAGATAAACATACAAACACATAACAAATGTCGGAGTCTTATTTCAAATAACAAAAGCAGATTTGCATTAAAGTCTTAGTCACCGTTTACCTTAGGCCCTGGTGCCTGTCATTGCTGCGCTTGATTGGTGTGGAATTTTTCGAATTGTTATACCGCCATCTATGGGTGGCCAGTTGATTTTCCAAGGCTTTTCCCTCAGTAGCCTTACGACATCCACGGGAAAGACGGTGTGGCAATATTCTTATACCGATGTCACACGGCAATTGGATAGAATGCAACACCAATACATATTCTCGGTTTGTAATTCAAAATTAACAGCTTTTGTTTAAACGCTTATGAAAGTATATTCGGTACTAAGTTAAAAATAACGATAGCCGAGTGGTTGGGTGGTCGGAATTTCGAGTCAATAGACCCAAGTTCGAACCTCAGTTAGTAGGCTCGTACCAATGGGTTTTTGAAAAACTTATGTACGAATATCGTTGGCTTAGACATAAAGACGGCGACGGGCTCACCACCTGTCACGTTGTCCTGAAAATATCTTCGGGGGAAGGTGGGTCGAAGAACTTAATTGTCCAGACTCGACCTCTGTCTACCCCTGTATTGGGAAGTGCGTGAAGATATTTTATTTAATTTTTTACGGTACTTACATAAAGAATATTTAGAAAATTTTCGCTGTCTATCTACCAGTTACTTCGAGCTAATCCTTAAAAGGTTGAACTCATTTTAACGGGACTTTTACTGGCACATAGCTAACAAGGAGGAACTAAGGCTACTAATATTTTATAAAAAATTATAAGTTCCACGTCCACTTTTAAGCCAGCCAAGAGACGCGGTGCACAGTTAGTTTAGGATATATATATAAGATATTAGATTCATAAATATATTAGATGAAAAGACGCGACATATTCAAATCTCTTGTAACAACTCCTTAAAAGAATTTTTCATTATACGCCTGCCAGAGATAAGTTTGCAAGAAAAAGTAGTGACATTGCGATATGTAAGAATAATTTGCAGTGAGACCCCGGGTGTACCCCGATCGGCGCGGATAGTCGACCGCTTCGTATGCGGGAGACGGTGGGCATGATTTGTTTGTGTCGCGGAGCAGGAGTGACACGGACGATATCGGACACTATTTTATGTAATGGTATGAATAACACCGGCTCGTATTATTTTACTCTTACATAAACAAAATTCAGGCATAACTTAAAACATTGTCTTACAAAACGTTATTTGTAAATTAAGTCAGTAATTAACAGAATATAATTTAAATTGCGATAGGCTCACCATCCGGATCTTGGCAAATAAGCATCGGCAAAAAGTTTTATCTATAAGTAAGGACAAAATAGTATCGACCTGTTTCAGCATTAGTATAAAGATAAAAAATAAATCTAATAAATACTTACAGTGAATAGGGATAATATCACTGCCAACAAAAAGACAGCTAAAGCGCTTTATTATGGAATCAGAAACAACGAAGATGACACAAACGCAAGAAGAGAGGGTCTAGAAATAAACAGTATACTTAAAAATGTACCAAAATTATTATAAAGAATTCATTAATTAGCTGTACTTAGAAGATATTTTATTTATTACATTAGACAGACAGAACATGCTGGTTTTCTTCCAGTGAATGTTGTAATGACGCAACTATAACTGAACTCACTAACTATGTCTACTAACTAACTAATGCCGGACTCCTTGAATACCGTAATGATATACTAAAGATAAATAAAAATATCTCTAAAAGTACTAGAGCGAGATTAAGCAGACGAAAGAAGAGCAACAGCATCTAAGGTCCGAGTAATCTGGTATTGCGATTGTCAATTAGCTAGCCAACCGTGGCGATTATAACAAATCCCCCTGATCGGAGGGACGCTTCTCTTGTACCAAGTGTCAAGTCGATTGCAATTTGTTTGATCCCCTTTACCTTCTCTTTAGTCTGTACTGCAGTCCTCAATCCGCTCGCCAAGCTTGGTGATTATGGCCAAACCTTCTAATACAGGAGAAGCCTACGCCTAGGCCTGTCCTGCAGTTGGTGTTTTTATGCCCTTGAGATGGTGATGATGTCACATATAATTTATATTTAATGAACACTCCCTTATATTACACTGTATCCGCACAGATAATAACGTTTTTCTAATTTGAACCGCAGTACAAACGGGCATCGTGACATCTTAATTACATTCTCGCCAACACTAAAACTTTTCACATCTCATACAACAGTCGGCATTGTTGCAAGATATGTGCAATTTGTTTATACTTTAGATCAACTTCTGAGATTTACTGCGACATTTCACTGGAAGATATGAAATGGAATGAATATGCTTTATTCCTCCAACATACATAGATAAAAAATAGTGGATGGGTTCCTCGTGCATCGTAGGTTCATTTCATATAACCCAGTAATCTAGTTGGTAGTGACGCTGCCTTCGAAACTATGGGTTACGGGTTTAAGTCCCGTTAAGGGCAAACATTTGTTTGTACTCTGGTCAATAAAATATATAAAACATATCTTTGTAAGTATTATTTTACCGTTCGGTAAGACTAAGGCGTCAAGGACTCGTCACCTGTCACGTGGTTCCAAGTAAGTTTTAGTGAAAATGCGGGTTAAAGCGACATAGTTTTCTAGTAAAGTATTATCTTAATTGCTATTTCTCGGGCTGAAATTAGGTGATATTTTTACCGTAACCACAAGGGAAGCGTAGCTCTTTATATATATCAATATAAATTCAGCATTGTATATTATTATTGCTAACCTGCTGTGAAGAAGCGTTGGAAGGGGTAGACCTAGGCGGACGTTTCAAGAACAAATCAGGGACGTCATGAAAAAAGGACAGAGTACACTAAGCCGCACAGTATGAAGGGAATAATGAAAGTAGAGGGTATGCCAAAACGGGGGGGACCAACGAATTGGCTAATGGACCAATTGTCTACTGTTCCTCCATTCTTTGCGTCACTTACTAAATGATTTACGACGCACCCTGCAGTCGTGGCGCATGTAAACTTCCAGCGAGTTTAAAGTTTCAATAAAAAAATCACTTCTTAAGTATGTTGCCTTGCTACTGCGCTGTGAGCAGAGGCTTCCAGTTCTGTCCCTCGATAAACGACTCAGTCCCTGACAAGGTAGCCAGAGAACAGACCGCTAAGTATCAGGATCCTTACATACCTCTTTCGTTTCTTTAAAATTTACCATTTTCTTCATACATGCACGTCTTGGTATCTAAGTACAAGGATCTCCCCTCTCGGACAAATTACCTCACAGAGATATATTGGGAATCTCTTCGTTTCGTTTTCCGTCCGCCAAGCTAACGCCGCACATTTAGGAATGTATATTATAATATAATATAATATAATATAATATAATATAATATAATGTAATATAATATAATATAATATAATATAATATAATATAATATAATATAATATAATATAATATAATATAATGTAATATAATATAATATAATATAATATAATATAATATAATATAATATAATATAATATAATATAATATAATATAATATAATACTTATTAACTAAAAACTATTATAATCGTAGAGCCCTACTCCTCGTGGGATGGTACCAAGAACGCTGGCTGCATTTCCACGTTGAATGGCTAGACTTAACCGTTGAGCGAGAAAAGAACCAGCCCTCTTGTCACCAGCGGCAACGATAAGTCGCGGATACAATTCCTTTAGAAACTGCATCGCGCGGGGACCCCACGGACGCAAGTTGCGTCCCACACAAGAGCTTTGCCTCTCTCCCAAGGGACTAAAGTCAAGCCGTCGGGTCTCTTACCATCCTCCCTAAATATTCCACAAGGCTCTAAAACCGATGGAATATTTATGGAAACAAAACCCTTCGGATGACCTCATTCAAGGAACCGTGACGAGATAGTCTGCCGGCACTTTTTGGCATGAAAGTCCGTGGAGGCCTAACTCGTCGACGTCGCTGCCACAAGGACATCGATGTGGTTGACAAATCGATGCTCCCAATCGTATTCCTACAGCTATACGTAAACTTTCGTTATCTAGTAATGTACCAAGGTTACTTGATGGTAAAGCATGTAGCCAGTAACTTGATTCCTTTGTCGAAACACCTAGAAAGCGGGCGCGGTCTCTGTCACAGTGAAAATTGTTCAGTAAGCATTTCTGCTCATTCTGAACCAACGGGATATCCCACCGTTTTTGTGAGTTAGACTCCAGTGGAATATCCTCGCCGGGACAGAGACGTAACCATGCTTCTCTTGCCTCGTTAGCAAAGGTCAAGTCCAAGTCATTCTTAAGAATTTTACGTGACAAATCATGAACACTATGTACGGAGGCAAGGAAAGCCGGCAGCGCAATATTTGAAACCTCTCTTATACCGATACCTCCAAATCTAACAGGTAAAGTAGCTTGAGTCCAGCTAGATGAGACTAAAGATAAATTTAGAATTTTTCCAAAGCTATTTTGAGATTAAGGTCAATTTGTTTTAAAAATCAGAATATTTCCATGCTGGACTCGAGCGGAGTAAATAAGTAAATTTAGGAACAAGAACGCAATATTTTAAAATAGTAAGCGCTATATGAGAATTTAGAATATACAGTTTATTAACATGTTCTAAAATTGATCAAATTTTACTTTCAAAGAGGTTTCATACTCTCTATAAATAACGGCGCTCCAAGGAGGTAAAGAGAATCCGCCTCAGTTACTTTAATGCCAGGAGATATATTGTTAAAATTTTGAAACAAACTGTGTCTATGAGAAGACAAACGGTCAGGAATGAAAAGTTCACATTTAGTATTATTTAATTCAAGGCCAATGTTTTTAAAATTTTGAATAATTTTTGAAGGTCATTTTGCACGTCATCTGGCTTTCCTCCTAGGGTTCGGTCATCTAGGTACCAAACATTGAGTTTGGATTTCAACTTTGAAATAATCGGTTGAATTCCCAAACTAATGGTGGCAACAAACCAATGCTGGGCCCAGTGGATCACCCTGCTGAACTCCGACGGCTGAGTCAATTAAATGATTTTCGTAAAGTAAATTAGAGTTTTGACTGTAACATTGTCAAACGTAATGGTAAATTTCCGGGGTATGTTTCGCAACCTCCTTCAGCAGGGTTGATCTGTCGAGGGAGTTAAAGGCATTCCTAAGGTCAACTTTCAAGAGAACATCTGTTTGACAATTCGTTAAAAAAGTACGCACTGAATGTACAGCTGCCTCACAACCTCCTCTGCTACCGAAGCCTAACTAAATTTAACATAATTTTTTCTGTAAATAAATATTTATATTCATATAATATAATATAATATAATATAATATAATATAATATAATATAATATAATATAATATAATATAATATAATATAATATAATATAATATAATATAATATAATATAATATAATATAATATAATATAATATAATATAATATAATATAATATAGTATAATATAATATAATATAATATAATATAATATAATATAATATAGTAATCGAAAAGCTATAAATATAATTTATGTCTTATAATAGTCTTACAATAGTAGGTAGGTTACCTACTAAAAGGATATGGATACAATTGCTAATATAGGTTAGTTAGCCTCATAAATTTAATATACACTCTACAACTCTGGACAGAGTAACACTCTATCCAGAGTTACACAAAGAATAACTTACTGAACCGTCACGCGTCCCTTCGCTTCACTCCATGTAAGATAGGATAGAAGCTCCAATTAGGACTATAAATAACTTCTAGAAACAAAATCTGCAATGATGACATTTGCAGCAGAACAAGACTGACAGTTATATAATTTAATGATCGGAAAAAGAAGAAAACAAATAAAGATCGGCCACAAAAATCGCGCCCATACTAAAAAAACACGGTGGATAATGACGTGGAGAATGAGTGTTAAAAATGTCGACAACATAATAGTCATATTTTTAAACTGACAAATAAATTGGGTCCCCCATCCGTCATAATTCAAGAAAGCTAGCTGAATTTCAGTTCTCGAAATACGAGAAGTTGCTTCAAGCAAAAGATTCTGGTGTCTCTCCCAAATGTAGCTTCTGGATACCTGTCCTTTATGATTATAATAAATTGTCAATCCTTTGGTGTCTAAGAAAGTGAACAATCAACAACCTTCTCTTCCAGGTTTGGGTAATATAGGCTAATTTCAGTCTCAGCCGCATCAGTAGTGCAGTCATCACCAAAGTTTCGGTGGATGGGGAGACCTGAAAAGAGCGATCACAATCTACATAGATTGTAGATTCCAAAGACAGCAATAAAAAAGCAGCGACACAAACAACTCCTCCACGTGGCTTTGGTGGTGGGTTGTTGGGTTACTTTAAGTATATATAATATTGTAGAGATTGAAACGGAACAAAGTACCACACTGCTTTCGATAGTCTACTGTTAAGAGGACCCCCATATTGGTTACACATAGCAAACGGATGTGCGCTAGTAGCAACAGGTACTTAAATGCAACATGTCATGGTTTCCGTAACCATGCTCAGGGCTATTTTTCCTTAATCACCTCTTACGACAACCTCAGGAATGACAGGGATATTCTCATGCAGTTACGTCACGGCCCATACCCATATTAATATAGTTAGTATCGCAAATTGCTTACTTTTCTAGTTACTTGTGAGGTTTCATAGCGATCTGAAGAACAGAATTCGAGAGCTGAACGACTATGTGACGGAGGGCTTTAAAAAGAAGCAGACAGCATTGGAAGCATCGTATGTCCATCCGTCCGTCTATACCCAATACTGGAGTAGACACCGACCCACCTTCCGCCGAATATATTTTCGGGACAACGTGACAGGTGGCGAGCCCGTCGCCGTGTTTATATCCAAGCCAACGATATAATTCGTACGTAAGTTTTTGAAAAAAAACCATCGGTACGAGCCTGCCACCAGGGGATCGAATTTGGGGTCTTTCGACTCGAATTCCAATCACCCAACCACTCGGCTATCGTGACTTTTATTGCTCGTCTTTACGTTTGGTTACTTTTTATTGCTCTGTCTACCCCAGTTTAGGGAAAGTCGTTAATACAAACGAGCAAGCCGTGATATGATTGCATCTGGGACGGTTGCACTAAGCAACCGAATTGCTGCAACATTTCGGTGCAACAGTGCGGCGATGACGCACGCGCTCAGACAGGAGATGGGCAGAGTTGATAAAAAAGTGTTGAACACGAGCAGACAGTTCACTACCGTGAAGGTATGTTTCAAACATTTTTATTATAAATATCTTCACGCAATTCCCAATACAGGGGTAGACTGAGGTCTAGCCTTACAATAAAGTCCCTTTGACGCACCTTCCACCGAAGATACTTTCGGGCCATCATGACAGGTGGTGAGCCCGTCGCCATCTTTAGAACAATCATAAAAAATGTTTTTTTTTTAAACATTTATGATACACTAAACGGCATGTAGATTATAAATGTCATCAGTTGATCCTGTTATACTTAAGATCTCTACCTAACTCTAAACAAATGTAAAATAAAAAAAATATACACAATAAATGTGAACGACATCACACAAATTCCTCTGATCCCAAAGTAAGTAGCTAAATCACTTGTGTAATGGAATCAGAAACAACGAAGGTACCACAAACACAGACCCAAGATAATATAGAAAGAAGGGGGTTTTCTACTATAATTTTTGGAGATCGAAGCCGGGGCGTCAGATGAAGAAAGATAACCGATGTTTACACAATTCGACGACGTAGGTTGCTGCCCGCTAGGGACTAATATTTGTGTGATGAACATCAATGTCATGAATGTTTACACATATAATTTCATTCCATTCATTCATGTCGTTCACATCATTCACTAGATTTCATTCGTATTTTCAACATTTTGATATTTGCAGTCATGTCAAAGTTGAAGGCAGTTTCATTTTTGTTGACAACATATTGGTTCATCTCATTCATTCACATTCGTTCAAAACAGGTAATCCCACGTCGGTATCGGTATCTTGCTTATAAGAGTGTCTTCCGGTGCGATATGTATTGGGTTGCAGAAGTCGAGCTCGATATTCTCTGGTATTGTGTCGTAGTATGTTACATGTTCGCCGATTTTACCTGTAAAATATTCTTCATTAGAGAAAACATTCGGCACAGACTTACTCTTTACCTTTCTTCGTTAGGAACCTTGTCTCTGTATATTATTTGAGTTAATCTTGAATTATCTTGATTATTAATATACGGGCTTACCACCTGTCACGTTGTCCCGAAAATATCTTTGGTGAAAAGTGGGTCGATTGGACTTAATTGTCTAGACTATAGTCTAGTACAGAGGTAATCCTCTGTCTACTCCTGTTTAGGAATTGCGTGAAGATATTTATTTATAAATATCTTCACGCAATTCCCAATACAGGGGTAGACTGAGGTCTAGCCTTACAATAAAGTCCCTTTGACGCACCTTCCACCGAAGATACTTTCGGGCCATCATGACAGGTGGTGAGCCCGTCGCCATCTTTAGAACAATCATAAAAAATGTTTTTTTTTTAAACATTTATGATACACTAAACGGCATGTAGATTATAAATGTCATCAGTTGATCCTGTTATACTTAAGATCTCTACCTAACTCTAAACAAATGTAAAATAAAAAAAATATACACAATAAATGTGAACGACATCACACAAATTCCTCTGATCCCAAAGTAAGTAGCTAAATCACTTGTGTAATGGAATCAGAAACAACGAAGGTACCACAAACACAGACCCAAGATAATATAGAAAGAAGGGGGTTTTCTACTATAATTTTTGGAGATCGAAGCCGGGGCGTCAGATGAAGAAAGATAACCGATGTTTACACAATTCGACGACGTAGGTTGCTGCCCGCTAGGGACTAATATTTGTGTGATGAACATCAATGTCATGAATGTTTACACATATAATTTCATTCCATTCATTCATGTCGTTCACATCATTCACTAGATTTCATTCGTATTTTCAACATTTTGATATTTGCAGTCATGTCAAAGTTGAAGGCAGTTTCATTTTTGTTGACAACATATTGGTTCATCTCATTCATTCACATTCGTTCAAAACAGGTAATCCCACGTCGGTATCGGTATCTTGCTTATAAGAGTGTCTTCCGGTGCGATATGTATTGGGTTGCAGAAGTCGAGCTCGATATTCTCTGGTATTGTGTCGTAGTATGTTACATGTTCGCCGATTTTACCTGTAAAATATTCTTCATTAGAGAAAACATTCGGCACAGACTTACTCTTTACCTTTCTTCGTTAGGAACCTTGTCTTTGTATATTATTTGAGTTAATCTTGAATTATCTTGATTATTAATATACGGGCTTACCACCTGTCACGTTGTCCCGAAAATATCTTTGGTGAAAAGTGGGTCGATTGGACTTAATTGTCTAGACTATAGTCTAGTACAGAGGTAATCCTCTGTCTACTCCTGTTTAGGAATTGCGTGAAGATATTTATTTATAAATATGTATGGGTATTTCGTGCAGCAAAGTTACAGCTTGGTCCTAAGTAATAAATATAAATATCTTCACGCAATTCCCAATACAGGGGTAGACTGAGGTCTAGCCTTACAATAAAGTCCTTTGACGCACCTTCCACCGAAGATACTTTCGGGCCATCATGACAGGTGGTGAGCCGTCGCCGTGTTTATATCCAAGCCAACGATATAATTCGTACGTAAGTTTTGAAAAAAACCATCGGTACGAGCCTGCCACCAGGGGATCGAATTCAGGGTCTTTCGACTCGAATTCAATCACCCAACCACTCGGCTATCGTGACTTTTATTGCTCGTCTTTACGTTTGGTTACTTTTTATTGCTCGTCTTTACGTTTGGTTACTTTTTATTGCTCGTCTTTACGTTTGGTTACTTTTTATTGCTCGTCTTTACGTTTGGTTACTTTTTATTGCTCGTCTTTACGTTTGGTTACTTTTTATTGCTCGTCTTTACGTTTGGTTACTTTTTATTGCTCGTCTTTACGTTTGGTTACTTTTTATTGCTCGTCTTTACGTTTGGTTACTTTTTATTGCTCGTCTTTACGTTTGGTTACTTTTTATTGCTCGTCTTTACGTTTGGTTACTTTTTATTGCTCGTCTTTACGTTTGGTTACTTTTTATTGCTCGTCTTTACGTTTGGTTACTTTTTATTGCTCGTCTTTACGTTTGGTTACTTTTTATTGCTCGTCTTTACGTTTGGTTACTTTTTATTGCTCGTCTTTACGTTTGGTTACTTTTTATTGCTCGTCTTTACGTTTGGTTACTTTTTATTGCTCGTCTTTACGTTTGGTTACTTTTTATTGCTCGTCTTTACGTTTGGTTACTTTTTATTGCTCGTCTTTACGTTTGGTTACTTTTTATTGCTCGTCTTTACGTTTGGTTACTTTTTATTGCTCGTCTTTACGTTTGGTTACTTTTTATTGCTCGTCTTTACGTTTGGTTACTTTTTATTGCTCGTCTTTACGTTTGGTTACTTTTTATTGCTCGTCTTTACGTTTGGTTACTTTTTATTGCTCGTCTTTACGTTTGGTTACTTTTTATTGCTCGTCTTTACGTTTGGTTACTTTTTATTGCTCGTCTTTACGTTTGGTTACTTTTTATTGCTCGTCTTTACGTTTGGTTACTTTTTATTGCTCGTCTTTACGTTTGGTTACTTTTTATTGCTCGTCTTTACGTTTGGTTACTTTTTATTGCTCGTCTTTACGTTTGGTTACTTTTTATTGCTCGTCTTTACGTTTGGTTACTTTTTATTGCTCGTCTTTACGTTTGGTTACTTTTTATTGCTCGTCTTTACGTTTGGTTACTTTTTATTGCTCGTCTTTACGTTTGGTTACTTTTTATTGCTCGTCTTTACGTTTGGTTACTTTTTATTGCTCTGTCTACCCCAGTTTAGGGAAAGTCGTTAATACAAACGAGCAAGCCGTGATATGATTGCATCTGGGACGGTTGCACTAAGCAACCGAATTGCTGCAACATTTCGGTGCAACAGTGCGGCGATGACGCACGCGCTCAGACAGGAGATGGGCAGAGTTGATAAAAAAGTGTTGAACACGAGCAGACAGTTCACTACCGTGAAGGTATGTTTCAAACATTTTTATTATAAATATCTTCACGCAATTCCCAATACAGGGGTAGACTGAGGTCTAGCCTTACAATAAAGTCCCTTTGACGCACCTTCCACCGAAGATACTTTCAGGCCATCATGACAGGTGGTGAGCCCGTCGCCATCTTTAGAACAATCATAAATAATGTTTTTTTAAACATTTATGATACACTAAACGGCATGTAGATTATAAATGTCATCAGTTGATCCTGTTATACTTAAGATCTCTACCTAACTCTAAACAAATGTAAAATAAAAAAAATATACACAATAAATGTGAACGACATCACACAAATTCCTCTGATCCCAAAGTAAGTAGCTAAATCACTTGTGTAATGGAATCAGAAACAACGAAGGTACCACAAACACAGACCCAAGATAATATAGAAAGAAGGGGTTTTCTACTATAATTTTTGGAGATCGAAGCCGGGGCGTCAGATGAAGAAAGATAACCGATGTTTACACAATTCGACGACGTAGGTTGCTGCCCGCTGAGGACTAATATTGTGTGATGAACATCAATGTCATGAATGTTTACATATAATTTCATTCCATTCATTCATGTCGTTCACATCATTCACTAGATTTCATTCGTATTTTCAACATTTTGATATTTGCAGTCATGTCAAAGTTGAAGGCAGTTTCATTTTTGTTGACAACATATTGGTTCATCTCATTCATTCACATTCGTTCAAAACAGGTAATCCCACGTCGGTATCGGTATCTTGCTTATAAGAGTGTCTTCCGGTGCGATATGTATTGGGTTGCAGAAGTCGAGCTCGATATTCTCTGGTATTGTGTCGTAGTATGTTACATGTTCGCCGATTTTACCTGTAAAATATTCTTCATTAGAGAAAACATTCGGCACAGACTTACTCTTTACCTTTCTTCGTTAGGAACCTTGTCTTTGTATATTATTTGAGTTAATCTTGAATTATCTTGATTATTAATATACGGGCTTACCACCTGTCACGTTGTCCCGAAAATATCTTTGGTGAAAAGTGGGTCGATTGGACTTAATTGTCTAGACTATAGTCTAGTACAGAGGTAATCCTCTGTCTACTCCTGTTTTAGGAATTGCGTGAAGATATTTATTTATAAATATGTATGGGTATTTCGTGCAGCAAAAGTTACAGCTTGGTCCTAAGAAGTAATAAATATAAGTAATATATTTAAGCAGAGTTCGATCTCAAGGTGGTGGGCTCGTAAGAGTAGGTTCTTCAAAACTTATGTACGATTTACAACGATTGCTTTGACGATCACGACGAGGGCAACAGGCTCACCCTTTGTAAAGTTAGTCCAAAAAATGTCTTCAGTGAAAGGATAGTCGAAAGTACTTAATAGTTTTTACTTTGTTATAGGAAGAATTTTAAATCTAAATATTTGACACCTCCGTGGGGTACTGGCACACCGGTTTTCGAATCTGTAACAAAAAATAAAAAGAGAAACTCACCAGTGAAATTTAACCTAGCAATGATCTCTTCAAGGTGCTGCCTATCTAAAGTAGCTAGTAGAACGCTAGTACGTCTAGTAAAACGCCGGGAGACTGTGCTAGTGACGTCACGCGGTAGCAACGGTAGAGTGAACACCATCTCTGATAATAGAGTGTCATCGGAACCGAATTCCTGCAACAATAAGTTTATCGCTATGGGAAATCACGATGAATCTTTATAACACTAGTTTGTTGTATAGTTTCGGAGGAATGTAACCCTCATTTCATTCCCTGGGTGTTGTAATAAGCGACTAAGGGAATAAAAATAGGATAGAAAGAAAGGTCGCGATAGCCGAGCGATTGGGTGATCGGAATTCTTGTCAAGAGATCCGACCTCGGTCCACAAGGTGATAAGCTCTTTCCAATTAGTATAATATTCAAAACTTATGTACGATTTATATCGCTGGATTGGACATAAGACTGCGACAAGCTCACAGGGAAATGTGGGTTAATAGGAGTAATTGTACATCTCCGCAACCCCTGTAAAATGAGTGAAGAAAAAAATATTTTTTTATAGAGTAGGGAGACAAATGAGCAGGTGGCTCACGTGATGGTAAGTGATTACCACCGCCCATGAACACTGCAGGTGATACATGAATACCGGAGGAATAGTTGCCGGACTTTGAGAAAGGTATCAGTATACAGTATAGTTTGGTTAATCAACTTAAAAATAATACTGCAATGTTTCGAGATGGCTATATCTGATAGTAACAATAGTCATTTACCCTTGGACACAAATGATGTCAACTAAAAGATAGAGTGATAGTAAATTCTTAAATATATGTAACAGGTATCATCTCAATTTATATTTGTTACAAATGTTAACACACATTGGTTAATATACAAAACAAACAAGAAAAATTTTAGTTTGAAGTCATTTTTCTTGGATTTTTTTAGCTATTTATTACGATGATTTTGTGCACGTCGTATGAGTTGATGAAGAACAAAAGGCAACGAAAATAACTACCGCGAATGTAGAGGATAAAAGATGTGAAAGTAGCACGAGATTCTATTAAAGAACATGTTAGCAAATTGTTCGAAGAAGGAGAGGTTAAGAGTTTTCAGAAATCCCAAATTGCGTGTAGAACTACGAGTTTGATGGAAGTGAAATAGTTATTTTACACTTGTCAACCTTTTATCTCTGGCTGTCATGTCTATATCTATGCCTAAAGACGCTAAATACGCACGCTGGTGGTTCGATCTAAATATCCTACATACACTCACCAAACATTTTCCGCTAACGCTGTAAGAGGTATTCCGCTTCCCGCACGACGTGCCGAGAGGGAACCAGCCCTCTTGGCCGTTACAAGGTAGAACCGGTGCGTAACCCTGTCGTCTTGACACGCCACACGGCATGGACGGTCCGGATCCTCTGGAATATACACGACATTTGAAAATCAGCTCTGCAGCACAATAGTACTGCGGCGAATTGGCTCTCTAAACATTTACGTTTATTATACCTTCATTATGTTTTTGTTTTTGTACTGTTTATTGTAAATAATAAAAAAATATCTTTATAACTAGAACACTATTATATGGTGATAGAAAATGTGAAAATGGTGGGTAAGAGTATCGCACTCACTGGGACGAATTACTGACGAAGTGACAAGCTACTAATTACTTTGGGATCAGAGCAATGTATGTGATACTGTCCCTGTGTTATTTTGTTTTATTTTTCTTATCTTTTTATAAATTTGAATGTTTTCTCCCTGTTACCCTTTAACAGCCAAACTGCTAAACCGATTTTTATGAATTTACGAAATAGTTCAGAGTAGTGTGTATCCCATGGAGTGTTGTATAATGCGACTGAGACAGGGTCCTACCTTCTTTAGTTACCAATAAATGGCGGGATAAGTATCATGACGAGTTGATCTGTTACGAGTAGCAGCAGGTTTAAGATGTCTGGTACTGCGATCGCCAATCTGCTTGTCAAGCTTGGTGCTTATGGCAAATCCTCACATATGGAAGAGGCCTTCCTGGCGAGACTTTAACAGGCTGTTGTGTATGAGTATGTATACAAGGTTTTATTAAAAACGCTAATCAGTGTGTGAGTGTTCTTCTTTAATAAAATGCACAAGCTGTTGCATGCTTCAAGTATGCGGAGTAAATTTCCTTAATTTTTAATTAACTTTATGCAAAATAAGAACAAGTGGCGTCATAATTTATGGAGCAAGTAATTGTAGATATATATGAACGTCATATATCTCTATAAAAATTGTTTAAGTGATATGACCCGATAGTACAGCTGGTAGTGACCCTGTCTGTGAAGCTAAGAGTTGCGGGTTCAATTTCCGCTTGGGGCAAACATTTGTGTGATGATGATAAATTATTGTACTCGAATCATAATTTACGTTTATCTATGTAAATAAATAGTTAGTATATTTTACCTTGAAACATAAAAACGACGAAAGGCTCACCGCTCGTCACGTTGTCCAAAAAAAGTTTTAATGGAAAGTGGATCTAGATAATTTCATTATCTAGGCCTCTATAAACCGCATTAAATAAACAGCGTGTAGTTTAAAAATGATTTATACGAACATTATACATCTCTACAAAAATTTGTCGCTTTAATTATTTTTTATACGATGTTGAAACATCAGAATTTATTAAAGGATAGAAGCTTTTATTCATTGTTATCTCAACCATATTTAATCTCTTGGTACTTGTTAGACGTTATTTCAGGTTCCTAATACATATAAGAAGTCACGATAGCCGAGTTGTTGGGTGGTCGGAATTTCGAGTCGAGAGACCCGAGTTCGATCCCCAGGTGGCAGTACCAATGAGTTTTTCAAAAACTTATGTACGAATTTCGTCGTTGGCTTGGACATAAAGGCGGCGACGGGCTCACCACCTGTCACGTTGTCCCAAAAATATCTTCGGTGGAAGGTGGGTCAAAGGGACTTAATTGTCTAGACTTGACCTCTGTCTACCCCTGTATTGGGAATTGCGTGAAGATATTTATTTATTATTTATTTAATACATATTAAAAGTCTGAATAGAATGAAAAAGTTTTATTTAAAACTACACATATCTTCACGCCATTCCCAAACTGGTTTCGACTGAGGTATAGAAAATAAGGTTCTTTCGATCCTCGTTTTACCGAAGTAATTTTTGAGTCAACGTGACAGGCGGTCAGTCTATCGCCGTCCTTAAGTCCAAGCAATCGACAGCGATCAATATCAAACATAAGTTTTGAAAAAACTCGTTGGTACATCCACCTGGAAATCGAACTCGGGTCCCTTGACTCGAATTTCGAACACCCCCGATTTTAGTGATAACTAAAACAAACACAACTACTGAGACAACAAAATTCTTCGTTTTATGTAATCTGAATTGACTTAAAAGTTCTCAACCTAAACGTCGGAAAATGGCAATGACGTATGCGCAAGTAATAATTATCCGTTAGAAAAAATTATTACCTAAGCTCGTTTAAAAGACAATTGCTCTAAACTTAGTTTGAAAAAACTTTGAAGCACAGTCGGTTTAGTACATATTGAAAGGATAAATCTAGCAACAATATAACAATTTTCTTTTCCGTGGGTGTCGTAAGGGGTGACTAAATAACAGTGAGATCATGGGTAAGCCAACTTTTCTGTAGCCGTATATACTCGCGGTGAAGGTGGAACCTATACTTACAAAGAGATAGCTAGGTACTTGCTGAAGTATAAATTAGCGATATATAAATAGCTTATAAGTTTTTTGAAAAAAAAAAAACCCATCGGTTAGAGTGTACCTGGGTATCAAACTCGGGTCCTTTGACTCGAATTTCGATCAGTCAACTACTTGATTATAGTGACTAATGCCTTTATATAAATATAACGAACATTATATAAAACTGCACATTTTAAAACGATTTACAATAAAATAAGTACAGTTTTCATTATTACTGCTAAAGCGAAACATTGATAATCTTCTAAAATTTTGTTTGATATATTTAAACAGCGAGAGACCTGTCACAGATGTCAAATAAAAAGTCGGGTAGGGGGTCGTTCACTGAAGTACTGGGTGCTGTCCGTTGTAAACTCATTTGTTGTAAAAGTGATTTATATGGGGAAATAGATTTTGAGCTTAAACAAATAACTTTAAGTTTCTTAAACTAAAGAGAAAAAAAAAGAGAAAAAATGTTTTTGAAACTGGTACGGGCGGGATTCCAACCCGCGGCCTTTGCCGAACCGTGGGAACACTCTTACCTCTGAACCACCATGTCTTACACGCATTAGTTGAAATTTTAATTTTTTTTTCTTTATTTGCATATAAAATAAATAAATATCTTCACGCAATGCCCAATACAGGGGTAGACAGAGGTCTAGTCTAGACAATTTAATCCGTTCGACCTAGATAATTTCGGGACTACATGACAGCTGGTGAGACTATCGCCGCCTTTATGTCCAAGCCAATGATATAATTCCCACTGGTAGCCTGCCACCTGGGGATCTAACTCGGGTCTCTTCACCAAGAAGTTCTGGTCTAACCTAACCTAACCTAACCCAACCACTCGGCTATATTGACGTGATTCTATCTTTATTTATGCCTATTTTTAGCATTGGCGGCATCTATTTTCCCTTTTTCAAGTGACAATTTGACATTCCTGACTTCTCAGTTAGGAATTCTCAATAAGATAATGCAAACTAATTTCTATTATGTACTTTTAAACGAAATTATTACCAACATCTCTAATGAAGGATTTGCTCTAATCACCACGGTTGGCAAGCGAATTGGGGATCGCAGTCCCAGTCATCTTGCACCCTAGAAGCAGTTGCCAGTCATTTGTGTACTTGAGTTTGGTCTGGTATTTAAACTTGACTCGGAAAAACACTGAGCATTTGAGCACAGCCCGCAGAGCAGCCTTGAGCTTGAGTGACATAAAGAGTCTTTGTTAGTCTTCTTAGTTTTATAAACATTTACAAAACTTGTAGCAATTCCTAACTTTCTGTGATCACTTTCAAAGCTTTGAGTCATAATACAGATGAGATACTTGAGCTTTAGGAAATTTTATTTCCTTCCAAAATTTGTCCTGCGAATTCCCCCTAGTTACATTCACTGACTAACCATGTAAATATGACATCAACAAATTATTTTCGATGTGAAATAATTCATAAGAATGTTTCGATAATTTAATTAGTCAATGCAAAAAAAAATTGCATAACAAATACTAGTTAATTTACTTTATTATACCGAACCCACGCAGTTGCTGTCCTGTGGTGACGCTCTTAACTCTGAGTAAATATTAAATTAACAAAAAAATCAGCATGACTTACATGATTTACAAATCGCTTACAAATCGTAATTTCACTCTCTAGTCATCCTTACTACCTCGTCAGGGACTATCTACAATAATAATATAAGTCATTTATTTATCGGAATGTAGATACACTGGTATTCCTTTTTACATTCAACCATTATATTCTACCGCAAGAACAGTGTGCAAATTGTAGTTAAACCAACTTTATCCATTGTAAGTCTTTAAAATAAATGTACATATGAAAAACGTAACAAACTAAATACAAATCAAATTAAAAAAATATCTTCACGCCATTCCCAATACCGGGCTAGACAGAGGTCTAGACAATTAAGTCCTTTCGACCCACCTTTCACCGAAGAAATTTTTTGGGACAACATGACAGGTGGTGAACTGGTCGCCGACTGTATGCCCACACAGATATATAATCATACAGATAAAAATTCGTGCACACACCCATGCATCCATGACTATCCCATTCAAGAACAAATATTTATCTCAAAAACGGTTCCATCTAACGGGTTTCGAACTTATGACCCTTAGCTTCGAAGGCGGGGCTAAAAACTAGGCAGTCGCATTGACTAAAATAAACTAATAATATTACTTTTCGTAATAAATATCGTAACATAAGAACAAATAATAAATAAATACATATATGGATAGGGACAACATCACGTGAATTGCTCCGATCCCTCGAATCCGGACACTGAAAACCGGTGTTTACGCCACTCGTCTACGGATGGTTAATATTTAATGCCAAAATAGTTTTAAGGAAAGTTAATACACTATTGCGACTTACTATTGTAGTGTATGTAGGTAGATTTGAAAAAGTTTCATCGGAGATTCGGAACAGACTGGTTATTGTAGCAGTACAATAAACAGTCTGTTCCGAATCTCCGAGTATTATTGTCCCGTACATCACACTGGCGACGAGTGTTACAAAATATTAACGAAAATTAATATTTTGTTGTTAAATCGAAACTTACGCGTGTGTTTTGTGTTATTTACAATGCCGTTTGGTAATATCGAAAGTTTTAATATTAATAGTCAAAATTGGGACGCTTACATTCGTGTGTGAAACAATTCATGACATTGAATGGTATCAAGGACAATGTACACGTAGCAACGCTTGTGACATTAGTGGGCGCTGAGTGTTACGAGTTGATGTGCGACCTGTGCTCACTGAACCAGCCCGAAGACCAAACATTCGATGAATTAGTTCGACTAGTTAAAGAACATTTGGAGCCCGAGAGATCGGAGATAGCAGAACGGCATCTCTTCAGGCAAAGAAAGGAGCAACAAGGAGAAAGTATTCGTTCATATTTACAAAGTTTGAAGCATCTCGCTAAAAGCTGTAATTTTAACGCGACCCTTGAGATCAACATTCGTGATCAGTTCGTTTCGGGGTTATACAGCGAAGAAATGAGATGGCGGCTGTTTGCTGAGAGAAATATAGACTACGCGCGAGCTGTGGAGCTCTCTCCGGCGCTGGAAGCGGCGGAGCGGCATGCGGGCGCGGCCCCGCGGGCTCGCGAGCGGCTGACGACGGGTTGCACCGAGTGAGCGGAGCGCGGCCGAGGCGCGGCGGGCGCGGGCTTGTCGGTGCGCGGCACGTGTCGACGGTATGGAAAGAGGCAGCATGCCGAGGGCAAGTGCCGCTACAAGTACTACACATGTGATTCTTTTTTTTATAGAAAAGGGAGGCAAACGAGCAGGTGGCTCACGTGATGGTAAGTGATTACCGCCGCCCATGAACACCCGCAATACCAGAGGCTTAGCAGATGCTTTGCCTCCCTTATAGTGTCCCCCTCCCTCAGAATTGGGAGAAGGGGGTGTGTGGGCCACCCGTTACCTGCACTCACCAGACGAAACGCAGAAGTTTGTTAGACTTTTTTTTTATTCACTTTATTGCACCTTATAAAAATATATAGGAACAAAAGGCGGACATAATGCTAAAAGCATTCTCTGCCTGTCAACCTTTGGGAGTGGAAAAACATCCAAGGCGGTCACCATAAAAAAGACAATAAAAACAGCAAAGCATAAATATTAAATATAATTAATAAGATAATAATAGTAATATATAAATACACGCACATACATACTCACATAAATATACACATATACATATAAATATACATACATAAATACATACTTGGATTAAAACTTCTACTTTACGCCGGTATTCTATGAGGTCGTGGTGCTTCCCCGGTCGAGCCGGCCCATTCATGCAACAACAAAAGCTGATGCGTGGCTCTACCACTGATAAAGATTACTATTCATGCGGAGAAAAAGGATACCTAAAGGTAATTGTGCGGTCAGTATGTAAAGAGTGGTTATGGCGCTTCTAGCAAAATTCACAAGTCTAAAGGTCAGTTTTTTTTAACAATTCTGATAACGATTCGGATGATAGTAATTTCTATAAAATTGTTGTTAACCACAGCGATAATCTTTATTATGCTAATGCTAAAGTTGAAAATGTAATGTGCAAATTTGAAATAGATAAGGGCAGTAAAATTTCAGCAGTATCGAAGTCGTTCTATAATAAGAATTTTTTAAATGTTCCAATAGTACATAAAAAATTAACGTTAAAATCATACACGGGTGACGTCATCGATACGCATGGCTATATCAATGTAAATGTCAAGTATGGAGAAAAAATTGCTAACTTAAAATTACACATCATTGAAAATGGTGGTCCACCTTTAATGGGAAGAACGTGGATCCGAGAGTTAAAGCTAGCTGTTACAGATTGTCATAACATAGCCGAGGACTCGTTGGCGACGGCCTTGCGAGCCGAGTTCCCCGTGGTGTTCGCAGATGATTTAGGTACCTTTAAGTCGCGCATACTATTGTTTTTAAAAGACGATAGTCCTGTATTCGTGAAGGCTACCGCTACCGCTGGCGCTGCGTGCTCGAGTAGAGGACGAGCTCGCCAGGCTGCAGCGGGAAGGGTTATATACAAAGTTGAGAGATCCGACTACGGGACGCCGATTGTACTCATTATTAAAGCTAACGGAGGGATTCGCATATGCGGTGACTACAAGGTCATTATTAATCCGCGTTTAAAAGACTTTCATTATCCATTGCCGCGGATAGAGGAATTGTTTGCCACACTGGGCGGCGGCGAACAGTTCACGAAGCTCGACCTCTCCAACGCTTTCCAACAGTGTGTTTTTGAAGAAGACTCTCAGCCGATGACGGCAATCACCACTCACGTCGGCACATTTATTTATAGACGCGTTCCATTTGGCATTAAATGCATACCGGAGAACTTTCAGAAAATAATGGAGGAAACCTTGAGTGGCTTGCCGTCCACGGCGGTCTTCGCAGATGACGTATGTGTCACAGGCAAAAATAAAAAAGAGCATATTACTAACTTAAATACTGTTTTAAAAAGATTTAAAGAGAATGGTCTGCGAATTAATTACACGAAATGTAAATTCTTTAAAGATAGTTTAACATATCTAGACTATAAAATAGATAAGTACGGTATACACACCAATATGAAAAAGATTGAGGTCATTGTAGGCGCACCCAAGCCTACAATGACCTCAATCTTTGTCATGAACACATGTACACAATTCCCTTTTATTTAATTATTTATAATTTAACCGACCGGTTTCGCCTTACGGCATCATCATGGTATTGATCAGGTCCTGATGATGCCGTAAGGCGAATCGTTCACAAGTGTTCAGCAATGAATTTTTGTAATTAATTTTTTTTTACATGTACATTTCAAATAATTATAATTACAACCACACTTTGTGGATGAAAATAATTTTACTTTTATTTATTCGCATTAGAATAACTTTTCTTCTTCGGCGTAACAAAGTAAATGTTTTAAGGATTTCCTTTTTAATTATAGACTTCATACTGTTGAAAATCGAGATATAGATAATAGTAACAGCTAAGTAAGTGGTCAGGGTGCTTGTCTTAAACGCAAATAACCCGGGTTCGATCCCCGGGCCGGCTCCATTAAAATTGTTAAAAACTGTTAGTGCTGAATTTGCTATGACTCTTTGTCGAATGAAAACGTAGTAAAGAAACCTACTCGTTTGAGAAAGAATAATAAATAAATAAATATCTTCACGCAATTCCCAATACAGGGGTAGACAGAGGTCTAGTCTAGACATTTTACTCCCTTCGACCCACCTTTTACCGAAGATATTTTCGGGACATCGTGATAGGTGGTGAGCCCGTCGCCATCTTTATGTCCAAGCCAACAATATAATTCGTACATAAGTTTTAGAAAAACCCTTGAGGATCGAGGTCGAGTCTCTTGACTCGAAATTCCGACCACCCAACCACTCGGCTATCGTGACTTAAAATAATAATAAAGTGAATAAATATCTTCACGCCATTCCCAATACAGGGGTAGACAGAGATGTAAACAATTAATTCCAGCGACCCACCTTGCACCGAAGACATTTTTGGGACAACGTGACAGATTCTCTCGACTCGAATTCCGATCAAACAACCACGCGGCAATGGTGACTTCAATAATAATGATAAAAATAAACATTATTTCGTGATCCTGATGCAATTTCTTTCAAATATTTGAGAGAAAGACTATACTTAGCTCCATCATTACTTATATGGTAGGAAGTTTGTGTTACGCACTGATCATCGTGCACTCAGTAATATTTTTAGCAAAAATAAGGGTATACCGGTAACCGCCGCGAGTAGACTGCAACGTTATGCCGTTAAGTTAGCTGCATACGACTTCGATATACAACACATAAGCTCGTCCCAGAATTGCCAAGCCGATGCTCTCTCGCGCCTTCCACTGAGCTTAACAATTCGAGTCGGGGGTGAGGGAGAGGACTGCGCCTAATTAAATTTCGTACAAGATAATTTTCCGCACAATATTCAGGACATTAAAACTGAAGTGATGAAAGATTCGTTACTTAATGAGATATATGGATACATAATGTTTGGTTGGCCCGATAAAGTCGATTCACCATCCACAAAACCTAAAGTAGGGTTATATAGAAAAGATAACATGCATATCATTCAAGGTTGCATAATTTGGGGTTACCGTATAGTGATACTGGAATCATAAAAAGAAATTATAACGCCAAAGAATCATAACGCCAGGGGTGCCATCCATATTTGCCTGTCCGGCGATTAAAGGTATGGTATCGGGTATGCGCGCCCGGCTTCCCGAGCTACTACTTGCTTATTCCCTGTTCATCCAAGTGAGTAGTACTCCAATACCTTCCTTCCGTACCCACATTCCCCCGAAAATCCTACACATCCCAAGCTTAAAACCCTTTTTCGATGGGCAGCAGCATCGAAAATGTGATAAGCCGATTAAACTGCGCTCACCAACCCGTCTGCCCAGCGTGGTGAGTATGGCAAATCCCCTAAATGAATGAATGTAATAAATACACCAAGGCCTCCAGTCCCCGGCAGCTCCGCTATTCCTGGCTCCGGTAGCGGCCAAGGTAACGGCGGAGCAGGGGGTGTGAAGAATCTCCGGAAGAGATCCGGCTACCACTCCCAACGGAAACTGGCCCTGGTGGCACACAACATCCGCACTTTGAGGCTTGACGAGAGGATCGAGAAAGTGGAAGAGGAAATGAGTAGGTTACAATGGGACATTGTAGGGTTGTCTGAAGTCCGAAGAGAGGAGAGGGCACGACAACCCTTAAGTCAGGTAACCTACTCTACCACCGGGAGGGTGACGTTAAAAAGTCACAGCATAATGTCGGGTTTCTCGTCCACAAGTCCCTCATTAACAACGTAACAACCATCGAAAGCGTTTCTAGCAGGGTGATATACCTGATACTCAGAGTATCCAGAAGATATTCGTTGAAGGTGATCCAGGTATATATGCCGCACAAGAAACGCCCAGATGAAGAGGTGGAAGAAGTGTATGAGGACATACGTATGGCCATACACGCTTCCAAAACCTACTTTACGGTTGTTGTGGGGGACTTCAACGCAATACTTGGCAGGCGGAGCGATGGAGAGTCCAGAGTGAGGCAATTTGGATTTGGGGAACGGAATGACAGGGGTCATAGGCTGGCCGAATTCCTGGAGGAAGAGAGACTCTACGCGATGAACTCTTTCTTCAGGAAGCCGCTTCATAGAAAATGGACTTGGTTGGGCCCCGCCAAAGAGGGCAAACTACCAGTCAAAATGAGATAGACTTCATCTTGTCGACGAGGAAAGAGATATTCAATGATGTCTCTGTGATCAACAAGATCAAAACGGGAAGTGATCACCGAGTCGTGAGAGGCATCTTGAATATCGATCTCAGGCGAGAGAGAACTCGCTTGGTGAAGTCTACACTTCGACCATCTCCCGCCCATATCCAAAATGTCGAAAGTTTCCAGCTGGAACTCTCAAATCGCTTCGATTGTCTGAACGATTGCGTCACAGTGGACGAGTTAAACAATGGGTTCGTTGACAGGGTCCAAGCGGTGAGATCGAAGTACTTTAGGTCTCGCCCCAAACAAAAACCTCAAAAAATCTCTTCTCAGACCTTAGACTTGATGGCCACACGACGAGCCATGCCGCTGCAGACCTCCGAGGATGCGAATGTTCATCGGCAGCTCAATAGACAAATCCAGAAGTCCTTGCGACATCACATTCGCTCCTATAATACCGAACGTATAAAGGAGACGATAGAGCTGAACAAAGGCTCCAAAGTGTTTGCAAGAATGGAGTCTATTGGGCAGAGCCGATTGACCAGGCTTAAGAAGGAGGACGGTGGCGTAGCTTCGACAAAGGCTGAGGTTCTAGAAGAGATCGAGAGGTTTTATGGACAGTTCTATACCTCAGTAGCCAAACCCATTGTTAACTTGGCCAAAGATCCAAGAGCCAAGTTAACTCAGCATCATACCGAAAATATCCCGGACATCAGCCCCTACGAGATTAGGATTGCCCTTAAACAGCTCAAAAATAACAAGGCGCCGGGCGAGGATGGAATCACAGCAGAGCTTCTGAAAGCGGGCGGAACGCCAGTACTCAAGTCCTTCAGAAGCTCTTCAATTCCATCCTGCTCGAGGGCGTGACGCCAGAGGCGTGGAATAGGGGTGTTGTGGTACTGTTCTTCAAGAAAGGCGACAATACCCTTTTGAAGAACTACAGACCGATCACACTCCTAAGCCACGTCTATAAGCTGTTTTCGAGGGTGATCACGAACCGTCTCACTAATAGGCTCGATGCCTTCCAGCCTCCCGAACAAGCCGGTTTCCGAAAAGGCTACAGTACCATAGATCACATACATACGCTGCGGCAGGTTATACAGAAGACCAGAGAGTATAACCGACCACTATGCTTAGCGTTTGTGGACTATGAAAAAGCCTTTGATTCGATCGAAACGTGGGCGGTGTTCCAATCTCTCAAGCGATGCCATATTGACTGTCGGTATATCGAGGTGTTGAAGTGCTTGTACAGAAACGCCACCATGTCAGTCCGAGTACAAGAGCAGAAGACGAGGGCTATTCCACTGCAGAGAGGTGTTAGACAGGGAGACGTTATTTCTCCGAAACTGTTCACCGCTGCTTTGGAAGATGCCTTCAAGCTCCTGGAATGGAAAAGACTTGGCATCAATATAAATGGCGAGTATATCACTCACCTTCGATTTGCCGACGATATTGTGGTCATGGCGGAGTCGCTGGAGGATTTGAACATCATGCTCAATGACCTAAATGAAGTTTCCCAACAGGTGGGTCATAGAATGAATATGGACAAGACGAAGATTATGTCGAATGTCCATATTGCACCTTCACCTGAATGTGTTGGGAGCTCAGTTCTTGAAGTTGTTGACCAGTGTGTCTACTTGGGTCAGTTGATCAAGGCAGACAGTTCCAGCTTCAAGGACGAGGTCTTTCGACGAATCCGACTCGGCTGGGCAGCGTTCGGGAAGCTCCGGAGTGTCTTCTCGTCCAAAATACCTCAGTGCCTGAAGTCGAAAGTCTTCGACCAATGTGTGTTACCAGTGATGACTTACGGGTCCGAAACGTGGTCCCTTACTATGGGCCTCATAAGAAGGCTCAAGGTCGCTCAAAGAGCTATGGAGAGGGCTATGCTCGGAGTTTCTCTACGATATCACATTAGGAATGATGAGATCTGTAGAAGAACTAAAGTCACCGACATAGCCCAGCGGATTAGCTGCTCGAAGTGGCAGTGGGCGGGGCACATAGCGCGTAGAACCGATGGCCGATGGGACAGAAAGGTTCTGGAATGGCGGCCACGTACCGGCAAGCGCAGCGTCGGACATCCACCGACTAGATGGTCGGACGACTTGACCAAGGTCGCGGGAAGACGCTGAATACAGGCCGCAAACAACCGGTCGTATTGGAAATCTTTAGGGGAGGCCTACATCCAGCAGTGGACTTCTTGCGGCTGATATGATGATGATGATGAACAAGAAATTGTTCTGCGCGAATTACACGACGGACATCCCGGCATCGTAAAGATAAAGCAAATCGCCCGCAATTACGTGTGGTGGGGTCCATAGAAAGGACATAGAGCACACTTGCGCGCGGTGCGCGGCTTGTCGTGCTCTGCGCGCAAGTGCAATATATATATATATATATATATATATATATATATATATATATATATATATATATATATATATATATATATATATATATATATATATATATATATATATATATGTATATATATATATATATATATATGTATATATATATATATATATATATATATATATATATATATATATATATATATATATATATATCTATATATATATATATATATATATATGTATGTATATATATATATATATATATATATATATATATATATATATATATATATATATATATATATATATATATATATATATATATATATATATATATATATGTATATATATATATATATATATATATATGTATATATATATATATATATATATATATATATATATATATATATATATATATATATATATATATATATATATATATATATATATATATATATATGTATATATATATATATATATATATATATATATATATATATATATGTATATATATATATATATTAAATTAAATTAAATTAAATATCTTCACGCAATTCCCAATACAGGGGTAGACAGAGGTCAAGTCTAGACAATTAAGTCCCTTTGACCCACCTTCCACCGAAGATATTTTCGGGACAACGTGACAGGTGGTGAGCCTGTCGCCGCCCTTATGTCCAAGCCAACGATGAAATTTGTACATAAGTTTTTGAAAAACTCATTGGTACTGCCACCTGGGGATCGAACTCGGGTCTCTCGACTCGAAATTCCGACCACCCAACATTTCGGCTATATATATATATATATATATATATATATATATATATATATATATATATATATATATATATATATATATATATATATATATATATATATATATATATATATATTACACTTGCGCGCAGAGCACGGCAAGCCGTAGGTAGATTTGAAAATGTTTCCGCTTCACTATGTAACAAGTGCAAGCCAATAAACAGTCTGTTCCGAATCTCCGGGTATTATTGTGCCGTACATCACAATTTCAACGCGATGTGATAGCCTAGTTAGTAGTGTCCATGCCTTTGAAGAGGGGTTGTGGATCTGAATCACACTAGAAGCAAACATTGGTGTGATGAATGTGTTTGTGTTCGATTCATATATATTTTTATGTGAATATTTATCTATGTAAATATATAAATTTGTAATTATTTTGTAACGTGTGGTTACGGAATAATTATTTACCTCCACTACCTCCTTTCTTCCGGTGGGTATCGTAAGAAGCAACTAAGGTAAAATATGCCTCATACAATACCGACGCCTGGTGCATTATCGCTGAAGCACTTGTGTTATGGAACCAGAAATAACTAAGGTACCAAAAACACCCAGACCCGAGACGATGTAGAAAACTCGTCTGGGTATGAATCCCGGGACCTCCGGGATGGCAACACCTTTAAAACGGGTGTTTAAGACGTCTGTCCACGAAAGTCGTCCAATAATACTGCCTAAACATTCCTAACTCGTTCGCGCAATATATCAAAACACGTGTAGGTGCTGTCAGTCGGTGGAGCTCAACAAACAATTGCTGGCCATGTCGGTACTGTCTGTCTGTCATTGTCCGCCTATGAAGAGGGTCGACTCAGTCTACTTGTTACGTGTGGATGAAGAATTAATGATTTATTTCTATATAATTACTGAAATTTTTAACCAAATTATTCGCATAATATGTTTTTTTGAGTTATAGTTTAATGATTCGATAGCCTAGTTGGTAGCGACCGTGTCTTCTAAAATAACGGGTACGGATTCGAGTATAAATATGTTAATTATAATACGAACTGTAGGCCTGTCAGTACTGTAGGCCTAAAAGTAAGCAAAGAATCGAGATTACCTTATACCTAATACTCCACTATGAAATACGAGTAGGTAACGGACCGAAAATATTTTAAACTGTAGACTGTGAATTGTTATTTGGTTGATTACATATATATTATGACTACTACTACTATTATGAATATCTTTTTGATCTTTTCGATAGATTGCTTCTTACTCTATACTAAAAGTTACCGCATTTATTTCTAACAGAAATGCTCAATTGCTTTTTTCAGGTATGCTCAAATACGGAAGTGGCAGTCGGCACTCCGCAGCTCAGAACTTGGAGGATATCTGTCGTGACCTCCAATGCCAGAGAGAGAGATATACGTGGACTTCACACCCGGCTTTGGAGGGGACCAGATGCGGGGAAGACTTGGTTAGAGTTTACTTATCCCTAAATATTTACTCCTACCTATAGATCTATCATCCACTTGTAACTGACTTGCAATGTATGACAGATTTCCCATCTTTCAAATGAAAGAAAATTGTTTTATAATTTTGACATAATTCATGTTTTTTTTATTATACTAGTAGATTTCCAAAAGTTTACCAATTCAGCATTATGTCCACCATAAAACCATCTCGTAAAATACGAGGCCGAAGTTAAGGCGGGCAGCATCGCCTAAGGTGATGAATATCTGCTACTGCGATGTCATATCCGTTAGACAAAAGTGGCGATTTTGGATTCTTTTTTTACGAGAGAGACTTATATTTTATAACTATATTTTTTATGTACTGTATATGGTCCACCTGTATAATACATGAAAAACGACGACTATATATAGTACATAAAATACGATAGATGCGAATCATCTATTCCGTATTTCATTTTTGTGAATTTGTAACACCTCAGTTTCGCTTGTTTGGTTTTAAGTAAATTATCATTACTAATATTTTATAAAAAAAAACCATAATAATGATGCATTTTATTGAGTTTTAAGTCATGCAAGCCATGCTGTGCTGTTTGTTATTAAATTAATAAATTCCGAATAATATCGTTGGCTTAAACATAAAAATGGCGACCTGTCACGTTGCCCCAAACAATGTCTTCAGTGAAAGGAGGGTCGAAAGGACTTTATTGTCTAGACCACCGTCTACTCCAATACTATAGTTCCTATAATTAAACGATGTTTATTTTGCGCATAGTACTGTAGAGGCGGTACCGGTGTGGAGCGCGAGGGTTCGGCAATCCGTCGGGGCTCCTGGGGCCGCTGGTCTCGCTGGTCTGAGTGCGCGTCTGCGTGCCTGCTGGACGAGACGCACGCACCTGCTGCCGCCGGGGTGGCGGTCGCAACACGTCGCTGCAACAGGCCCAGGTGACATATCCCTACCCCAGGAAGGGGACCAGGAAGGGACCAGTACCACACTCTTACCTATTTCTTGCGTGTGTGTGCACTTGTGTTCCGGTTCAAATGTTAATGTTGTAGATGTCTATTGTATATAATGTACACGAGTCGTAATATCTAAGTAATTTACATGTATGTATGTTTGTTGTACCATTGGCTAGGACACGAATACGGCGATTGGCTCACCACCTGTCACGTTGTCCCAAATAAGGTAAGGCGAATCGAAAAGGACCTCATTATGCAGACCTCTGCCTACCCCAGTATTGGGAAATTACGTGAAATTGGCAGTAAAGAACTAAATAAGATACATAAAAACGATAGACGAGTCGCTGCCGGAAACAAGGTCAACGGTGCCCTGACTGCGTTAGTCCAAACGCAAGACAAAATGAAAAATGCACGCCTTGCGATACATAACGCAGTGCTGGTACCGACTTTGCTACATGGCAGCAAAACCTGGGAATGCCAGAAGAAGCATAAAAGTAATTTGAATGCAGTGGAAATGCGATCTCTTCGTAAAATGTGCGGCTTTACCTTAGCCGACCGAAAGCGAAACGAAGAGATTCGCAATACGGCAGGTTTGGATGATGACCTTATCACTAAAATTGATAACGGCATGCTTCGATTGTTTAGGCACATTGAGCGAATGAGCGAAGACCGAATGGTGAAGAAAATATATAGCGCGAAAGTTAATATTAAAAGGGGTTGAGGTAGGCCGAGACTAACTTTCGAAGACCATGTGAGCAAATTGCTCGTAGAGGGGAGGGTCAAGAGTGCTCGGATACGTCGATGTGCATGTATGAAGAAAATGATGAATCTGTAAGAAGCGAAAGAGGTATGTAAGGATCGTGACACTTGGCGATCTGTACTCTCTAGCTACCCCATCAGGGACTGTGCGTGAAGATAAGTAAGTAAGTAAGTAAAAACGTTGTTCCCTCAAGCAAGTATCGGAATTACTAACTGCGTATTTACGATGCCACACATGAAGAGGTTGTTTCCTGCGTTTTAACATAAATTTTTATACAATATTTATAAAGTTATTATTTTTACATAAGTCATGTAAAAAAAGGACGGTCTGGATGAGGTAAGACGTTTTTGGTTTTCATTTGTGTCTTTAACGAAACGATAAAACAGTTCCGATAGCCGTCTGGTTCGGTGATCGGAATTCAGATTTCAGACAAGAGACCCGAGTTCTATTCACAGATGTTACGCACTTTACAAAAGGTTTTAAAAAAAAACTTATGTAAATATTTCTTTGGTGTAAGGTGGATCGAAAGGACTTAATTGTCTAACCTCTGTGTAGCCCAGTAAGTACAGTAACTTGTAACTGTCTAGGGAATTTCATGAAGATTTTTTGCATATCTAACCCAACCTCTAGGCTATGGTAGCCTTCCACGATAGGAATGACACTCGTAAAAAAACTTGCATGACCATTAATTATGTAGGTAAGTATCATCCATATGGGAAAAGGCTATGTCCTCTTTCTGTCACTAATCTTAAACAATTTTCAGGAATGAGAACGGCAACAACTACTGAACTGGTCACGACAGACACACAAGTATCAGTCATGTCATGCGCAACAGGTTGGTAGCTTTTTTTACTCCTTTTTCTTTTTTGAATATAAATATAAATATCTTCACGTAATTCCCAATACAGGGTTAAACAGAGGTCTAGTCTAGACAATTAAGTCCCTTTGACCCACCTTCCACCAAAGATATTTTCGGGACAACATGACAGCTGGTAAGCCCGTCGCCGTCTTTATGTCCAAGCCAGCGATATAATTCGTACATAAATTTTTGAAAATCCCATTGGTACGATCCTGCCTCCTGGGTATCAAACTCGGGTCTCTTGACTCGAAATTCCAACCACCCAACCACTCCGCTATCGTGACTTCTTTGTTGAAGAATTTTATTTTTTCGACCACCCCGTGGACAAGTGGTTTACACACCGGTTTTCATGGTGTCACCAGCTCTGAGGTCTCGGGATCGAATTCCGGTCGGGTCAATGTAGAAAACACTTTTTCTGTATTTTATCTGGTCTAGGTGTTTGTGGTGTTTCCGTTGTTTCTGATTACATAACACAAGTGCTTACGTTACTAACTTTGGGTCTGAGCAATGTATGTGATGTTGGGTTAGGTATTTCATTTATTTATTGGAAAAAAATAGCAATGCTTTTATATATTCTTTATTAAATAATACTATAGTCACGATTGCCGAGTACGATCCACAGGTGGTAGGTGGGTTGAAAGGATTGAGTTGTCTAGATATCTGTCTACCCCAGTATTCGGAATGGCGTGAAGCGATGCCTAACATTACAAGTGTCCTTGTTAAGATTGCTTTCTCGAGCGGTTCGCGCAAATAGTCCAATTTCGGACCCGAACCGAACGATGTAACATAATAAACAAGAGACCCGAGTTCGATCCCAGATGCCAGGCTCGTACCAATGGGTTTTTCAAAAAGCTTATGAACGAATTATATCGTTGGCTTGGACATAAAGACGGCGACGGGCTCATCACCTGTCACGTTGTCCCGAAAACAACTTTGGTGGAAGGTGGGTCAAAGGATCTTAATTGTCTAGACTAGACCTCTTTCTACCCCTGTTTTGGGAATTGCGTGAAGATATTTATTTATTTATTTTGTCAGGACGTAACCACAGAGTCAAATAGGAACAGGATAAAGGTAAATTTTCCCCAAAAAGATTCTTCAATTTCTTTCAACTTTCAATCGTAAGCCGCAGATTTTTTACGTTTATACTTATCCTATCAGTGCAACAAAGTACCGAGGATGACGGTACGAGATTTTGCTGATCAGATATGTCCTCGAGCTCGAGACGTCGACCCTGATCTCATTGGCACTGGACTACAAAGAATTGACTCCGACGGTGAGTGGTAATTTTTGCATAGTTACGTTCAACCAATGCATCAATCTTCAATGAGGAACTAAACTCAAATGAAAACTACGTATTTAAAGATTATGAATATTTTTTTTTCTTTTTAATTTAATGGTGAATGGTGATATAAGGAAACGTTGTGGTCTGGAAGAAGATGTAGTGACTAAAATTGAGAAAGGTATGCTGAGATGGTTTGGCCATGTCGAGAGAATGAATGAAGAACGATTGACGAAAAAAGCATATAAGGCGAGTGTGAATGGAAGTGTAGGAAGGGGAAGACCTAGGCGGACGTTTCAAGACCAAATCAGGGACGTCCTGAAAAAAGGCCAGGTCAAGAGTACCCTGAATCGAAGAGAATGTATGAAGGGAATAATGAAAGTGGACGAAGCGAAACAAGTATGTAAGGATCGTAGCAAGTGGAAAGAAGTGGTCTCTGCCTACCCCTACGGGAAAGAGGCGTGATGATATGTATGTATGTATGTATGTAATTTAATCACATTATGAATCACGATGGCCGAGTGGTTGGGTGATCGGAATTCTAGTCGAGAGACCCGAGTTCGATCCCCAGGTGGCAGGCTCATACCAATGGGTTTTTTTTTTCGAAAACTATGTACGATTCATATCTTTGGCTTGAACATAAAAGACGACGACGGGCTCACCACCTGTCACGTTGTCCCAAAATATCTTCGGTGGAAGGTCGGCCGAAGGGACTTAATTGTCTAGACTAGACCACTGTCTACCCCTGTATTTGGGAATGGCATGAAGATATTTATTTATTATTTATAATTGTAAACTCTATTGGCGATCCTTTAAATAAATAAATAAATGTTTTAGTAGTAACAGACATAGAAAACTTGTTGAGCCACCGGCATATCGAGCTCCCGGCATATCAAAGGAATGAACTCATGACCTGCACATTGTCTTGTCTTCCTACACTGCGTCTGCTTGTGCGAGGTTGCCTCGAGAATCTATCTTCTCCACCCGTCATCAATTACGCGAGTTATGTGGAAGATCCTTAGGGCTATCAGTTACTGCAGTTGTCTCTTGCAGTCTTCACATTCGATTTCCGGACGGTTCAATGTGGAAGCCTCTGGTCTAGTCTGGTCTGGTCTGATCTGGGTGTTTATGGTATTTTCGTTATCTCCGATTCCATAACAAAAGAGTTTTAGCTACTTGCTTTGGAATCACAGCAATGTATGTGATAATATCCTTATCTATATATCTCCTAAATAATTCAGTATAAGGGCTAAAAATGGAGATGGAGTGACGACTTGCAAAAAAGCAGAAAGTCGATGGATTCATGTGGTTGGGGACTGTTCGTTGTATAAAGCTTTGGGGGATGCCTATGTTCAGCAGTGGACCCTTGATAGGCTGTAAATAAGAAGAAGAAGGGCTAAACTATGTAAATCTCCGCAATAGCCGGCAAATAGCGGCAACAGCCTAATGGTTTAGGGTGCGTACTTCGAAATATGACGTCGCAGGTTTGGGCCCCGCCATTAAACCAAAACCTGACACAAGCATTGCAGCTTAATTGGAGTGGTTAACAGGAATACTTGTAATGTTATTCGGCATTGCTATTATTCTCATAAAAAGAATCTCCGACCACGTCAATATTGGGATACAGTCGCTATCATGTTTACGTAATGAATTCCAGACGTGAGCAGCGCATGCGCAGTGTGGTGCGACACGAGGGGTGGTGGCTACAAATCCCGAGGCTGGAGCCTCCCCGACGGCATCGCCTGCTCGAAGATATCGCCAATGTTCTGCATCTTCGGTGTCTATCAGGTATTGAGGTTGATTAAAACTCACCACGAATGTTATGATGGTAGCTTGTGGAGAGTGGTAATTAGTGGTCGAAGCGTTTGTATATTTGACAGTATATGTACTAAAAATAAAATTATTTTATTTATTATTTTTATCTGTGCAGGCGCATTGTTAAAAATATAATTAATCAATTTAAGTACTTAATTTAAAAAACATTCATGATTCTTATGTACGCTTCATATCGTTGGCTGTGTTATAATCACAAAATCAGATCCGACGAAATGTGAGTCGAAGCGACTCAATTGTACAGACCTCTGGCTACCCCAGTTTTATGAAATGCGTGAAGATAAAAAAAATATAAAAGTGGTTTTCTGTTTGGAATGGCGTGAAGATTTTTTTAACATAGATATATAGCGATCCCAAAGTAAGCAGCTTAAACACTTACTGAAACAGAAACAACGAAGGTACCACAAACACCCAGACTCGAGAAAATTTAGAAAAAGTGTTTCCTAAATGGACCCGACCGGGAAACGAACCCGGGACAGAGTTAGCCACACCGTGGTATATGCGCCACTGGTCCATGTAGGTCCTAAAAATTTATAAATGGACGTTTGATGAAAAAGTTAACGTGACTTTTTTTTGGTTTCCAGAAATTCACTTGCTACTAGAACGGCGACACGGAGTTCTCGCTGCGGCCGAGCGACTGCGAGTGGGAGGCTCTGCAGCTGCAGACGGCCACGCCGCATTCTGTTACAACGTGAGCAACATCTTCTTTCACGCTTTATATTAGCTTCACTTGTATGACTTTGCCATAGCATATGATCTGACACAACTGGTTACTTCGCCAACGCGGGTTCCGGATGTGGAGGATCATACACCTTCCCTGCTGGATCTTTTGCTGACCTCTCATCCGGACGGCTATGTGGTCTCCGATGATGCCCCTTTGTGTTCTTCGGACCACTGCCTGATCCGGAGTAAAGTGCCCATCATTTGCTTATCGCGGTCGCGATATGCAGGCCACCGCCGTGTGTGGCACTACAGGTCGGCGGATTGGGAAGGGATGCGGTCTTTCTTTGCATCCTACCCATGGGGGCAGGTTTGCTTCTCGCTAGATAGCACCAACGCCGTTGCTAATTCCGTCGCCGAAGTGGTGCTCCAAGGAATGGAACTTTTCATTCCTTCCTCTGTGGTTCCCATCGGTGGTAGATCAAAGCCTTGGTTTGGTGGTATCTGCAGAATGGCATCTCGCCAAAAGCGGCAGTGCTACCGGAGCTGGGATTAAAACTCACCACGAATGTTATGATGGTAGCTTGTGGAGAGTGGTAATTAGTGGTCGAAGCGTTTGTATATTTGACAGTATATGTACTAAAAATAAAATTATTTTATTTATTATTTTTATCTGTGCAGGCGCATTGTAAAAATATAATTAATCAATTTAAGTACTTAATTTAAAAAACATTCATGATTCTTATGTACGCTTCATATCGTTGGCAATCACAAAATCAGCTCCGACGAAATGTGAGTCGAAGCGACTCAATTGTATAGACTTCTGGCTACCCCAGTTTTATGAAATGCGTGAAGATAAAAAAAATATAAAAATGGTTTTCCGTTTGGAATGGCGTGAAGATTTTTTTAACATAGATATATAGCGATCCCAAAGTAAGCAGCTTAAACACTTACTGAAACAGAAACAACGAAGGTACCACAAACACCCAGACTCGAGAAAATTTTGAAAAAGTGTTTCCTAAATGGACCCGACCGGGAATCGAACCCGGGACAGAGTTGGCCACACCGTGGTATATGCGCCACTGGTCCATGTAGGTCCTAAAAATTTATAAATGGACGTTTGATGAAGAAGTTAACGTGACTTTTTTTTGGTTTCCAGAAATTCACTTGCTACTAGAACGGCGACACGGAGTTCTCGCTGCGGCTGAGCGACTGCGAGTGGGAGGCTCTGCAGCTGCAGACGGCCACGCCGCATTCTGTTACAACGTGAGCAACATCTTCTTACACGCTTTATATTAGCTTCACTTGTATGGCTTTGCCCTAGCATATTATCTGACACAACTGGTTACTTCGCCAACGCGGGTTCCGGATGTGGAGGATCATACACCTTCCCTGCTGGATCTTTTGCTGACCTCTCATCCGGACGGCTATGTGGTCTCCGTTGATGCCCCTTTGGGTTCTTCGGACCACTGCCTGATCCGGAGTAAAGTGCCTATCATTTGCTTATCGCGGTCGCGATATGCAGGCCACCGCCGTGTGTGGCACTACAGGTCGGCGGATTGGGAAGGGATGCGGTCTTTCTTTGCATCCTACCCATGGGGGCAGGTTTGCTTCTCGCTAGATAGCACCAACGCCGTTGCTAATTCCGTCGCCGAAGTGGTGCTCCAAGGAATGGAACTTTTCATTCCTTCCTCTGTGGTTCCCATCGGTGGTAGATCAAAGCCTTGGTTTGGTGGTATCTGCAGAATGGCATCTCGCCAAAAGCGGCAGTGCTACCGGGCCTGGGTTAAAGCATTGGCGTCTCGAGATTCAAAAACTAGCATTTATAAGAAGGAGTATAACTCTGCCGCCAGGTCCTTCAAAAGAGTAACTTCTGCGGCAAAGTCCGAGCGCATTGGCAGAATTGGCCTAAAACTAGTTCGTCTTCCTTCGGGAACTCGTGCGTTCTGGTCCTTCGCCAAAGCTGTCCAAGAGAATTTCAATCAGCCATCTCTACCATCTCTGCACAGGGAGGACAACTCGCTGGCCCATGACGCAAAAGAGAAAGCCGATCTTCTAGGTTTTTTTTTTGCGTCCAACTCGACTCTCGATGACAGGGGGAACTCACCGCCGATCATCCCGTGCAGTGAGTGCTCTATGCCGGATATCCGGTTCTTTCAGAGCTCAGTGCGAAAAGCAGTCCTCTCCCTGGGCATCCAGAAGTCGAGTGGGCCCGATGCTGTCCCCCCTATTGTGCTGAGGATGTGTGCTCCGGTGAGTTGGCACCGGTTCTAACGCGTCTTTTTCGGTACTCCTACTCAGAAGGCGTCGTCCCGATGACATGGAAGACAGCTTTGGTGCACCCGATCCCTAAAATAGGCGACCGCTCAGATCCAGGTAACTACAGACCGATCGCCATCACTTCCTTGTTCTCCAAAATAATGGAGTCCATTATAAACTGCCAGCTCTTGAGGTACTTAGAGGAGCACCAATTGATCAGTGACCGCCAGTACGGCTTCCGTCGGGGTCGCTCGGCTGATCTTCTTGTGTACCTCACTCATCGATGGGCTGAGGCAGTAGAAAGCAAGGGTGAGGCCCTGGCAGTTAGTTTGGACATTGCGAAAGCCTTTGATCGGGTATGGCACAAAGCGCTTCTTTCAAAGCTTCCGTCATATGGGCTTCCCGAGAAATTTTGCAATTGGGTCACTAGTTATCTCACAGACCGGAGCATCAAGGTCGTAGTTGACGGTGCATGCTCGGACTCCAAGTCTGTTAATGCTGATGTCCCACAAGGCTGTGTGCTATCGCCAACCCTGCTTCTTCTGCATGTCAATGATTTGTTACAAATTAGTAGCATTCATTGCTATGCAGATGACAGCACTGGTGATGCCCTTTATACCGGCCGTGCCAATATTTTTCAGGAACACGTCGACGAGTACCGGAACAAATTTGTGTCGAGATTTTGTTAGACAAAATCTCGGACTGGGGCCGACTAAATTTAGTCCAGTTCAACCCAAAAAAGACACAAGGTTGCGCGTTTACCGCAAAAAAGAAACCCTTCGTCGTATCACCTCGTTTTGAGAACACTACCCTAGTTGCCTCTGCCAGCATCGGAATTCTTGGCGTCAACATATCGAGCAACGTTCAGTATCGCGATCATTTGGAAGGAAAGGCCAAATTGGCCTCTAAAAAGTATGGCGTGCTCAGTAGAGCACGACAGTACTTCATTGCGGCCCACCGCTTGCAACTTTATAAGGTGCAGGTTCGGCCGCACATGGAGTACTGTTCTCATCTCTGGGCGGGGGCACCCCTGTGTCAGCTCCTTCCATTTGACCGTATCCAAAGAAGAGCGGCTCAAATTGTCGACGACCATAGTCTATCCGATCGGCTAGATCCCCTGGCTTTGTGAAGAGATGTTGCATCTCTTTGCATTTTCTATAAGATCTACTACGGGGAGTGCTCCGAGGAATTGTTCGGAATAATCCTAGCCGCTGAATTTCACCATCGCACCTTACAGCATAACCAAATATTTCATCAACACCACCTTGATGCTTGGCATTCCACCACAGTGCGTTTTTCGCGGAATTTTTTGCCACGAACTTGCACTTTATGGAATGCGCTGCCGTCAGCGGTTTTTCCGGACCGATACGAATTAGGGACCTTCAAGAAAAGAGCCTATACCTTTCTCAAAGGCCGGCAACGCATCCGTTATTCCTCCGGTATTGCAGATGTTCATGGGCGGCGGTAATCACTTACCATCACGTGTGCCACCTCCTCGTTTGCCTCCCTCTTCTATAAAAAAAATTTACGTATGTTTGTAACCGACTTCTTTGGGCGCGATTTCGATCCAACTTTAAACGGCCAGATTTGGTTCAAACTTTGTAGATTTATCGAGGACCGATAAAAAACTAAAAACTTTTTCGGGGGTAGGCGTGTGATTAATAACACATGTTACAATCGATCTTCATATTTATTTATTTTTAAAAATAGTTATAACACCTAATTTAATAATTTGTGTGTATATAATGCGCATGTGAAGTACAATATCTGCCAGCAACAAGTAATCCTTTGCATATTTCCTCAACAACTATTCAACAGTGAATACAAGTGACAAGATGGATTCATTGAAGCAACCGTTTTCAACCATGTCTGAGATTTTCTACAATAAAATGGAAGAATTTCAGAGAGATTTAGACAAAAGCTCTGCCAGGAAATTACTGCACTGAACACCCAGCAGCAACAAATGGAGTTTCTCAGACTGGAGATAGATCGTCACGAGATGCGAAGAAGGCGTAAAATACTGCTCTTCCATGGCATGCCAGAGACGAAAGCGGATGACCTTATTGGTCGCGTGACCACAGCAGTTGCTGAGCACCTAGATCTGCCTAATTTCTCAAGTGCCAGCATAAAGTCCACCTATCGCCTTGGCCGCACATTAGAGAACAGAGCCAGGCCAGTTGTTGTAAGGTTCACAGATGCTGCAGTTCGTGATAATGTGTGGTTCTCGAAATCAAATTTAAGGGTACTGGCATCACGCAGTCAGAGTTCTTGACACTTTCTCGACACAGTGTATTTCTAGAAGCTCGGAAACGTTTTGGTGTAACAAATTGCTGGACTCGCGATGGCTGCATACACATTATTGGCACCGATGGAGTTCGTCATCAGGTTGAGTCATTAGGCGAACTAGATGCTATTCCTGTGCCGTCGTCTTTGCCTGGGCCTGCTGTAGCGAAATCGCCGGTTCAAATCATAGAAGCCTGTCCGAAGAGCCCAAATATTAAAGCAGCTGTTATGCGTCCTAAACGTGTAACTAGGAAATAGTTCATTATAACAGTGTAGTTTCTTACACTAATTAATCAGTCACTAATTGGTATGTCACTTTTTAACTATGAGTTTTAAATTATTTAGCTAGTTTAAGGTACACAGTTTCAATTTATTTTACAGTTTTATTGTTATGTTTAGGTTAGGCAATTGTTATTGAGCAAGTTATTGTGTCAAAGCCAAATGTCATTGTCAATACATCAACGTTGTCAAAGAATGCTCAAATCACATCGGATAATTTAAATGATAGCCATAGACAAATTTTTATTTTTTTTTTGTTTTGACCGGTTATTCCAGTCTAACAGTAGGTTCTGTATTTATTTATTTTTTCTTCTTAAACATTTTGTAATTATTTAGCAATTGTATTTTTTTCTTTATCCTTCAAATTGGAAATCTCTGTGTGCCTTTTAATTTTAGTGATAGATGTAACACTTATGTATTGCTGGTAGGTATATATATAATAGCTGACAAATTTTTGTAGATATTTAAATAAGTCATTCTAGTATTTTTTTTTCATAATATTTATTTAAACTGTACACACGCATATATATATTATTGTATGTATATGTTATTTCAAGATATAAGCTCAGACGACTCTTTTTTTTTCACTTCGTTCCACTGATGGATTGAGTAGCACAGGTAGTTTTCATAGTCTCCCTTCTCTTGCTGAAACACTTGATTCACACTTCTCAGATGTCCTGAAAAATTTCAACATGATTCATATCAATGCTCAGAGTATTCCTGCACATTTTCCTGATATGCTTTCGTTTTTCAACAACAAAAACATCCATGCTATTCTAATATCTGAAACATGGTTAAAACCTTGTCTATCCTCATCATCTTATGCACCGCCTGACTTTCACCTCATACGGAATGATCGAACTGGTCGTGTTGGCGGAGGTGTTGCCATATATCTTCGTTCTCACATACCATTTACAATCATAAGCGTATCAAAAACACAGGAAGTGCCGGCGGCAGAACATTTATTTATAGAGGCTATTCTTTCCTATCATAAAGTTCTACTTGGTGTGTACTATAATCCCAATCTTACAATAGACTATTTTCCTGGATGCGAAAACCTCTTAGATCTCTTTATTCCACAATATGAGCATTCGATTATCATGTGCGATTTTAATACTTGTCTCTTAAAAAATGACTCTAACGCCTTTCGACTCAATTCTATATTAAAGGCATCAAACCTATACATTCTTCCTGTTTCTGCAACACACAGCTTTCCAAATTGTAATCCATCTCTTCTTGATCTCATTATTGTTTCTTCAGTGGACTTTGTAATAAAACATGGTCAATGTCCGGCAGATGCCTTATCACGATTTGTTATATTTGTCATACAAAATACGTCCACCCAAAGCTAAATCAAGAATTCTTCTCCAACGTAATTTTAGTCGTATGGATCTTGATCTTTTGCGAGAGGATGCATCCCAGATTGACTGGGCTGAAACTCTTACTTGTGATAACATTGATGACCGGGTAGAAATTTTTAATTCTCTTTTAGTCAAATTGTATGATACCCACGCTCCGATACGCCCTGTAAGAATCAGGCATCTCCCTGCTCCTTGGCTTACTGAGGACGTAAAAATTTTGCAACACAAAAAGAACATAGCTAAAGCTAAATATAAAAAAAATCCTAGTGAATCTAATCGTATAAAGTATAAACATATTCGAAATCAATGCAACAGGTTGTGTAGAGATAAACAACGACGCCATATCCATAAATCTGTACTCGAGGAAAAAGACTCCGGAAGAGTATGGAAATTTTTGAAATCTCTTGGGGTAGGGAAAGAAAGTAGGAATTGTCAATCAAATTTTAATAATAATGATCTAAATGAGCTTAACCAGCATTTTCCTTATCTTGCATTATTGACAGTGCCATAAAACAAAAGACAAAGAATCAAATTTTAGCTTTACCCACCTCTGATAATGCCGCATTTAATTTTAGTCAAATAGACTGTAGTGATGTTAAGAGAAGTATTATGGAAGTCAATTCTGATGCCGTTGGTTCGGACTGTATTAGTCGTAAAATGGTCATTCCTCTCCTTGACTTTCTAGTTCCTGTCATTGCGTCTATCATCAATCATTCTATTAACTCCGGCTTTTTCCCTTCTTCCTGGAAAGATGCTCAAATAATTCCACTTCCTAAAAAAACGAATCCATCTATTCTCACCGACTATCGACCTATTTCCATACTACCATTCCTGTCTATATATATATATAACATATATATATATAACATATATATATATATAACATATATATATATACATATATATATATATAACATATATATATATAACATATATATATATATGTATATATATATATATATATATATATATATATATATAACATATATATATATATATATATATATATATATATATATATATATATATATATATATATATATATATATATATATATATATATATATATATATATAATTTAAATTAACAATAATTTCAATAATTATAAATTAATATTACTGTGAAAAAAAAAACCTTAAACAACTTTTAAGCTTTTTAAAATAAAATATTTTTTTATTTACACTATCATAAAGTTATATTTATTGAAATTTTTAACGCTATTCTTAATTTAAATTTATTAAAATATACTTTCTAATTTTAGTTCAGTTTTCTAAAAAGGGTGTTTTTAGTTTTTTTAACTATTATTTAATTTGAAAACTCAGGTCTATTGACTCGAAATTCCGACCGATTTATATATATATATATATATATATATATATATATATATATATATATATATATATATATATATATATATATGCTATATATATATATATATATATATATATATATATATATATATATATATATATGCTATATATATATATATATATATATATATATAATTTAAATTAACAATAATTTCAATAATTATAAATTAATATTACTGTGAAAAAAAAAAAACTTATGTACGAATATCTTTGGCTTGGACATAAAGGCGGCGACAGGCTCACCACCTGTCACGTTGTCCCGAAAATATCTTCGGTGAAAGGTGGGTTGAAGGACTTAATTGTCTAGACTCGGCCTCTGTCTACCCCTGTATTGGGGTGCGTGAAGATATTTTTATTTTATTTTTATATATATATATGTATATATATATATATATATATATATATATATATATATATATATGTATATATATATATATGTATATATATATATGTATATATATATATATATGTATATATATATATATATATATATATATATGTATATATATATATGTATATATATATATATGTATATATATATATATGTATATATATATATGTATATATATATATGTATATATATATATATATATATATATATATATATATATATATATGTATATATATATATATATATATATATATATATATATATATATATGTATATATATATATGTATATATATATATGTATATATATATATGTATATATATATATATATATGTATATATATATATGTATATATATATATATATATATATATATATATGTATATATATATATGTATATATATATATATGTATATATATATATATATATATATATATATGCTATATATATATATATATATATATATATATATATGTATATATATATATGTATATATATATATAATTTAAATTAACAATAATTTCAATAATTATAAATTAATATTACTGTGAAAAAAAAAAAACTTATGTACGAATATCTTTGGCTTGGACATAAAGGCGGCGACAGGCTCACCACCTGTCACGTTGTCCCGAAAATATCTTCGGTGAAAGGTGGGTTGAAGGACTTAATAATGTCGATCACGAGCTGCTTCTAGCAATACTAATTTCTCTTAACATATCTCCTATGGTCGTTGATTGGTTTCAGAGTTACTTGCATGGGCGCCAGCAACGTATTCGGATCGAGGAAAAGTACTCGCACTGGTGCTCGATCTTTGCCGTGGTACCGCAGGGTGGCGTGTTGTCTCCTCTTCTCTTCTCAATCTTTATAAGTTCCATCACTCAGCAGTTATCTTCTCTATACCACCTGTACGCTGATGATCTTCAAATTTATGCACAGTCAAAATGACAGAATTCAACTACAACAATCGATGTACTAAATAATGATTTAGATACCATTGTCGAGTGGAGCAAGTCTTACGGGCTAAAGGTAAATCCTTCTAAAACACAAGCCATTATTATTGGAAGTCAAAGGCTGGTTTCAAGAATCGATTGGAACTCTCTACCTTGTATTGTTTTTGATGGTGTTCGGTTACAATATAGGGACACAGTTAAAAACCTAGGTGTTGTATTCGATAAATTTTTCTCTTGGATTCCTCAGGTTAGTGAAGTGAGCAGGAAGATGTTTACGGCTGTTGGTTCTCTCCGGAGATTGAGAAATTTCCTACCTATACCGACTAAAATTGCGCTCGCGGAATCTCTCCTTTTACCAATTCTTGATTACGCTGATGCATGTTACTTAGACTTAAGTATGGAGCAAATAAATAAACTTGAGCGCATTCAAAATTTATGCATTCGGTTCATATTTGGTCTCCGTAAATATGACCATGTTTCTCAATTTCGAAATCAGCTTGAGTGGCTTCCAATTCATCTTCGCAGGAATATTCAGCTACTTTCACTTTTGTATTCTGTTCTATTCAATCCAACAACTCCCCTTTACCTAAAAGAACGGTTCGAGTACCTCTGTGATTCTCATCCCGACCGTTCTCTCCACTCCGATGATAATCTTTTACTTAGGAATCCTCCTCACAGCACTTCCTTTTACTCCAAATCCTTTTCCATTGAAGCTGTTCGACTTTGGAACTCTCTCCCACTTCATATTAAGAAAGCACAGTCCTTGCCCATTTTCAAACGCTTGCTAAAAAAACACTTTATGCCTCCTTAACCTTTCCTTCCCTATTCTGTATCGTCGTTGACTTATCTCTCTACTGTATTTATTTATAAACATGTGTGTATATGATGTATGTATGAGTATATATGTATGTATATATATATGTATATATATGTGTGTATATATGTATGTGTATGAATATGTATATAAGTATTCTGTATGTATATGTACATGTGTATATGTGTGTATCAATAATTATTATTTGTATGTATTATAAGTTATACATAATTTGGCCTTTTTTTGTAATTTTTACTGATTTTAATTTTTTTTTTGTTTCATGTGTTAGTGTACACCCTAACCTTATACTTGTTTTTAGTTCTTTTTAATTATGGGTTGCCTGGAAGAAATCGCTTATCAGCGATAAGGCCACCCATTGTACATTTTTTTTGTCACATATTATTTTTTTTATAGGTGTACAATAAAGTATATTTTTCATTTTTTTTTTTCAAATTAAATAATAGTTAAAAAAAAACTAAAAAACACCCTTTTTATAGAAAACCGAACTAAAAATTAGAAAGTATATTTTAATAAATTTAAATTAAGAATAGCGTTAAAAATTTCAATAAATATAACTTTATGATAGTGTAAATAAAAAAAATATTTTATTTTAAAAAAAGCTTGGGGTGCTGTTTAAGGTTTTTTTTTTCACAGTAATATTAATTTATAATTATTGAAATTATTGTTAATTTAAATTATATATATATATATATATATATATATATATATATATATATATATATATATATATATATATATATATATATATATATATATATATATATATATATATATATATATATATATATATATATATATATATATATATATATATATATATATATATATATATATATATATATATATATATATATATATATATATATATATATATATATATATATATATATATATATATATATATATATATATATATAAATCGGTCGGAATTTCAAGGTCGTAGACCCGAGTTCGATCCTCAGGTGGCAGGCTCGTACCAATGGGTTTTCAAAACTTATGTACGAATATCTTTGGCTTGGACATAAAGGCGGCGACAGGCTCACCACCTGTCACGTTGTCCCGAAAATATCTTCGGTGAAAGGTGGGTTGAAGGGACTTAATTGTCTAGACTCGGCCTCTGTCTACCCCTGTATTGGGAATTGCGTGAAGATATTTATTTTTATATATATATATATATATATATATATATATATATATATATATATATATATATATATATATATATATATATATATATATATATATATATATATATATATATATATATATATATATATGTATATATATATATATATATATATATATATATATATATATATATATATATATATATATATATATATATATATATATATATATAATTTAAATTAACAATAATTTCAATAATTATAAATTAATATTACTGTGAAAAAAAAAAACCTTAAACAGCACCCCAAGCTTTTTTAAAATAAAATATTTTTTTTATTTACACTATCATAAAGTTATATTTATTGAAATTTTTTAACGCTATTCTTAATTTAAATTTATTAAAATATACTTTCTAATTTTTAGTTCGGTTTTCTAAAAAGGGTGTTTTTATTTTTTTTTAACTATTATTTAATTTGAAAACTCAGGTCTATTGACTCAAAATTCCGACCGATTTATATATATATATATATATATATATATATATATATATATATATATATATATATATATATATATATATATATATACATATATATATATATATATATATATATATATATATATATATATATATATATATATATATATATATAAATCGGTCGGAATTTCGAGTCAAAGAGACCCGAGTTCGATCCTCAGGTGGCAGGCTCGTACCAATGGGTTTTCAAAACTTATGTACGAATATCTTTGGCTTGGACATAAAGGCGGCGACAGGCTCACCACCTGTCACGTTGTCCCGAAAATATCTTCGGTGAAAGGTGGGTTGAAGGGACTTAATTGTCTAGACTCGGCCTCTGTCTACCCCTGTATTGGGAATTGCGTGAAGATATTTTATTTTATTTTATTTTTATATATATATATATATATATATATATATATATATATATATATATATATATATATATATATATATATATATATATATATATATATATATATATATATATATATATATATGTATATATATATATATATATATATATATATATATATATATATATATATATATATATATATATATATATATATATATATATATATATCTTCACGCAATTCCCAATACGAAAATGGGCTAAATGATGATGAAATCCTTCAATACTTCACCAGGCTCTTCAGGACAATTCAAAAAAAAAAAAACTTATGTACGAATTTCATCGTTGGTATTTCCGAGTCATTGAAAACCCAAGTTATAATCCCAATCCTTAAACCCGATAAAGATCCAATTGATGAATCCTCATACCGACCTATTGCCTGATCCTCCACGCTCTGCAAAACCTCAGAGCATCTTATAAAAAACCTAGAATGGATTCTTGGAAACAGGAACTTACTTCCCAATAGTCAATTTGAATTCAGAAGTCACGATCGTCGAGTTGTTGGGTGGTCAGAATTTCGAGTCAAGAGACCCGAGTTCGATCCTCAGGTGGCAGGCTCGTACCAATGGGTCTTTATTTACAATTATTGTACAAACTTATTAACGATTTATGTATATGTTTGCATTGAACATAAAGACGGCGATAGGCTTACCAGCTGACCTATTGTCCCATAAAAATATCTTTGGTGAATGGTGGGTCGATGGGACTTAATTGTCTGAACCTCTAGATACCCCAGATTAGCGTTAATTTATTTTGTTGAATTATATCGTTGGCTTGGACATTGAGACGGCGACGGGATCACCATTTATCACATTATCCCAAAAACGTCATCAGTGGAAAGTGGATTAAAACGACTTAATTGTCTAAACCTCTGTCTACCCCTGTATTGGGAAGGGCATGAAGATATATTTTTAAGTATTATATTTTTTTGTAAATATTCTTTTAATTTTTATATTTAAGTTATATCGACCCATCATTCAACGAAGTTTATTTGTAACAAGGTGAAAGGCGGTGAACCCGTGACATTTAGCTTTAAAACAAAAATACCTTGATGGGTGACGAAAATATCTCAGTGACAATAGGTGGTACTAAATAAAATTTTAAGGCGCCACAATATAAATATATAAATACCTACTCAAGAGAAGATAACTTACAGAAAAAGTTATAAATAATAAATAATACCATATTGTCGCTACTTTGAGTTTGAAACTTGTTTGTTAAATTGAAGCAGAGTAAACTTAGCCAATCTTTGCATCGTTTACCGTAAATAAAATATATTATATATACTTAAAGTAACCCAACAACCCACCACCAAAGCCACGTGGAGGAGTTTTTGTGTCGCTGCCTTTTTATTGCTGTCTTTGTAATCTACAATCTATGTTAGATTGCGATCGCGCTTCGCAGGTCTCCCCATCATTAAATTAAATTATATGACTGTCAGTCTTGTTCTGCTGCAAATGTCATCATTGCAGATTTTGTTTCTAGAAGTTATTTATAGTCCTAATTGGAGCATCTATCCTATCTTACATGGATTGAAGCGAAGGGACGCGTGACGGTTCAGTAAGTTATTCTTTGTGTAACTCTGGATAGAGTGTTTTAATTTTAATTTATTACGTTCAAGCAGTTAACTGTGAAAAGTAATAAATAGAGGATACCTACGGAGTGTCTATCACCAAATTTCTTCTCCGACGACGTAACCTTATTACGAAATGATGGAAGAGTAAAAAATGAAGACTTTTCACAAGTTAAAATTATCTTTCTGCAATGAATTTATACAGGCCTTTAAGAAGATTGCCATGTGGTGTCGGCGTAGAATATGCCCTTTCTTTCAGTGTGTACCGTAAGAGGTGACTAATGGAAAAGCCTTGACAATAGAACTTCCTACCGAAAATGGCAGATAACCATCTCAAAACCAACACCAGACCAAAATTCAGCAGCAAGTGACGGGCAGCAGCGTTTAAGGTGTGATATGTCTGATACTGCGATCGCCAATCCGCTTGCCAAGCTTGCCGATTTTGGCAAACCCTTACTCAAAGGAGAATCCTATGTCCTTTTTGTTATCGTTATGTGTATATGGAAGAAGATAAGTTGAAGTATTTACAAGCGCGTAACTAATCCTCTGTCTAGAGGTTAGTCAGCGGCAGTGAATACCTGTGTGAAAGCGACCAGGATATATTTTGAAAGGAAATTCAATTAACCAAAGCTGAAAGCATCGTTAATTCAAGTTGTCATATTCAATTATGCCGACGTATTTCAACAGTTAGCGTGCATGGCTGGGGGGCTATCGTGGAAATAAATAAGAATCATTTATCGCTTGTATTATTTTATCGTATGTAAGTTCTTTTGTGTAACTCTGGATAGAGTGTTTTAATTTTAATTTATTACGTTCAAGCAGTTAACTGTGAAAAGTAATAAATAGAGGATACCTACGGAGTGTCTATCACCAAATTTCTTCTCCGACGACGTAACCTTATTACGAAATGATGGAAGAGTAAAAAATGAAGACTTTTCACAAGTTAAAATTATCTTTCTGCAATGAATTTATACAGGCCTTTAAGAAGATTGCCATGTGGTGTCGGCGTAGAATATGCCCTTTCTTTCAGTGTGTACCGTAAGAGGTGACTAATGGAAAAGCCTTGACAATAGAACTTCCTACCGAAAATGGCAGATAACCATCTCAAAACCAACACCAGACCAAAATTCAGCAGCAAGTGACGGGCAGCAGCGTTTAAGGTGTTATATGTCTGATACTGCGATCGCCAATCCGCTTGCCAAGCTTGCCGATTTTGGCAAACCCTTACTCAAAGGAGAATCCTATGTCCTTTTTGTTATCGTTATGTGTATATGGAAGAAGATAAGTTGAAGTATTTACAAGCGCGTAACTAATCCTCTGTCTAGAGGTTAGTCAGCGGCAGTGAATACCTGTGTGAAAGCGACCAGGATATATTTTGAAAGGAAATTCAATTTACCAAAGCTGAAAGCATCGTTAATTCAAGTTGTCATATTCAATTATGCCGACGTATTTCAACAGTTAGCGTGCATGGCTGGGGGGCTATCGTGGAAATAAATAAGAATCATTTATCGCTTGTATTATTTTATAGTATGTAAGTTCTTTTGTGTGCAAAAGGCACTTTGACTCGTATATGTCCAAATATTTGCCATACAAGTCACGATGTCCAAAATAGAAATAATTTAGATTTCCCGTTTTGCTCCGTCTGGGAATTCTGAACGGATCTCAAAGATTCCTAACCTTGGGAACTCAGAGCTGGCGTTACCAAAAAAACGTTTGTACGCTACTCATCCAAGGAGGTCGTCAACAGTTCGTTATAACGGGAGTATACACGGCACCGCTAAAATACTGTACGGTCCATTAGAATAAATTAATAGCAGCTCAGACAACGTGGGCTTGTGGGTCGGAGTAAGAACATATCACCCCTTTCTTCTCGTGGGTGTTGTTGGAGACTGGTTAGGTTATTTATAACAGACTTCAAAAAAGGAGGAGTGTATTTTTATGTTCGTTACCACATAAGTCTGTGATATAAAAATATTCTTCACGCTATTCCCTATACTGTGATAGACAGAGGTCTAGACAATAAAGTCCTTTTGACCCAACACTCATCGAGGACATTTTTTAGACGTCATGGGCATTCAGTTTTTAAGTTCAAGCCAAAGATATAAATCGTACATAAGTTTAGATAAAACTCAATTTTACGGGCACACACACCTCCTGGGGATCAACAACTTGGGTCTGTTGACTAAAATTATCTTGCAACCACTCGGCTATCGTGATACCGTTATTTATAATTTTAATTAGCGAAGCGAATCAGTAAAATGTTATTGGTTTTAAAAAGTATATTTCCAGTTTGTTCACATTGATAACTCGTCTGGATCATGAGGCAAGATAGAGATAGATATACAGAGTCCATCTCTATAGAGATATATAATTCTTAAATTAGCTTCAGTAAAAACATAAAATCGAAAGAATGTAATTATGTAGAGATTATTTTGTGTTATTGTACTTTGTGTTGAGATAAAAAAAATAAAAGTGTAACTTTTTTATATTCATGGCTTATCCATGCATTTTCCAATACATGGATAAGACAGAGGTCCATTTTGTTCTTTGGATCCACTTTTCAACGGAGCTTATTTTAGGACAACATGGCAGGCGGCCGTCTATAGCCTTTGGCTGTGTAGGTCAGAACCAACGACATATCGTACATAAGCTTTTAAAAAACTCGATGGTACGAACCTACCTTCCTGGGGATCGAACTCGAATCACTTGACTCAAATTATCACCCGACCACTCAGCTATCGTGACACAAGAACATCATCTCATGAAATATCTTAGCAATATCAGTATCGCTTCAATTAGTATTTCAATTTTCAACCTTCCTTCGTAGAATAGAGCCGATCTATCTATACAATACCATCTTTATTGAAACTCGAATTCAACAATGAATTACGAGAACATGAGGTTTTAGTGAACCTTGAATTACTTATTGCTTGTAAGTTACAAAGGCCCTCTCTATGAAATTGGAAATTGGTCAATCAGTTTGAGACAAAGTCAATCTATTTTGTTTAAGTATCGTCTACTCCGAGGAGTTGATGAATAGCCGCTTCAATAACTAATACATACATAGGATACCTAGGATAGGTACAGCATTGCTCTAATCTCAGAATAAGTAGCTAAAACACTGGTCATATGGAATCGAAAACAACGAAGCTTCCACAAATACCCGGATCCAATATAAAATATAACAAAGAAAAATGGGTTTTCTACGCAGACTCCTTTAGGAATCGAACCTCAGAGCTTGCGGCACTTCAAACAACGAGTGCACGGAGGTAGTCAAAACATATAATACAAGCATATGAGTCTTGGGACTACAAAATAAAAATATTGAAAATTCATGATTTCTTGTATTCATACGAACACTACACATCTAAAATGAAATGATTTTCGGATTTTATTTCGTATTTTATTTAGTTTTCTACAAACCATTTTTACTTTTCGACGTTTCGGATGCTTTATAACATCCGTAGTCAAGGGGCGACTGTGATCTTCAACGTCCCGTCGTCATTGTTACCTTCAGCTATCGTCAACGTATACGTACCACATACGTTTGTAGATCATATAATTGTTTGATTCAGACAATACCTGGGAAGAAGAGATGTTTACCGTCTTGATTACTTCCGGTCCAGTAAAACTGCTGCTGACTCTCCAGACTTCCCCCTAGTCCGAATGTAGGAGTTTATTATTTGGCAGCAGCGTTAAGAGTAAGTGTTGGTATGACCAATTCTTCATAAGGAAAACTCCACTGCAGTGGACTTTTACTGACTTTTAAATAAGGCCGGTAAATAAAAAAAAATATCTTAACCGCAATCCCAGTACTGGCGTAGACAGAGGTCCAGATAATTGAGTCTTTTCGTCACACCGAAGAAACCGAAGACATTTCTTGCGACAGCGTTACTGGTGATGAGCCTGTCGCCGTCTTTATGCCCAAGTCAACTATGAAAATCGTACATAACGTTTTAAAAAACTCGATGGTACGAACCTACCTTCCTGGGGATTGATCTTGAATCACTTGACTCAAATTATCACCCGACCACTCAGCTATCGTGACACAAGAACATCATCTCATGAAATATCTTAACAATATCAGTATCGCTTCAATTAGTATTTCAATTTTCAACCTTCCTTCGTGGAATAGAGCCGATCAATCTATACAATACCATCTTTATTGAAACTCGAATTCAACAATGAATTACGAGAACATGAGGTTTTAGTGAACCTTGAATTACTTATTGCTTGTAAGTTACAAAGGCCCTCTCTATGAAATTGGAAATTGGTCAATCAGTTTGAGACAAAGTCAATCTATTTTGTTTAAGTATCGTCTACTCCGAGGAGTTGATGAATAGCCGCTTCAATAACTAATACATACATAGGATACCTAGGATAGGTACAGCATTGCTCTAATCTCAGAATAAGTAGCTAAAACACTGGTCATATGGAATCGAAAACAACGAAGCTTCCACAAATACCCGGATCCAATATAAAATATAACAAAGAAAAATGGGTTTTCTACGCAGACTCCTTTAGGAATCGAACCTCAGAGCTTGCGGCACTTCAAACAACGAGTGCACGGAGGTAGTCAAAACATATAATACAAGCATATGAGTCTTGGGACTACAAAATAAAAATATTGAAAATTCATGATTTCTTGTATTCATACGAACACTACACATCTAAAATGAAATGATTTTCGGATTTTATTTCGTATTTTATTTAGTTTTCTACAAACCATTTTTACTTTTCGACGTTTCGGATGCTTTATAACATCCGTAGTCAAGGGGACTGTGATCTTCAACGTCCGCCGTCATTGTTACCTTCAGCTATCGTCAACGTATACGTACCACATACGTTTGTAGATCATATAATTGTTTGATTCAGACAATACCTGGGAAGAAGAGATGTTTACCGTCTTGATTACTTCCGGTCAGTAAAACTGCTGCTGACTCTCCAGACTTCCCCCTAGTCCGAATGTAGGAGTTTATTATTTGGCAGCAGCGTTAAGAGTAAGTGTTGGTATGACCAATTCTTCATAAGGAAAACTCCACTGCAGTGGACTTTTACTGACTTTTAAATAAGGCCGGTAAATAAAAAAAAATATCTTAACCGCAATCCCAGTACTGGCGTAGACAGAGGTCCAGATAATTGAGTCTTTTCGTCACACCGAAGAAACCGAAGACATTTCTTGCGACAGCGTTACTGGTGATGAGCCTGTCGCCGTCTTTATGCCCAAGTCAACTATGAAAATCGTACATAACGTTTTAAAAAACTTATTGGTACAAACTATTTATACCTAAGAATCAAACTTGTGAGACGCAAGTTTTTAATTTTTTGCGTCATTACTGAGAATCGTACTTGAGTCTCACGACTCGAATTCCAATCGAGCAACCACTCGGCTATCGTGACCTTGTAAGTAACTAAAAAACGAGGTTATTCTATGAAAAGAGAATACTATCAATTCCAAATAACATAGGTAGTATTCTTAACCACCTAAACTAAGCTGCAATGCTTGTGTTTGAAGTAGTTTACAACAGTAATCGAATGGTGAATCCGAAACTGAGACGTTACGTCGACCGCACCCAAAACCATTAAGCTAACCTAACCTAAACACTAAAATTCTTTTTATTAATATCTTTATGAAAATAAAGTCTCTTTAATTTCATCTTTGCTAGAAATATTTCTCTATTTATAAACACATTTTTTGTTTCAATCTTTGTAACTTATATTCATAAACTTAAAAGCATTTCAATTAAGCAACTGACTTTGGTTAAAAGCCAGTGATCAGGCTTTATTAAAGTTAAGAAGCCGCTATTAATTTTATTAGTTAGCTATAAAGTGCTAATTAGTTGAAATTTCTTGTTAATCTGTAACGTAAAACCTCGTCGCTTATAAATATCCATTAAATTTTAATAGACTCTTTTATTACTTAGTAGCTTTGAGATGATCGCTCTCGTGTTATTTCTAATACAAAATGGATAAGTACGATCAACTCGCGTAAACAAGGCTCCGTACAATGTTTTCACTATATGGAGTAATTTACTATATTATTTTACGGTTCTGAATTTCTAATCATTCTGATTTCGTGTCAAGAGACCCTAGATCCTTAGGTTTTCAAAAACTTATGTACGATTATATCGTTGGCTTAGAAATGAAGACGGCAACGGGCTCGCCACCTGCCACGTTGTCAAGAAAAATGTCAAAAAAAAATTTTTCTGTTTAATTTAATAACATAAAAGTTCAGCATAAATATGCTTTAAAAATTAATAAAATTGCATAATAAAAATTAAAGTTGGTGTTATCGTTTTGATAATTCCTAACTGAAAAGTCAGGATTATCAAATTGTCATTTGCAAAAGGTGGCGCCAGATGGCGCCTATGCCAATACACAAGGCATAAGTAATATAAAGAGATTACAGAGTTAAAATTTCAATTGATGCGTGTAAGACACGGTGGCTTGGAGGTAAGAGCGTCGCCACGGATCGGCGAAGGTCGCGGGTTCGAATCCCGCCCGTGTCAGTTGAAATTTCTTGTTAATCTGTAACGTAAAACCTCGTCGCTTATAAATATCCATTAAATTTTAATAGACTCTTTTATTACTTAGTAGCTTTGAGATGATCGCTCTCGTGTTATTTCTAATACAAAATGGATAAGTACGATCAACTCGCGTAAACAAGGCTCCGTACAATGTTTTCACTATATGGAGTAATTTACTATATTATTTTACGGTTCTGAATTTCTAATCATTCTGATTTCGTGTCAAGAGACCCTAGATCCTTAGGTTTTCAAAAACTTATGTACGATTATATCGTTGGCTTAGAAATGAAGACGGCAACGGGCTCGCCACCTGCCACGTTGTCAAGAAAAATGTCAAAAAAAAATTTTTCTGTTTAATTTAATTACATAAAAGTTCAGCATAAATATGCTTTAAAAATTAATAAAATTGCATAATAAAAATTAAAGTTGGTGTTATCGTTTTGATAATTCCTAACTGAAAAGTCAGGATTATCAAATTGTCATTTGCAAAAGGTGGCGCCAGATGGCGCCTATGCCAATACACAAGGCATAAGTAATATAAAGAGATTACAGAGTTAAAATTTCAATTGATGCGTGTAAGACACGGTGGCTTGGAGGTAAGAGCGTCGCCACGGATCGGTGAAGGTCGCGGGTTCGAATCCCGCCCGTGTCAGTTGAAATTTCTTGTTAATCTGTAACGTAAAACCTCGTCGCTTATAAATATCCATTAAATTTTAATAGACTCTTTTATTACTTAGTAGCTTTGAGATGATCGCTCTCGTGTTATTTCTAATACAAAATGGATAAGTACGATCAACTCGCGTAAACAAGGCTCCGTACAATGTTTTCACTATATGGAGTAATTTACTATATTATTTTACGGTTCTGAATTTCTAATCATTCTGATTTCGTGTCAAGAGACCCTAGATCCTTAGGTTTTCAAAAACTTATGTACGATTATATCGTTGGCTTAGAAATGAAGACGGCAACGGGCTCGCCACCTGCCACGTTGTCAAGAAAAATGTCAAAAAAAAATTTTCTCTTTAATTTAATAACATAAAAGTTCAGCATAAATATGCTTTAAAAATCAATATAATTGCATAATGAGATTTACAATTACGCGTTCATAACTCGACCCTTGTCATGGACCAAGTTTAGTATACAGATGGTGTGAAAGCTTTTAAAACAAAGTAATAACATAATTTGAACAAGTTTGGATGTGTGAAATGAATTTGTAGATTATTCGTTCGTTAAAAAGTCGCGATGGTCGTGTGTGTGAGTGATGAGAACAGATGCTGGAATAACCATCGGAAATCTGGAATGAAAATTAGGCAGACCTTAGAAAGTCATCTTCTATTACTGCCAATATAATAAAAGCGTATCAAGTGTTTTATGTTAAGGAATCTTTTAATTTGATTTTCATCCACTTCAAGGCGTAGGATTAAAATGAAACATTTCGCGCACTTATTAAGGACCGATGATAAAATTAATAAATTAATAATTATAAATAAGAGTTTAAAATAAACAGCAAGAGCGAGTTTAACAGTCACGATAGCCAAGTAGTTGGGTGGTCGGAATTTCAAGTCGAGGGACCCGAGTTCGATCACATGGCAGGGTCGTACCAATGGGTTTTTCAAAAACTTATGTACTAGTTATATCGTTGGCTTAGACATAAAGCCGGCGACGGGCTCACCTCCTGTCACGTTGTCCCGAAAATATCTTCGGTGGAAAGTGGGTCAAAGGGACTTAATTGTCTAGACTAGACCTCGGCCTACCCCTGTGTTGGGAATTGCTTGAAGATATTTATTTATTATTATATTTATTAGAGCGTGTTTCTTAAATACGCAGACAAAGTTGCGGAAACTAGTATAATATAATAGTAAGAGAAAATTATCGTATGTGGTCACATTACTGCAGGTGATTATCTTAAAAATTAATTAGTCCCGCACTAATCAGGAGTAAAGCTTTGCAGAGGGAGAGCTGGCGAAGTCGTTTGTGTTGGATCTGAGGTAAGTCAACATTGTTTGATTATGTATTCAAGTGAAGATCTCTAGCTTAGAGACTGTTCATTGTCTGCCTTTGTGGGGAATATTAATCCATAAATATGTTTATATGGCTATATTATACAAACATACATTCATACGGATGACAACACATAAGTTACTCTGATTCCTGAAGTAGGTAAAGCACGCGTGATGTGGAAAGTACCATAAGCACCCAATACATATCAACCCATTATTTCTACCTTGACCCATTCAGGAGTTAAACCCGGGACTTCAAAACAAGCGATACCTTTATAGGGTGTGTTTTATATTATGAAATAAAGGCAATTAAAAAATATATTTTACAAAAATCTTTCCATAATATCGTAAGAGGCGACTAAGGAAAAACCCTTGAAAATGTATAATATAAATATTGTACCCTGATGATGCAGTAAGGCGAAACCGGTCCGTTAATTAATAAATAATTAAATAAAGTGAATTGTGTGTACAAGTGTCGAACAATGAATTTTAATGCAATGCAATTTCACCAAGTGACAACAATCGCAAGTATAAATTACCTTTCTCATAGTCGCCTCTTCCGCTATCCACTAGAAGAAAGACATATTCTAAAACTGATACCGCTATTGCCAAACCACTGGTGTCACGAAAGACTTCGGTGATAGGTCGAAAGTATAAGGAATATACGTGAAAATTGAAAAAATAAAGTGTAACATTGTGTCCAGATTCTTTCAAATGATAATGGCAATGTCCAGCTTCCCATTCGCTAACGGCAGCTGCATGAACAACGCCTATCACACACAAGTCACGCGTCAGTCTCGCGTCACTCGAATACAAACCGGCTCCTTACGCAAACTTTGGAGCGCTCGAACAATGTGACGCGGCGCAAAGTGCGTACCGCTTTAACTTTTAATGTCTATTGTTTTTAGAAAGTGGGGTGACTTTGCTAAATGACTTACATGATCCCCCTCGAGTTTTTATTGAGCCAATCTGTCGTTTTATGTAGTATTTTTTAATACGATTGATTGTTTTAAACAATACAGAATTTTAGAATACGGGCGTAGAAGAAACTTCTGCGTTTCGTCTGGAGAGTGCAGGTAACCGGTGTCCCACATCCTCCTCCCCAATTATGGGGAGGGGCACTCTAAGGAGACAACGCATCTGGTATTGCGGGTGTTCATGGGCGTAAAGTAGAAGTCTAACAAACTTCTGCGTTTCGTCTGGAGAGTGCAGGTAACCGGTGTCCCACATCCTCCTCCCCAATTATGGGGAGGGGCACTCTAAGGAGACAACGCATCTGGTATTGCGGGTGTTCATGGGCGTAAAGTAGAAGTCTAACAAACTTCTGCGTTTCGTCTGGAGAGTGCAGGTAACCGGTGTCCCACATCCTCCTCCCCAATTATGGGGAGGGGCACTCTAAGGAGACAACGCATCTGGTATTGCGGGTGTTCATGGGCGTAAAGTAGAAGTCTAACAAACTTCTGCGTTTCGTCTGGAGAGTGCAGGTAACCGGTGTCCCACATCCTCCTCCCCAATTATGGGGAGGGGCACTCTAAGGAGACAACGCATCTGGTATTGCGGGTGTTCATGGGCGTAAAGTAGAAGTCTAACAAACTTCTGCGTTTCGTCTGGAGAGTGCAGGTAACCGGTGTCCCACATCCTCCTCCCCAATTATGGGGAGGGGCACTCTAAGGAGACAACGCATCTGGTATTGCGGGTGTTCATGGGCGTAAAGTAGAAGTCTAACAAACTTCTGCGTTTCGTCTGGAGAGTGCAGGTAACCGGTGTCCCACATCCTCCTCCCCAATTATGGGGAGGGGCACTCTAAGGAGACAACGCATCTGGTATTGCGGGTGTTCATGGGCGTAAAGTAGAAGTCTAACAAACTTCTGCGTTTCGTCTGGAGAGTGCAGGTAACCGGTGTCCCACATCCTCCTCCCCAATTATGGGGAGGGGCACTCTAAGGAGACAACGCATCTGGTATTGCGGGTGTTCATGGGCGTAAAGTAGAAGTCTAACAAACTTCTGCGTTTCGTCACGATAGCCAAGTAGTTGGGTGGTCGGAATTTCAAGTCGAGGGACCCGAGTTCGATCACATGGCAGGGTCGTACCAATGGGTTTTTCAAAAACTTATGTACTAGTTATATCGTTGGCTTAGACATAAAGCCGGCGACGGGCTCACCTCCTGTCACGTTGTCCCGAAAATATCTTCGGTGGAAAGTGGGTCAAAGGGACTTAATTGTCTAGACTAGACCTCGGCCTACCCCTGTGTTGGGAATTGCTTGAAGATATTTATTTATTATTATATTTATTAGAGCGTGTTTCTTAAATACGCAGACAAAGTTGCGGAAACTAGTATAATATAATAGTAAGAGAAAATTATCGTATGTGGTCACATTACTGCAGGTGATTATCTTAAAAATTAATTAGTCCCGCACTAATCAGGAGTAAAGCTTTGCAGAGGGAGAGCTGGCGAAGTCGTTTGTGTTCAGGAATTAAACCCGGGACTTCAAAACAAGCGATACCTTTATAGGGTGTGTTTTATATTATGAAATAAAGGCAATTAAAAAATATATTTTACAAAAATCTTTCCATAATATCGTAAGAGGCGACTAAGGAAAAACCCTTGAAAATGTATAATATAAATATTGTACCCTGATGATGCAGTGAGGCGAAACCGGTCCGTTAATTAATAAATAATTAAATAAAGTGAATTGTGTGTACAAGTGTCGAACAATGAATTTTAATGCAATGCAATTTCACCAAGTGACAACAATCGCAAGTATAAATTACCTTTCTCATAGTCGCCTCTTCCGCTATCCACTAGAAGAAAGACATATTCTAAAACTGATACCGCTATTGCCAAACCACTGGTGTCACGAAAGACTTCGGTGATAGGTCGAAAGTATAAGGAATATACGTGAAAATTGAAAAAATAAAGTGTAACATTGTGTCCAGATTCTTTCAAATGATAATGGCAATGTCCAGCTTCCCATTCGCTAACGGCAGCTGCATGAACAACGCCTATCACACACAAGTCACGCGTCAGGCTCGCGTCACTCGAATACAAACCGGCTCCTTACGCAAACTTTGGAGCGCTCGAACAATGTGACGCGGCGCAAAGTGCGTACCGCTTTAACTTTTAATGTCTATTGTTTTTAGAAAGTGGGGTGACTTTGCTAAATGACTTACATGATCCCCCTCGAGTTTTTATTGAGCCAATCTGTCGTTTTATGTAGTATTTTTTAATACGATTGATTGTTTTAAACAATACAGAATTTTAGAATACCGGCGTAGAAGAAACTTCTGCGTTTCGTGAGTGCAGTTAACCGGAGGCCCTCACACCCCCCTCCCCCAATTCTTCTCTAAGACAGGCAACGCATCCGCTATGCCTCTGATATTGCGGGTGTTCATGGGCGTAAAGTAGAAGTCTAACAAACTTCTGCGTTTCGTCTGGAGAGTGCAGGTAACCGGTGGCCCACACACCCTCCTCCCCCAATTATGGGGGAGGGGGGCACTCTAAGAGAGACAACGCATCTGGTATTGCGGGTGTTCATGGGCGGCGGTAATCACTTACCATCACGTGAGCCACCTACTCGTTTGCCTCCCTTTTCTATAAAAAAATCCAGAAATTGACATTACAATTCCACGACTTCTACAGGGGTAGACAGAGGTCAAGTCTAGACAATTAAGTCCCTTTGACCCACCTTCCACGAGATATTTTCGTGACAACATGACAGGTGGTGAGCCCGTCGCCGCCTTTATGTCCAAGCCAACGATGAAATTCGTACGTAAGTTTTTGAGAAACTCATTGGTACTGCCACCTGGGGATCAAACTTGGGTCTCTCGACTCGAAATTCTGACCACCCAACAACTCGGCTATCGTGACTTCTACGCTGTGCATAAACATTACCGCACATTTGAACCAAGGTGGGAAACTTTAGGCGCATATTAATTAAATGAAAATTTAAAGAACATCACAACCAAGATTCACATCCATTGAGACGGGCTTTACAACAATAATTTTTACTCAAACTGAATTGAAGAATTTTGGCCTAAGATTTTTTTGGAGGCAAAATAGTTGATATAACTTTAGATAATTTAAAAACCATATATAAAAAAAAACAAAAAAAAAAATATCTTCACGCAATTCCCAATACAGGGGTAGACAGAGGCCGAGTCTAGACAATTAAGTCCCTTCGACCCACCTTTCACCGAAGATATTTTCGGGACAACGTGACAGGTGGTGAGCCCGTCGCCGCCTTTATGTCCAAGCCAACGATATTCGTACATAAGTTTTTGAAAAACCCATTGGTACGAGCCTACCAACTGGGGATCGAACTCAGGTCTATTGACTCGAAATTCCGACCACCCAACCACTCGGCTATCGTGACTTATTAAAAACCATATATGTAAATGATTATTTGAAAAACAGAAAACGTCGCAGGAATTTTGCTCTATGACTTATTAAATCATGTAAGGATTTTTTTAAGTTTTAAATCGATAGTGAATAATTAAGTATTATGTAAGGTAATAGCATCAATCTTTAATATATCAATGGTAATATTATCAGTCTTTGTATATATTTAAAATTAAACGTATATGATACTACTTCACGGCATGTTTCTCCTCGGGGTATCATTAATGTTATGAGATTAAGCGCAGCATACTTAAACTTCTAAAGGAAGAATTACATGAGAGCGTCGAGAACATTAACGTGACATAAGGTTGTTTGAATGTTTTGAATGAATGTTTGAACCTTGGAACAATATTAAGACTAAGGAATATTAAAACATTATTACAAACGAACTAATGAACGTATCATTATTGAACGTAATGAATAGTAGCAATAAGTAGCAGTAAGTGGATAAATATTCAGTACCGGAACTGCCTCCGCGGATTTGCATTAACACTTAACGCGGAACTCTAGTTATTTTTCTAGAATAAAAGAATAAGTTACTCCTTATAATATTAGCTATCTGTCAGTGCAAGTCCCGTTATATTTAGTCCAGCTGGTTCAGAGATTAGCCGGAATAGACAGACAGGAAAGTTAAAAAAAAATTATATTCTTTATGTTAGTACCATATACACTTTCATTTGTACTTAGTGCAAAGCTGTTAATTTGCAATTACAAACAGACACTAATTTTATTAACATGTGTAGATGGTATGTGAGGAATCATCATAAGAATTATTCCTCTAGCAGGATTTGAATCCGAGGGCTGTGGGTTCGAATCCCGCTAGAGGAAAGCGTTTGTGTGATGAATGTGAATGTTTATACTCGAGTTATAGATGTTTACATGTATATATGAATGTTTATCTATGTATAAATAATATTAAATAAATGAATACATGTATAGACAGGGGCAACGTCACATTCATTGCTTCGATCGCAATGTGAGATGCTAAACCACTTGAGGTATCACGAGGAATCAGAAACAACGAAAAAGTGGTTTTTCTACATTAACCCGACCGGGAACCGAACTCATCCTGTGGTATCCAAAAGGTATCCCACAAGTAGTTCCGCCGGAGTTTATTCAGGTTATTAAGGTGTTTTAAAAGGATAATTTTTAGATCCACATTTCACCATGATTTGGGTGACAGGTGTTGAACCGGTCGCCGTTTAAGTTCCAAGAAAAAAAACTCGTTAGTATGAACCATCCCGCTCGATCATCGGAGATCGAACTCGGGTTTATAAATTCTAATTCCGATTTCCCTACTAATGGTACTTCGTATCGAACATGTTCGTATCGAAAGCTATATTTACATCATCATTGTCATAACAACTTATCAAAAGTACACTGCTGAACATAGGTTTTCCCTGAAGATTGCCATATGCAATGTGTCATTTTATATTATTTTTAAATGGTGGATAGTAAACGGAACTTATTTTCGATATGCTCGTAAATAGAGTCTGTTTCGCTTAAATCATTATTTATTGTATTGTGTGTGGTGCGAAGAATGGTTAGCCGGCCAATTAGCTTACGAGGCTGGCATTCCTTACAAAATAACTTGGGAGCGACCCCAGGGGTAACTTAGAAAATGAAAAAGTTCCAGGATTTTTGTTCTTTGTCGTATAAATATATGTATTGATTTCAAAATCTAAGGTTTTAAATCAATAGTAAATAATCTCAATTACATGATTCATAATTTGAGTATACTATTATGCTACAACCACTTTTCAATTATAACTACATCTTTACATATAAATGAAATTGAAGTGTCTATTTGTAATTTGTATGACGTGGTAAGTGTGGAGCGGGTAGGCAAGCGTCGAGATCTGCAGTCTACTGCGTCTACACCGCCCCGGCCGCGACCACTCATTGTGCGGCTAACTAGGCGTACTGTGCGTGACCAAATGATGCGCGCGGCGCGTGTGCGCCGGGGCGCCGACACGTCGGGCTTCAACATCAGCGGAGAGCCTACACGGTTCTATGTTAATGAGCGTCTTACATATAACAACAAACAACTTTTTCACAAAGTCCGCCAGGAGGCTAATCGAAGAAGTAGGAAATATGTTTGGACAAGAAATGGGTTTATCTATGTGAGACGCGATTCGACTTTTAGTAAACAACGTATTTTTATGGACAGTGATATAGAAAAGGTTTTTGGATGTACTTCCGTTTGATTCTGGTTAAGAAAACTAATTGCTTATTAATCTTATTTTGTTACATTTTCCCTTTGATTGTAGATAAAATATTTTTTAAAGAATTACCTGCACCACTAAAGCACATCTTGTTATATATACATTTATATATACATATATTTAATATTAATTTAAGTTTTTTTCTTTTTGGCTATTGTTATTTAAAATCGAATTATCTCCGGCGCTAATTAAAGTTTGTTCTAGTGGTGATCTCATCGGTTTGTATTGCGGTAATGTGTTTTGTCTAGTTTTTATTTTTTTTATTTGTTTTAAATTTGTTAAGTATAATAACTTCTTCCATTGTATAATAAGTTTTAATTTTATATTAAATTTCCATATAGTCTTAAGGATATTTAATCTGATAGCAGGAAATAGTATGCATAGATTCAATGCCTAATTTAACCGATTTAAAAGTTGGATTTTTAAACCCTGGATCGCTAGGTAGTAGACATATGGAGTTCGTGGTAGCCATGGAGCGTCATTCCGTAGATATTATGGCAATCAACGAAACCTGGCTGCGAGAGGGTGAGGAGGGTAGAGCACCATCTGTTCCAGGATATCATCTGCGACATATACCGCGATCGCGTGAAATTCGCTCTCGTGGCGGTGGTGTCGGCTTTTATATTAAATGCGGTATATCGGTACATACACTAAGTCACCCAATTACAAATTCAGTTGAGCAGATGTGGCTTTGCTTAAATGTAAGTGGCAAGAAACTAGTTGTAGGCACCGCTTATAGGCCGCCGTGGATGGATGTCCAGCTTTTTCTTGATGCATTAAGTGAGTCACTAGCTTCATTTGCGTGGAGAGACTACACAATTTTGGTCAGTGATTTTAATGTTAACGTACTTATAAAAAATAATAGCGCTGTTATGAAATTAAACGAATTTTTAAATTGGACAAATTTATCTCACTTAATTAAAGAGCCGACTAATCTAACTAAAAGTACTGAAACTTTAATTGATCTTGCCTGTTCTGACTTGTGCGCAAATAACATATGCGTGGATCATATTCTTGATTTGAGTAGTCACGCTTTCATTACACTGCAGTTTAATATAAATATAAATAAATTTATATCTTCAATATTGCTTTATAGGCCCATCAAAGATATTAATTAGGTTAAGTTTAATACTGATTTGAAAAATACTGATTGGTCATATTTACTTTGCTCGTCTAATGTTAATTTAATGGTTACCTATTTCAATGGGATTGCTATTGATCTATTTAATAAATATGCTCCGCAACAAATTTTATTCACTAAGGAACGTCGCTATCCCTGGGTCACATATACTTTGAAATTAATGATGCGGTGTCGCGATAAAGCTCGATTACGGGCACGGGCTACTAAACAGAATAATCATTTAGAATACTACAGAGATCTTAAAAAAGTAGTACTGGAGGCAATAATTAGCGAAAAAAAAGCCTATTTTAATAAATATGTAAATAGTAATATGAATCATCCTAAAACATTATGGAAACATATTAAGCAACACGTATCGACTAATCCTAGTAAAAATTATAACGTTTCAGATAACTTTGATTGTCCCAACCTCATTAATGATCATTTTCTTGATGTTCCGGGTAAACATAGTGTACCTATCTCGAATCTCACTTATTATGAGTATAATGGAACAAGACCCAATTTATTTAAATTTAGCTTGGTAAATGAAGCTGAAGTATATAATACCATAAATTCACTTCTTTCGAACGCAGTTGGTGTTGATGGAATCTCATTAAATATGTTACAATTACTACTACCTGAAACTTTAAGTATTATTACCAAAATCGTGAACACTTCACTTGATTCAAATGTCTTTCCGCAACCATGGCAAACAGCGCTAGTGAGGCCAATTCCAAAAAAAGCGAATCCTTCTGAACTAAAAGATCTTCGGCCAATAAGCATTTTACCTTGTCTTTCTAAAGTTTTAGAAAAAATTTTATGCACGCAAATGACAATTTTTTTAGAATCTAATGACTTGTTGCCAATATCACAGTCCGGTTTCAGAAAACAACGAAGCACTTCTACTGCACTTATTACTGTCGTTGACGATATTTTAACTGCGCAGGACGCTGGAGAAGGGACTGTGTTGGTGTTCCTAGACTTTTCTAGAGCCTTTGACGCTATTAAAATTCCACTATTATTGTCAAAAATGACATATTACGGTTTTAGCGTGGATAGTATAAGATGGTTCTATAGTTATCTTAGTAACCGCCAGCAATTCGTTGAAATTCAAAAACATGACGGAACAAAGATTGTCTCGCAATGCAAGCGGATACATAGGGGTGTCCGCAGAAGTCAGTTTTGGGACCTTTGCTCTTTATCTTGTACAGCGCAGACTTAACAAAATACATTATGAATTGCAAATATCATATTTTTGCGGATGATACACAAATATATATGTCTTTTAACCCTGGTGATATGCCTTCTGCAATTCAAAAGCTAAATGCGGACTTAGAGCGAATAGCTTTGTGGTCTGATAATAACACATTAGCTTTGAATCCGAATAAAAGCAAGTTTATGATTCTGGGCACTAAAAGCAGATTGAACGTATAAGTGTCAAAGATCCCCAAATATGCATTAGAGGAAAAACATCGAACGTGTATACGAACATCGTAATTTGGGCGTTCTATTCGACGATAAACTTAGGTTTGAAAGTCACGTTCAACACGTTGTCAGAAACTGCTTTTATAGGCTTAAGTTGCTATATGGCATCAGGGACTGCATCAGCTCTGACCTCCGTATGAAGCTTTGTGACTCACTCGTACTGTCCAAACTGAACTATGCGGATGTAGTAATTGGTACATGCCTGCTGTCACGCAGTAAAAAACTGATTCAGCGTGTCCAAAATGCTTGTGCCCGGTATTCTTATGACATTCCGGCTCGCTCACACGTAACTCCATATCTAAATAAGGCTAATATTTTGAAAATGGAAAATCGGAGAAGCCTTCATTTTGCAAAACTGTTGTTTGGTGTGATGAAATATAAAATGCCTCCCTATCTTTATGAAAAGTTACACTGGATAAGTGAAAATAATGATAGGTATGTAACAAGGGCTTGTGCATTTAAGTTGGCTTTTCCTTCCTACTGTTCGGCTGCTTTCCGAGGCAGTTTTAAATACAATGCGACGAAATGCTGGAACAACCTACCGCCCCGTTGAGAAATCTTGATACGGTAACTTTATTTAAGAAAAAATACAAATTGTGGCTTTTAAAGTTACAAAAACAATATTTTTAATACAATTCAATGTTTATTAGTTTCTTATATTTGTTCTGAATGTTCCAGTAACTCGTTTTTAGCAATAAAAATATATGTGTAAAATTTTATATATAGGTATGTGCTGTTTATATCCGTAGGTGGTGTATATACCATTAAATGTTACTGATACTTTATCAATTTCTTGCAGTTTTCCTTTGTTTTTTTTTTATTATTACTATTATTTTTATTTTCATTTGGTATGCGTTATTGTTTAGAAAATTGTTAATATTTTAAAATAGTCATATGTGTCAAATTGTGTGTGTATTTTTCTTTTTTTTTTTAAGTTCTTGTAGTTATAACTACTACCAGCCCAAGATGGACCATAGGCTGCGCTGAAAATCAGTGTTGCGGGGATACCCGTAACGTATGCTGAGCGTTGACCTTTTTGTTGTTTCATTTAATTTTTAAATATCATGTATTTATATTTTATTGATTGTTATGGTACAACAAATAAAGTTTTCTTTCTTTCTTTCTTTCTTTCTAATTCCGTAATAACAACTTTTCGCTAAATACGTATGAATATACATTTTTACATAAAAAAAGCAAACTGAAACGGTTAGACAGATTTTAACGCGACTTTTACTTGCATATGCTGATGCTGTAAGGAGTCACTTAGGCTAATGTTTTTTTTTTATAATAATAATTAAAGTTCCACGTTAAGTTTTAAACTGCGAGCAAAGCCACGGTAGGAAGCCAGTTTTAGAATGAAAGTAAAAATGTGCACTGAAAAGGGCAATATAATTCGTTTTAATTTTAATTATCAACAAAGGAAAATACCTACACTACATAGGTTATTTACCAGCATAATAATTGAAAACTTCCTTGTGGTTAGGGTCGTTGCTTAAGACGCGAGTGAGGTCGATCTCCGGGTTGGCACAACTTAAATTGTAAAATTTTTAAATTGTTAAATTTGAAGTGCTGAATTCTCCACGAGCTCGTCACTGAAGAAAATTACAGTAAGGAAACTTACTCGTCTGTCGCCTCTGAAGTGGACTGACAAAAGAGAGGTCGAAACGACTTAATTGCTTACACGTCTATATACCACAGTATTTAAAAATTGCGAAATATAAAACATATAGAAGTCGGCAGATCTGAGTTTCCGGATTCGATCCACGGTCGGGTCAATGTAGAAAATACTTTTCCTACTCTTACTTCGGTTTGGGTGTTTGTGGTAACTCCGATGTATCTGATACCCTAACACATGTGCTTTAGCTACTACTAACTAGGTGTAGTAATGTTTTAAAATTTAATATTAATATTTTTTCTGATTTTATGCATTTTCCTAGAACTGTCACGATGGTTGAGTGGTTGGCTCGTATCAATATGTATAACTTCGTTAGGTTAGACATAAAGACGGCGATAGGCTCACTGCCTGTCTCATTATCTTAAAATAAACTCCAGAGAGATGTGATCCCTGTATTGAAAAGTGCTTCAAGATAAAAAATACAAGACAAGAAGAAACTAAAAATTAACAAAAATTGTTCACTTTTTAGTTTCCGAAATTTCCACTCATTGTGACCGGATATGCGAATTATCTTCACGAGGAGTTACGGTCGTGAATCTCCACATTATCGAATTGACATTTACTAACTCTAAACAAAAGTTTACTTAATACTGATTGCAATTAATCTAAATGAAACGTCTATTAGCTTTGCAATACCTACGATTCAAATTTGCGGTGAAAAAATGTTTATTTGTCGGTGGTAAGTTTTATATATTCGATTTAATACGACCCCCAATAAACCCAAGAAAATATGGAAAAGTATTTTCTGCATTGACCCGAACAGGAATCGAACCCCGGTTCGAGGTGGCACCAGAAAACTTGCGTTACGCCTCTCGCCCACGGAGGTCATCAAATTTGAATTCGTGGTCGTGGAAGGTCAATATTGAAGTCACGCACGAGGAATGCCGCACGCAATGATGGGAATGATGATGTAGTCAACACCTAATCACATTCAATGTTTCCTTTACAAATAAATGAAGTAAAACGCGCTCCTAACTCTAGTTACACGATGTGGATGAATTAATATTTTATAACAGCGTGGCACGTGAGTACAGTGCAGTAGCAGTGAGTGGTTAAATATTCAGTAGCGGGCCCCGATACTGCGCTTGAACTTACATTGAATGCGTCGCACTTTCGTTTCCTTGTAAAAACTGGTGTCACGCGGTTTGTTAGAGAGCGGGGTCAGTTTGACTCTTGTTTAATTTCGTTGTATTTTATAATTAACTAACTGCCTCCGCGTTTTTGCTTTAACACTTAACGCAGAACTCTAAATTATTTTTCTGAATTAAAAATAATCTATGTATATTATAACATCAGCCTTATAACATCAGCCTTATAACATCAGCCTTATAACATCAGCCTTATAACATCAGCCTTATAACATCAGCCTTATAACATCAGCCTTATAACATCAGCCTTATAACATCAGCCTTATAACATCAACCTTATAACATCAGCCTTATAACATCAGCCTTATAACATCAGCCTTATAACATCAGCCTTATAACATCAGCCTTATAACATCAGCCTTATAACATCAGCCTTATAACATCAGCCTTATAACATCAGCCTTATAACATCAGCCTTATAACATCAGCCTTATAACATCAGCCTTATAACATCAGCCTTATAACATCAGCCTTATAACATCAGCCTTATAACATCAGCCTTATAACATCAGCCTTATAACATCAGCCTTATAACATCAGCCTTATAACATCAGCCTTATAACATCAGCCTTATAACATCAGCCTTATAACATCAGCCTTATAACATCAGCCTTATAACATCAGCCTTATAACATCAGCCTTATAACATCAGCCTTATAACATCAGCCTTATAACATCAGCCTTATAACATCAGCCTTATAACATCAGCCTTATAACATCAGCCTTATAACATCAGCCTTATAACATCAGCCTTATAACATCAGCCTTATAACATCAGCCTTATAACATCAGCCTTATAACATCAGCCTTATAACATCAGCCTTATAACATCAGCCTTATAACATCAGCCTTATAACATCAGCCTTATAACATCAGCCTTATAACATCAGCCTTATAACATCAGCCTTATAACATCAGCCTTATAACATCAGCCTTATAACATCAGCCTTATAACATCAGCCTTATAACATCAGCCTTATAACATCAGCCTTATAACATCAGCCTTATAACATCAGCCTTATAACATCAGCCTTATAACATCAGCCTTATAACATCAGCCTTATAACATCAGCCTTATAACATCAGCCTTATAACATCAGCCTTATAACATCAGCCTTATAACATCAGCCTTATAACATCAGCCTTATAACATCAGCCTTATAACATCAGCCTTATAACATCAGCCTTATAACATCAGCCTTATAACATCAGCCTTATAACATCAGCCTTATAACATCAGCCTTATAACATCAGCCTTATAACATCAGCCTTATAACATCAGCCTTATAACATCAGCCTTATAACATCAGCCTTATAACATCAGCCTTATAACATCAGCCTTATAACATCAGCCTTATAACATCAGCCTTATAACATCAGCCTTATAACATCAGCCTTATAACATCAGCCTTATAACATCAGCCTTATAACATCAGCCTTATAACATCAGCCTTATAACATCAGCCTTATAACATCAGCCTTATAACATCAGCCTTATAACATCAGCCTTATAACATCAGCCTTATAACATCAGCCTTATAACATCAGCCTTATAACATCAGCCTTATAACATCAGCCTTATAACATCAGCCTTATAACATCAGCCTTATAACATCAGCCTTATAACATCAGCCTTATAACATCAGCCTTATAACATCAGCCTTATAACATCAGCCTTATAACATCAGCCTTATAACATCAGCCTTATAACATCAGCCTTATAACATCAGCCTTATAACATCAGCCTTATAACATCAGCCTTATAACATCAGCCTTATAACATCAGCCTTATAACATCAGCCTTATAACATCAGCCTTATAACATCAGCCTTATAACATCAGCCTTATAACATCAGCCTTATAACATCAGCCTTATAACATCAGCCTTATAACATCAGCCTTATAACATCAGCCTTATAACATCAGCCTTATAACATCAGCCTTATAACATCAGCCTTATAACATCAGCCTTATAACATCAGCCTTATAACATCAGCCTTATAACATCAGCCTTATAACATCAGCCTTATAACATCAGCCTTATAACATCAGCCTTATAACATCAGCCTTATAACATCAGCCTTATAACATCAGCCTTATAACATCAGCCTTATAACATCAGCCTTATAACATCAGCCTTATAACATCAGCCTTATAACATCAGCCTTATAACATCAGCCTTATAACATCAGCCTTATAACATCAGCCTTATAACATCAGCCTTATAACATCAGCCTTATAACATCAGCCTTATAACATCAGCCTTATAACATCAGATCTCATTGCGAAAAACACTCCTCTCCCTGGACATCCAGAAGTCGAGTGGGCCCGATGGTGTCTCCCCTATTGTGCTAAGGATGTGTGCTCCAGAGTTGGCACCGGTTCTAACGCGTCTTTTTCGGTACTCCTACTCTGAAGGCGTCGTCTCGTTGACATGGAAGACAGCTTTGGTGCACCTGATCCCTAAGAAAGGCGACCGCTCAGACCCAGATAACTACAGACCGATCGCCATCACTTCCTTGTCCTCCAAAATAATGGAGTCCATTATAAACTGCCAGCTCTTGAGGTACTTAGAGAAGCACCAGTTGATAAGTGGCCACCAGTACGGCTCCGTCGGGATCTCTCAGCTGGTGATCTTCTTGTGTACCTCACTCATCGATGGGCGAAAGCAGTAGAGAGCAAGGGTGAAGCCGTGGCAATTAGTTTGGATATAGCAAAGCCTTTGATCGGGTATGGCACAAAGCGCTTTTAGTAGCATTCATTGCTATGCAAATAACAGCACTGGTGATGCCGTATATACCGGCCGTGCCAATATTTCTCGGGAACACGTCGACGAGTACCGGAAGAAACTTGTGTCTGAAGTCTAGATTTTGTTAGACAAAATCTCGGACTGGGGCCGACTAAATTAAGTCCAGTTCAACCCTAAAAAGACACAAGTTTGCGCGTTTACCGCAAAAAAGAAACTAAGCCAGCATCGAAATCCTTGGCGTCGACATATCGAGCAACGTTCAGTTTCGCGGCCACTTGGAAGCGAAGACCAAATTGGCCTCTAAAAAGCTTGGCGTGCTTAGTAGAGCGTGACAGTGCTTCATGCCGGCCCACCGCTTGCAACTTTATAAGGCGCAGGTTCGGCCGCACATGGAGTACTGTTCTTATCACTGGGTGGGTGCACCCCAGTGCCCCCACCCAGTGATAAGAACAGTCCTTCCATTTGAGTCCAAAGAAGAGCGGCTCGAATTCTCGACGACCATAGTCTATCCGATCGGCTAGATCTCCTGGCTTTGCGAAGAGAAGTTGCGTCTCTTTGCATTTCCTATAAGATCTACTAAGGGGAGTGCTCCGAGGAATTGTTCGGATTAATCCCAGCCGCTGAATTTCACCATCGCACCTTACAGCATAACTAAAAATTTCATCAACACCACCTTGATGCTTGGCATTCCACCACTGCGTTTTTTGCGGAATTTTCTGCCACGCACTTGCACTTTGTGGAATGAGCTGCCGTCAGCGGTTTTTCCGGACCGATACGACTTAGGAACCTTCAAGAAAAGAGCCTATACCTTTCTCAAAGGCTGGCAACGCATCCGCTATTCCTCCGGTATTGCAGATGTTCATCGGCGGCGGTAATCACTTACCATCACGTGTGCCACCTGCTCGTTTGCCTCCCTCTTCTATAAAAAAATATGTAGTAATGTACTTTATTGCCCTCCGTAGTATAAATGACCTTTTAATAAACGAAATAATGAAAACCGGTAATAAAAATATCTTCACGCCATTCCCAATACTGGGGTATATCTATCTTTATTTGTCACGACAGCCGAGTCGTTGGTGAGATTTCGAGCTAAGTAACCCGAGTCAACGTGACACCTGTTACGTTGTTCCAAAAATATCTTCCGATCCCCAGTTGTAAGCTCGTACCAATTAGTTACTTCAACACTTTCATAAGATTTATATCGTTAGGTTCGAAATAAAGACGGGATAAAATCCGAAAATCGTATCATTTAAAATTTGTAGTTTTCGCGTAAAAACAAGAAATCATTACGTAGAAAAATTGTTTTCTACGCTGACCCAACCGGAAATTGAACCGATTTCAGAGCTGGTAACAAAGTGAAAACCGCTGCGTACGCCACTCGTTCACATTTACTACCTTTACCACCTTTTCCACCTTCGCCTATAAAAGACACCTTAAAATCTGCTGTCAAGCACCTGTCAGTTAAATAATTTTCGTAATGACTATTCCACTGTTTTTTGGCAACTATTTCCAAGACAATTATTTCCAACACAATTATTTCCAATAAAATTATTTCCAAGACATATCCAACATTCGAACGGTGTTCTGCAGTGAACTGACGACATCCGTAGATAATCAATTTTCATAGTGTCGCCTGCTCCGTCAGGTTTGATTCCCGGTCAGGATCAATTTAGAAAATATTTTTTCTCGGGTCTGAGTGGTTCTGCTTCCTTCGTTGCTTCTGATTCCATAACCCAGGACCTAAAGCTACTTACTTCGGGATCACAGCAATGTATTACTGTGATGTTAACTCTATCTATGTATTTATTATAACTTTAAAAGATCGTGAAATAAGCAGGTGTATCAAGATTATTTCATAGAGCAAATTGTTTATAGAGTGGCCATCCTAATAAAATATTTGAAAATAATTATTGCGATTTCATTCCCCGTTTTTTAAATGAAATTCTTCATAAAAAGCGGAACCAACTTAATAAAAAGGAACAGTTTTCATTCGTCGCCTCTGCTCATCGCTTCGCATTTCGCAACAAAGCAAATTTTGATTCATGACCTGAATACAAGAAAGCTTACTTAAAATGTTTTTTTATTCAAATGAAAGAAACATCTTTTAAGTACTCATATCATTGGGTCACGAGTCACGATAGCCGAGTTGTTGGGTGTTTGGTCAAGAGACCCGAATTCGATCCCCAGGTGGTAGGCTCCTATCAATAAACTTTTAAAAACTTGTGTACGCTTTGAATAGTTTTTTTAAACTCTTTGGTGCTGGCTTACCACCCTCGAGTCTCTCGACTCGAATTCCGATCTCCTAACCACTCGGCTATCGTGACAACAAAACAATGGTGATTTGATACTGACATATATACTTGAATATTTTATATATACTGATATATTATATCTTAATATTTTATGATAAAGTAATTTAAAAGTATCGCTTTTATTCACATTGCATAAGTGGAGATTAATCTGATTAAAGTAACTGATTTCACTCACTGAACTGGTCACATTTCACACACTGAACTGGAGAGCCCTATGTCATGTAGTGGACTTTAACTAGCCGGTATATTAATGATGCTGAAGCAGCTCAGTTACGCACAACGGCAACTAAGCAACTAGGTACCTAGTACTGGAATCACCAATCTACTTGTTTGGTGATCCCAGTCTATTGTGAATCATCCTTATAGGAGAGGCTTGTGTCCTGCAATGTACTTCTCAAGTCCTCATTCTGAGAATTGTAAATAAATAAAAAAAAATATCTTCTCGCAATTCCCAATAAAGGGGTAGACAGAGGTCTAGTTTAGACATTTAAGTCCTTTCGATCCACCTTCCACCGAATATATTTACGGGACAATGTGACAGGTGGTGAGCCCGTCGCCGTCTCTATGTTCAAGCCAACGATATAATTTGTACATAGGTTTTTAGAAAAACCCATTGGTACGGCCACTTGGGGATCGAACTCGGGTCTCTTGACTCGAAATTCCGACCACCTAACCACTCGGCTATCGTGACAACAAAACAATGGTGATTTGATACTGACATATATACTTGAATATTTTATATATACTGATATATTATATCTTAATATTTTATGATAAAGTAATTTAAAAGTATCGCTTTTATTCACATTGCATAAGTGGAGATTAATCTGATTAAAGTAACTGATTTCACTCACTGAACTGGTCACATTTCACACACTGAACTGGAGAGCTCTATGTCATGTAGTGGACTTTAACTAGCCGGTATATTAATGATGCTGAAGCAGCTCAGTTACGCACAACGGCAACTAAGCAACTAGGTACCAAGTACTGGAATCACCAATCTACTTGTTTGGTGATCCCAGTCTATTGTGAATCCTCCTTATAGGAGAGGCTTGTGTCCTGCAATGTACTTCTCAAGTCCTCATTCTGAGAATTGTAAATAAATAAAAAAAATATCTTCTCGCAATTCCCAATAAAGGGGTAGACAGAGGTCTAGTTTAGACATTTAAGTCCTTTCGATCCACCTTCCACCGAATATATTTACGGGACAATGTGACAGGTGGTGAGCCCGTCGCCGTCTCTATGTTCAAGCCAACGATATAATTTGTACATAGGTTTTTAGAAAAACCCATTGGTACGGTCACTTGGGGATCGAACTCGGGTCTCTTGACTCGAAATTCCGACCACCTAACCACTCGGCTATCGTGACTCGTGAATGTGTAAGAGACACATTTATAAGAAGTACGCTCGGGGTAAGTCGATAATATAACATTTTTGTTTAAATTAAATTATTTTTATCAAGTCGCTACAGAAGTTACATACTTTGACGTCGTTGCTGATATCGCCCCGGGACATGAATATTTCAATGCAAGAAACTCATTGATAAACATTGATATTATATCGAAATCGGAATTGGTCCGTTCAGCGAAATATTGTACGATTCTGAAAATGTATTACGCTATTTCATGTACCTTATTCGGTTGACATTTCTTTTCGATGTACCTTATTCGGCCCACAAATTGTTTTTCAAATGTGTGTTAATAATTGATTCGCGGACGAGTTTCGTACACACTGGTTTTCGTGGTGTCGACTGCTCTGAGGTCCAGGCTTCGATTCCAGGACGAGTTAATACAGAAAACCACGTTTCGGCCCACCTTCCACCGAAGATAGTTTTGGGACAACGTGACAGGTAGTGTACTTGTCGTTATCTCAATGTCCAAGCCAACGATACAAATCGTACGTAAGTTCCTTCATATTCATCACACAAATATATGCCCCTAGCGGAATGTGAACCCACAACCTTGGCTTCGAACGCATTGTCACTACCTACTCACCTTTAGGATCGTCAATTTATATAAATGTTTTCATCATACTGCGGAGGAAACGGCGCCTAATTTACAAGAATTCCATATCAGACACCCCTTACTTCATATGGACCGTGACAGTCCCAGTCCCAGTTGTAGTTCGTCTTAAGTTCATTAAGTATTTTGTACAATACAAACTGATCATCAAAGTCAAAGTTATTATTACATTCATGACTATAATTGAAACATTAGATAGTTTAAGAAGTCACGATCGCCGAATGGTTCGGTGGTCGGAATTTCGAGTCGAGAGACCCGAGTTCGATCCCCAAGTGGCAGGCTCGTACCAATGAATTATTCAAAAACTTATGTACGAATTATATCGTTGGCTTGGACATAAAGGCGGCCACGGGCTAACCACACGCCACCTTGTCCCAAAATAAGATACGGTGAAATATGAGTCAAAGGTACAAAATTTTCTAGACCTCTGGCTACCCCTATACTGCGAAAAGCGTGAAAATTAAAAAATATTCTACATTGTAAATACATTTTTATTAGACCTTCCAGTAATAATTTAATTCTTATCATATTCGCTTCGCTGTCATAAAAGACACCAACACTCAGGAATGACAATTTAACTTTCACGCGAGACTAGCTACCAGCGAACGTAAATCCTTGATATCGGAAGCAGTAAAATCGGAGTCAAATTTAATGAATTTTTTTGAATGTAATTTTTTGACAAAGTACACACTTATTATAAATTTATTCAACATTTTATTAACAAACTCTGAATGTACCTCGATAGCATTTAATATTGTACGAATATAATAGTGTGCACATCTTTCATTTCATTTTTTACAACGCTGGATGACCTTCTTGGACTAGTGGCCCAAACATTGATTTTCATGTTGCCACTGGCTCTGAGGGCCTGGGTTCGACTCTCGAAAACCATTTTTTGCTCATTGTATCGGGTCTAGATCTCCGTGGTACCTTAGTTGTTTCCGATTTTAAAACACAGCCTTGGCTATTTCATACTTATTTTTCTCTATCTAGATTCAAACCCTACCCTTCCAGTTACACGCATTGCAGCTTAGTTGGAATGGTCAAAAGAAATATTAATGATGTTTATAAACAGCTATTTTTTTTTCTTAAAAAAAGTTAAAAATTATTATATTATATTAATTACAGGACGTCTATTAAGTAATCTAATAATAATTTTACACAAGAGTAACTCCATTTACCTATAAAACAAAATTTATGCATTCTTGTTTTCAAACAGGGTTACACAGTCGCGGATAGCAAAAACTGATTTCTCTGCTCAATGAACACTGAAAATGACAAGGGTCTGTGGAGCTGTGTCCTTGGTCGCCTCAATTTACTTTAATATGTCGTACAACGAGTAGTGGATTCAAATATATCACCTCAGCAGACGCGCACTGGGTTCTCGTTTCTGCAGCGAAGTGTCGTCTACTCGATATAATTTAATGGGCGATCCGTAAACTTGTTATTCGGTTTTATTCAGATGTATTTGTAAGATGGATCTAAAATAGGATCTTTATAATTTCATGTTAAATTACTTTCGACGAAGAATTAAAATTATAATAATTATCTATTTTTTAATATATCCTTTAAGTTTGATATATATGTATTATGTATATATTCTACTATTTTTTTTACCCACTTCCAGATAATAAAAATAAATAAATAGATATTTTCACGCATAGTCTCTAATTTAGTAGCTATAGAGAACACATTCTTCAATCATTCGCCGAACGTGAACCATCGAAGTCCGCCCATACCTATTTTTAGCAACTAAAACAAAATAAACTGCAACGGTAACGTCGCGTAATTGAACAATATATCATACTTCCACTGCATTCAGAGAGAGGGAGAGAGAGAGAGGGAGACCTTTTCTATCTTTTATTCAGTGTGCCTTTATGTTTCTTCTGACAGCCACAGGTGTCCCTGCTTTATAAAAACTTCAGGTACTATGCATGAAGATATTTCTTTTATAAAATTATAACTGACAATTAAGTACTTTCAACCCACCTTCCAAGGAAGACATTTTTGGGATAACATGACAGGTGGTGAGCCCATCGCCGTCTTTATGTGCAAGCAAAAGAGATATCGTTATAAATCTTCCATAACTTTCTCAAAAAAAAGCCAATGGTACGAGCCTTCGGGATCGATGTCAGGTCTCTTGACTCGAATTCCGATCACGCAACCACTCATCGGTCGTATTGTTTATTTATTTATTATATTTTATATGTTTTGAATCCCATCGCATTCAACTAATGTCTCCGTATACGAATTTAGATTTTCAACCACGGGGCTGATCGCAGCACCTTGCGCTTGCGCACAGCGCTTGTTTATGTTAAATAAACAAGCGCTGTTATTTTACCTGAAAGAATAAAAGTTTCATATTAGCTCGTATACATTTATTTTGGCGCAACTATCACATGTTGTATATTCTTCAAAGAATATTACTTCGACAACTTCCTATATAACAAGAAAATAGCTGCAAGCGTATTTCCACCGGTGACCGGGTTACATTTTACTGTTTCATTACATTTTTGTTTAAATATTTTGGTGTTAAATATCAACATCGATTTTGATTCAGGTTTCTCTAAATGAACTGTTGAAAAAATTTATAATTAATGATTTTTTTGATGTTTAAAGCTAATGACTTAAAAAGACTTTTAGTCATTAAATTAATTTAAATAAATGACGCAGGCGGTATTCGACCTCTGCCGTACTCTGACAGCGCTACCGCTCTTTAATAAATTTATCAATATTTTAATTACTTTCATTGTGGTATAGTATTTTTTTTAAATTTATTAGAAAATGTACCTCCATCTTTTTACTGTGTGTGTGATAAGTGACAAAGCTTTGAAAATTGCTTGCGTCACCTGAAAAATATCAGAACAAAGTCAGCAGACCGGTGACCAGCAGTAGCCTTTAATGTGATAGTGTCTGGTACTGCGGTCGCCAATACGCTCTGCGAGGATGGCGATTACCTTTGTCTTGCCGTGGACCTACAGGTCTTTATTATGAAAAATAATAAAATAAATAAATATATAAACATCTTTACGCAATTCCCAATAGGGAATTGCGTGAAAATGTTTATGGTTAGACAGAGGTCTAGTCTAGACAAATAAGTCCCTTTGACCCACCTTCCACCGAAGATATTTTCGGGACAACGTGACAAGTGGTGAGCCCGTCGCCGTCTTTATGTCCAAGCCAACGATGTAATTCGTACATAAGTTTTTGAAAAACTCATTGGTACTGCCACCCGGGGATCGAACTTGGGTCTCTTGACTCGAAAATCCGACCACCCAACCACTCGGCTATCGTGACTTTTCGTTCGTATCGTATCGTTATAATGACGATATGATAATATTCGACAACCTCCGCGGACGAGTGGCGTAAAAATCGGTTTTCAAGGTGTCGCCATCTCGAGGTCTCGGATACCATTCCCGGACGCATCAATGTAAAAAAACACTATCGGCTTTTTCTCGGGTCTGGTTGTTTGTGGTAACTTCGTTGTTCCCGATTCCATATTACAAGTGCTTAAGCTGCTTACTTTGGATCAGAGCAATGTATATGATGTTGTCTTTATCTATGTAAGTATTTTCACCGAAGAATGCAGTGTCTCTACCAAGAGCATCGGGTCGTCTTTAAACAGATATAATAAATTTATTTAAAATTTGTGTACTCGTACTTCAAATTATACTTAACTATATTTTGATCCTAAACTAGTTTGTATCGGATACAGTTATAAAATGATAAATAATTTCGCTTTAGTTTATAATTTATTTATTGTCATTGTCCAAACAACATCTAGTAATGTTGTAAATTGTGTTTATTTTGTTTGACTTTCCAACGACATCGTGTATCTACACTACCGCCACTTCGTAAATATGAAATCATAAAACTTTATCGAGTTCGAAAAATGAGCGAGCACGGAATATTTCAAACGCGCTTAGCTTTATAGTTCAACTTGTGCTTGTTTATCTTTTTACTTTTCAATGTAATTAGTAGGGCTTGATGACAACTATTGTAAGAATTCACTAAAATCTAGAAAAAGTGTTTTACATTTTCTCGGGTATATGTGGTACCTTCGTTGTTTCCAATTCAATACCTCAAGTGATTTAGCTTCTTACATTGGGATCGGAATAATGTAGGCCCCTATTTAAATATGTATTTATTTATTTATTATATTTTATATGTTTTGAATCTCATCGCATTCAACTAATGTCTCCGTATACGAATTTAGATTTTCAACCACGGGGCTGATCGCAGCACCTTGCGCTTGCGCACAGCGCTTGTTTATGTTAAATAAACAAGCGCTGTTATTTTACCTGAAAGAATAAAAGTTTCATATTAGCTCGTATACATTTATTTTGGCGCAACTATCACATGTTGTATATTCTTCAAAGAATATTACTTCGACAACTTCCTATATAACAAGAAAATAGCTGCAAGCGTATTTCCACCGGTGACCGGGTTACATTTTACTGTTTCATTACATTTTTGTTTAAATATTTTGGTGTTAAATATCAACATCGATTTTGATTCAGGTTTCTCTAAATGAACTGTTGAAAAAATTTATAATTAATGATTTTTTTGATGTTTAAAGCTAATGACTTAAAAAGACTTTTAGTCATTAAATTAATTTAAATAAATGACGCAGGCGGTATTCGACCTCTGCCGTACTCTGACAGCGCTACCGCTCTTTAATAAATTTATCAATATTTTAATTACTTTCATTGTGGTATAGTATTTTTTTTAAATTTATTAGAAAATGTACCTCCATCTTTTTTACTGTGTGTGTGATAAGTGACAAAGCTTTGAAAATTGCTTGCGTCACCTGAAAAATATCAGAACAAAGTCAGCAGACCGGTGACCAGCAGTAGCCTTTAATGTGATAGTGTCTGGTACTGCGGTCGCCAATACGCTTTGCGAGGATGGTGATTACCTTTGTCTTGCCGTGGACCTACAGGTCGTTATTATGAAAAATAATAAAATAAATAAATATATAAACATCTTTACGCAATTCCCAATAGGGAATTGCGTGAAAATGTTTATGGTTAGACAGAGGTCTAGTCTAGACAAATAAGTCCCTTTGACCCACCTTCCACCGAAGATATTTTCGGGACAACGTGACAAGTGGTGAGCCCGTCGCCGTCTTTATGTCCAAGCCAACGATGTAATTCGTACATAAGTTTTTGAAAAACTCATTGGTACTGCCACCCGGGGATCGAACTTGGGTCTCTTGACTCGAAAATCCGACCACCCAACCACTCGGCTATCGTGACTTTTCGTTCGTATCGTATAGTTATAATGACGATATGATAATATTCGACAACCTCCGCGGACGAGTGGCGTAAAAATCGGTTTTCAAGGTGTCGCCATCTCGAGGTCTCGGATACCATTCCCGGACGCATCAATGTAAAAAAACACTATCGGCTTTTTCTCGGGTCTGGTTGTTTGTGGTAACTTCGTTGTTCCCGATTCCATATTACAAGTGCTTAAGCTGCTTACTTTGGATCAGAGCAATGTATATGATGTTGTCTTTATCTATGTAAGTATTTTCACCGAAGAATGCAGTGTCTCTACCAAGAGCATCGGGTCGTCTTTAAACAGATATAATAAATTTATTTAAAATTTGTGTACTCGTACTTCAAATTAAACTTAACTATATTTTGATCCTAAACTCGTTTGTATCGGATACAGTTATAAAATGATAAATAATTTCGCTTTAGTTTATAATTTATTTATTGTCATTGTCCAAACAACATCTAGTAATGTTGTAAATTGTGTTTATTTTGTTTGACTTTCCAACGACATCGTGTATCTACACTACCGCCACTTCGTAAATATGAAATCATAAAACGTTATCGAGTTCGAAAAATGAGCGAGCACGGAATATTTCAAACGCGCTTAGCTTTATAGTTCAACTTGTGCTTGCTTATCTTTTTACTTTTCAATGTAATTAGTAGGGCTTGATGACAACTATTGTAAGAATTCACTAAAATCTAGAAAAAGTGTTTTACATTTTCTCGGGTATATGTGGTACCTTCGTTGTTTCCAATTCAATACCTCAAGTGATTTAGCTTCTTACATTGGGATCGGAATAATGTAGGCCCCTATTTAAATATGTATTTATTTATTTAAAAAATAAGAAAAATTAAGTTTTAGTAGAGCTAGTAAATAGTAAATAAACCTAATTCTGTAGTACTCATGGATAATAGTATAGTAATGGTTAAAAAATGTTGGAATGTACTTTAAACGTATTTTTCTTTCTTCCTTACGATACTAATAAAATATGTAAAATAAAGGTGGAAGGTTGATCGAAGGACATAATTGCCTAGACCTCTGTCTACACCTGTATTGGGAAAGGCGTGAAGATATTAATTATTTATTATAGGTTAAATACTACAAAACTCGACATAACTTTTATAAAATTCTGATTTCAGTGTAATTTCAGGCATATTCTCGCAATGACGATGGATGAACTTGGATATATATTAAAGGAATTAGGAAGTATACTTGTCGTAATTTAACAAGACTTTTGAATAAAATGTATTTGTTAATTTGAAAATGGAGTTGTTTGTTTTCATATCTCTTCTAACCAATAATTTACAGTTAGCTAGTAATTTCATTAGTTATTGTTTAAAAATAATACACAAAAATGTTAAAACCTAGAATGGAGGGGAGGGTCAGGAGTACTCGAATTCCTAGACCAACGTGTACGAAGAAAAAGATGAATTGAAACAAATCAAAAAAGGTATGAAAGGATCATGACGCTTGCGAGCTGAATGGATACCCCGTCAGGGATTGTGTGTGAAAATAAGTTAACAAGGAATAACTTAACAGTATTTTTTAACACACAAATTTTAATTCTATTGTCTTGAAAATAAAGATAGCATCTGGCTCGCCACTGTCAATTTATCCCAAAATTTGTTTTTGGTGAAAAGTGTGCCTAAAGGACTTAATTCTCTATCTATATCTATCTAGATATCTGTCTACCCTGGTATTTGGAAAGGAGTGAAGATATTTTTGAATACTTTTTACATATTTATGACAGAATCACTGTAGATGTTGTAGATGTTGTGACTTTTCCAAGCAAGACTGAGGTGATTTTCTTTAAAAAATTAAAAGAAAAGAGAACCATGAAAGCGTATTTTAAAATGTATTTCTTTAAAATTCTTTAAAAGTTTTATTCTACTTCCTTTCTTGTCGCAGTCGCTTTAGACTTTGTGTTCGACACAATGGTTCTGTTCCGCGATTGTTTCCATTCAACTTTGACACGGTTTCTGTGCCATGGCCAACAAACAAACAATATGTAGAAAAAATATGTCTAGAGAGTGTTTCTTGACGGGTATTTCAGTTGGGTGAATGTTAGCTTTTCTCATTGTGTTTTGCAGTTATGAAATATAAATAATATAAAAAACTTGGCGCTCAGATAGCCAAGCTTAGTATTGGTTTCGAATCCCGCTAGGGGCACTTATGCACAGATAAATATGAATTTTTATGTTCGAGAAATCGATTTTTATAATATTTTCACGGCAATCCTAATACTGGAGTAGACAGAAGTCTCAACAATTAAGTTTTTCGACACACATTCCACCGAAGAACTTTTTTGAGAGAAAGTTGCAGATGGTGAGCCCAAAATTATTTTGTAAACCCCTTCGGTACTAGCCTACCTGGGGATCGAACTTGTGTATGTCGACTCGAATTCCAATCACTCAATTACTTGACTACATTTCTTCTGTGAAATATTTTTATGATAATTAATTTACGTGAATTATGGCCTCTACCCTAGTTGAAAATACAAAATAAATAAATAAATATAAATATCTTCACGCAATTCCCAATACAGGGGTAGACAGTGGTCTAGACAATTAAGCCCTTTGACCCATCTTCCACCGAAGATATTTTCAAGACAACGTGACAGGTGGTGAGCCTGTCGCCGTCTTTATGTCTAAGCAAACGATATGATTCGTACATAAGTTTTCTGAAGAACCCATTGGTACGAGCCTGCCACCTGGGGATCAAACTCGGGGCTCTTGACTCGAAATTCCAACCACCTAACCACTCGGATATCGTGACCCTATGTTGGAAATATGCGTGAAGGTATTTATTAAAATAAAATGCCACGCCATTCCTAATGTTGGGGGTAGACATGGTCTAGTGAATTAAGTACTTTCGACCAACCTTTCACTGAAGACATATTTTGGTATTGCATTAATTTTTGACTGGTGGTAAGCCTGTTGCCGTCTTACCGACAAGCTTTTCCACCTTGCTAACGATTGGTACGAACGCTACCACCTGGGGATCGAACTGAGGTCCCTTGACTCGAATCCCTATCACCCAACCATTCGGTTGTCGTTACTGCTCTTAAAACATTTATGCATTTAAATATTTAAATGTTACCTGTACCGTAAGTAAAATACTGGCTGAATATAAATCGTGCGCATTAATTTAAAAATAGAAACATACTTTATGCTCGCTACACTTGCAACTTCAATGGAACGAATGGGGTCAGTAATACACCTACAAGTTCCCACGGGAAAAGTCCACGACTTTTGTTTGCTTCACGCGGAATTTGCCAGTAAATGTCGCGGAAATTCACCGATAGAGCTGTTATTACCGAAAAACAATAAGAAAATTTTTTTATTAAAAAATTAGCTTTTTGTTAAATAAATGAGAAGTAAAAAAAATATTGTAATATCTACGGAAGATATTTTAAAGATACGTAACTACTCAAACTAATCCTCTCAATATTATATTATGAATGTGTAAGTTTTTACCTACAGATTAAGATTTAATTTTAATTTTTTCTTAACTCAGGTACAGTACAAGATGTACATAAAAGACTGTTATGATAGTATGTAGAATTTTCTCTAAGTTTTTGCCGTTTCGTACTCCACAAAAGAGAATGAAAAAAGATATACCTATATAGGTATATATTCTGTGACTGATTACCAAATATGTATATATTTACATATTTGGTAATCAGTCACAGAAATGGGCATTGGAATTAAAACTTGGCACTATACTACGTATTAATACGACATTAACTCAATTTTATCGTAATATTAATAATTATTGTGAAAAGATCCGTGATATGTTTGATTTGTACTATCACCGGTGTGACATCGCTATGCTCAACAATCACCTTGGACACCGCTCGCCATCTACCGCTAGACGGCTAGTCATTAAAATTTTTGAAGCGTTTCACTTGGGACTGTCTTAGGACAGTTACGAAAAGGAAGGGGTGGTAAATTAATGCACAGACTCGAGATACTAAGCTAAATTTATTTACTTATTCAGCTACCCCAACAATACATGCATAAAATATATTATAAAATTTTTACATTAAAATTGGATAGTATTATGTATCTTTATAGGCGTATACAGCGTTACCGATTTTGATTACTATAGTGTATATTTGACCTTAATAAATAAAATAAAAAACTGACCTTATGAAAATAAAATACAAAACAACAAAAAAAGTTAACGCAATAATCTTTAAAATTGTAGTGTCTGTAACATTGAAATAACCGATTTTTCTACATGTTTATGATTTTTGTACATTCACCAAAGTAATATATTTTTTTTAATTTTTGTCTGTCTGTTTGTTCCGGCTTATCTCTAAATCCTCCTCATTCCTCAAGGATGACAAGCAAATAATTTTTTAACATTATAGCTTCAAAAAAGTTGAATAAATAAATAAAACGTATGTAAATATTAACAGTCGTTGTTAACAGTCACGATAACCGAGTATTTGGGTGATTGCCATTTAAGACAATGCGTTTTTTTCAAAACTTATGTACAATTTATATCGTTGTTTAGGATAAAAAGACAGCGACAGGCTCACCATCTGTCACATTGTCCTAAAAATAGTATTGGGATTGGCGAAAAGATACTTTTTTTATTAATTCATGTTGAAAACATCAGTTAAACTGCAATACTTGTGTCTGGTGTGGTCTAAGATAATATCCGGAATGCGGGTTCGAAGCCGCGACGTCACGTTCACCTGTTCACAACTTTCATAAAGCACACTCACTTAGTCTTTGTCATACTGGACTTACATAGTGATACTGGAGTTTTTGGTTATTAAATTAATGAGAAAAAAAACTATTGACATTGGCGGGATTCGTACACGTGATCTCTAATTTACTGTGGTAAGTTCAAGATGTCGTCAACACCCCTAAGAGACGAAAGGCAGATTTAAAATCTCAACTGTCGCGTGTGGAACACGGTGGCTCGGAAATAAGAGTGTTCCTACGGTACAACGGGTGTCGCGGGTTCGAATCCCGTCCGTGTCAGTTGATTTTAAGGAAATGAAATTAAGTTTTTGTCGCTATTTAATAAGTACGTAAATTACACTGTAATTAAAAAGTTAACTACGGGTTATATATATTTATATAATTATGGTTATATATCGTTACAACCATAACTACTGGTACGATCAAGCGTTTGGTTGTTATTGAGCCACGATAGCCGAAACTTTAATATTCGAATCGCGAGACCCAGGTTCGATACTCTGAAGGATGGCCTTACCAAAGAGTTAGTTGAAGCTCGCACTAAGATGGCGACAAACTCCCCACCAGCAACGTCACTTCAAATACGCATCGGTGAAATGTTTGTTATAAATACTATATTACTAGATCTCTAACTAGCCCATTTTAGGAAATGTGTGAAGATAACAAAAGATTGTGAAGACAAATTGGATTCAGGCAATATGCAGTACTTACGAGTATTAGAGTATTATTAGGGGTCATTGTAGAACCGTACTCGTCGCACCCCTGCCAGCCCTTTTCAGGGCTGCAATTCTACACAGCTGCGCACCCATGCCAACGAAGGTTAGGGCGTCCCCCCAAGGCGACGCACACCAGTTCGTCCCCGTTGGTGTGAAATGCTGCGCGCAAAGCGGCGATGGGGACCGCCACCCGTCACGCACAGCCCGACACGGCGGAAGGTGGAGGACGGAGTGCAGAGTTGGCACGTGGAATGTTAGAGGAGGCATGAGAGATAACACGAATGAGTTGATTGAAATAATGAAAGAAAGAGAATTAGATGTCGTGTGTTTGTCGGAGACCAAGCGGAAGGGCAACATTACTGAAGAGCTCCCTGGTGGGGCGTTAGCTCTATGGTCCGGAGTCCCGGAGAGCGAGAGCGCCTGCCAGGGAGTGGGGGAGCTGCTGTCGTCTCGGTTGGTCAATATTATGACTGAATATAAGGTTGTGAACTCGAGACTTCTCTGGGTTCGCTTTAAATTGGGACTGACGAAGCTATTCCTTTTGGCTGTTTATGCGCCGGTGGCTTCGTCGTCCAGAGCTGAGCTGGAGGAGTTGACCTCTAGTAGACTTGACCTCTAGTAATGATAAGGATATGAGAGAGAAGAGGAAAGAAAGATATAAGCTCCAGAAAGTTCACACGAAAGCATTGATTGAGGAAGTGCGTGAAAGGAGTAGAATGGAAGGGGACGAAAGGTTGTCGCACAACTTCAAGGAGAACTCCAAACTCTTCTGGAAAGAGGTTGGAAGGACCCGGAGTGGTGCGATAGCCTTAAGAATGAATAAAGTGCTTTCGGGAACCAATGACGTCCTCTCAGAAAAATCGGACGTCATGCAGCGATGGAGCGAATTTTATAGAGAGATGTATGCGTGTGATGATCTTAGTGAGGGATCCGGGGGTGACGCCGTGACTGGTACGCCAGACTCGGACCTCGATGACACTGAGGTCATCAGTATGAAAGAGATTGAATGTGCGATTAGAAGTTTGAAATGTGGTAAAGCTGCGGGACTAGACAGAGTTACTGCTGAAATGGTCAAGTATGGTGGGCCACGCGTCTGGGACAGCTTTCATCTGCTGTGCAATTTGTGCTGGCGAACGGGGGCTGTTCCAGATGATTGGCGATCCGCGGTCATTGTGCCTTTATATAAAGGTAAAGGTTCACATTATGACTGCGGGTGCTATCGGGCGATCAGCTTGACCAGTTTAGCAAGTAAAGTTTACTCGAAGGTTTTGACACGTAGGATGCAAGATAAATCGGAAAGCTTTCTATGGGAGGCACAATGCGGATTTAGACCTGGATGAGGATGCACGGATCAAATGTTTTCTCTCCGCATGATCACGGAGAAGCTTCTGGCTGCTAACCAGAGGATTTTCTGTGCTTTTGTGGATCCTGAGAAAGCATTTGATAAGGTTGTAAGGAAGAAAATGTGAGAACTGTTGCCGGGGTATGGTGTGGATGGTCGATTGCTAATTGCTTTATGCTGATGATACAGTGCTTATTGCACCATCAGAGGCAAAACTGCAGGCATTAGTCACGTGTATGAAAGAAGAATGTGAAATTAATGGTCTCCGTTTGAATGCTAATAAAACTAAGGTTCTGATATTTGAAAGGGACGAAGAAAGAACGAAGTGCGAAATTTGGGTAAATCAGGAATGTCTAGAACAGGTGAATGAAATTGTATACTTGGGGAGTGCGTTTAGCCGGGATGGAAGATGTGATTTAGATGTGGACAGGCATGTCGCTGCCGGGAACAAAGTCAATGGTGCCCTGACTGCGTTAATCAAAAGGCAAGGCGTTGTGAAAAGTGCACGCCTTGCAATACATAACGCAGTGTTGGTACCGACTTTGTTATATGGCAGCGAAACCTGGGTATTCCAGAAGAAGCATAAAAGCAGGTTGAATGCAGTGGAGATGCGATCTCTACGTAAAATGTGCGGCCTTTCCATGGGCGACCGAAAGCGAAACGAAGAGATTCGCAATATGGCAGGTTTGAAAGATGACCTTGTCTCAGAAATGGATAAGGGCGTGCTTCGATGGTTTGGGCACGTTGAGCAAATGAGTGAAGACCGAATGGTGAGGAAAATATATAGCGCGAAGTTAATATTAAAAGGTGTCGAGGTAGACCGAGACTAACTCGAAGACCATGTGAGCAAATTGCTCGAAGAGGGAGGGTCAAGAGTACTCGGATACCTAGACGTGCATGTATGAAGAAGATGATGAATCTGAAAGAAGCGAAAGAAGTATGTAGGGATCGTGACACTTGGCGATCTGTTCTCTCTGGCTACCCCGTCAGGGATTGTGCGTGAGGATAAATATATATAAACGAGTATTAGAGTATAAACTGCGAAATGCAGATGGAAAATAAAATATCTTCTCAATATATGAAGTTCCATTTTTCAATTTTACTTACTCCTAAGCAACTTTAAACAAAAAAACTTCACGGCATTCTGAGGTAGACAGAGGAAAACGTGTCAGGTAGTAAGCTTGTCGCCGTCTTTATGTCCATGCCAATTCCCTAAATCGTACATAAGTTTAAAAAAACTAATTGGTACGATCCCACCACCACGGAATCGAACTCGGGTCTCTGGTCTCAAAATCCGATCACTGAACTAGTCGGCTATCGTGACCATATAGTAACTTCTTTAAACATAGATATATACATTAGATTATATATGTTTGTGCACATAACGCTCAGCTGAAGATTAAAGAAACTTAATCAACGTCACATAGTTGGAAGTGCAAAAAAAGCTCTGTAGGTATTTTTTGATAGATTACAATTTTCATCATAGAATAATTAGAAACCACATGGTAGCAGTTGTAGCTTATCTAATTCAGTATATATCTACATAGAGTGATTGAAATTCACGCCAAAAAAAAAACATCTTCGGTGAAAGGTGGGTTGAAAGGACTTCATTATCTAGACTTCTGTCTACCCCAGTATTGGGAATAGTGTGAAATCAAAAGTTTGGAAAATTTTGCATACTTTACTTTGCATACATCTTAAAGAAGTAAAAAAAAACTGTGAAAGAGTAAGTTTCCTTCATGCTATTCAATCATACTTCATGCTGCTCAATACTTCATGCATTAACAGAGGTAGAGCCACGCATCAGCTTATGTTATTGCATGAATGGGCCGGCTCGACCGGGGAAGTACCACGACCTCACAGAATACCGGCGTGAAGTAGGAGTCTAACAAACTTTTGCGTTTCGTCTGGTGAGTCCAGGTAACCGGAGGCCCACAAACCGCCCTCCTCCAATTGGGGGGGTCGCATCTGCTATGCCTCTGGTATTTCGGGTGTTCATGGGCGGCGGTTATCATTTACCATCACGTGAGCCACCTGCACGTTTGCCTCCCTATTCCATTAAAAAAATTCTGTAATAATCATAATAATTTATTTGCTTAAACGATGATACAGAGTGGTGTGAAAAATATATACATAAACAATCATATTG
>JAGSMR010000139.1:132500-363783 GCA_029286605.1 Sericinus montela
CTACGTAAGTTTGAAAAAAAGCCCTTGGGATTGAACTCAGGTAATTTGACTCGAATTCTCGGATCACCCAACCGCAACGCAAAATTAGTGGTCACGATAGCCGAGTGACCATTTTCGTACGATATTGTGTGCAATACCTACCATAATATGATATAACTCTTTATTTGTGTATGTTTGTGTGTGTGTGTGTCAGAGAGAGAGAGAAAGAGGGAGAGAGAAAGAGAGAGAGAGGGCGCTTATTAAAGATAAATGAGACAAAAAACAAAATAAATAACAGTGTATCCTATTGCAACTTTCTATAGCAAAACATAGACACGTGCATAACAACTTAATTTGAAGAAGGTGACGGATGGCCATCGGAACTTGAACACAACGGTGATTAATTTCCATTGCTGTTTGAGGGAGAAATAATATAAGAGCTCTCTTCAAAGCGTCAATTAGCCTAATTTAAGGTGCGAATTGCGTAATATGACTTCGCAGGTTTAAACCCGCCGTTCTATATGGAAAATAGTATTCTATATGAAAAAATTAAATTATTATTATAATTATTATTTATCTTCATGCACAATCTCTGACAGGGTAGCCAGAGAGAACAGATCGCCAAGTGTCACGATCCCTACATACTTCTTTCGCTTCTTTCAGATTCATCATCTTCTTCATACATGCACGTCTAGGTATCCGTGTACTCTTGACCCTCCCTCTTCGAAAGTTAGTCTCGGTCTACCTCGACACCTTTAATATTAACTTTCGCGCTATATATTTTCTTTACCATTCGGTCTTCACTCATTCGCTCAACGTGCCCATACCATCGAAGCACGCCTTTGTCCATTTTGAGACAAGGTCATCTTTCAAACCTGCCATTTGCGAATCTCTTCGTTTCGCTTTCGGTCGGCCATGGCAAGGCCGCCCATTTTACGAAGAGATCGCATCTCCACTGCATTCAACCTGCTTTTATGCTTCTTCTGGCATACCCAGGTTTCGCTGCCATATAACAAAGTCGGTAACACTGCGTTACTTGCAAGTGCAAGGCGTGCACTTTTCACAACGCCTTGCCTTTGATTAACGCAGTCAGGGGCATCATTGACTTTTGTTCCCGGCAGCGACACGCCTGTCCACATCTAAATCACATCTTCAATCCCGGCTAAACGCACACCCCAAGTATACAATTTCATTCACCTGTTCTAGACATTCCTGATTTACCCAAATTTCGCACTTCATTCTTTCTTCGTCCCTTTCAAATACCAGAACCTTAGTTTTATTAGCATTCAAACGGAGACCATTAATTTCGCATTCTTCTTTCATACACGTGACTAATGCCTGCAGTTCTGCCTCTGATGGTGTAATAAGCACTGCATTATCATCATATAGCAGACAATTTACTTTTATGTCATCCAATTTTACACCCAAACAGCTATCTTTCAGCTTCTGTAAACAGCTGTCGAGATACAGTATGAACAGCCAGGAGAACATGACACAACCCTGTTTTACGCGCGATTGGACGCTAAACATGGGTGACAGGTCATGCCCTACCCGCACACAGGCTTTACAGTAATAGTAAAGTGACTGCACAGCCCTTAGCAATCGACCATCCACACCATACCCCGGCAGCAGTTCCCACATTTTCTTCCTTACAACCTTATCAAATGCTTTCTCAAGATCCACAAAAGCACAGAAAATCTTCTGGTTAGCAGCCAGAAGCTTCTCCGTGATCATGCGGAGAGAAAACATTTGATCCGTGCATTTAAATATAATTGAAAAAATTAAATATAATTGGTATTTAGTCTATTCATTGTAGTTAATGTTGATCCTCCAAAATAATCCTCTGAAAGGTTGGCTTATTCAAAATAAATAATAAACACGAACTTTTACGTTCATTTTTCTACTGTACAATTTTCTCGTCATCCCTTTACAATAACGGCTATTCTATAATTCAGATAAAAAGCTTTGACATTTTATGTAAGGCCAATAGAAGCCATCTTTTCGAAGTTTAACCTAAAAGCCATAATGATGTATCGTTCATAAGTCACGATAGCCGAGTGGTTGGGTGGTCGGAATTTCGAGTCATTATACCCAAGTTCGATCCCCAGTTGGTAGGCTCGTTCCAATGGGTTTTTCAAAAACTTATGTACGAATATCGTTGGCTTGGACATAAAGACGGCGACGGCCTCACCACCTCTCACGTTGTCCCGAAAATATCTTCGGGGGAAGGTGGGTCGAAGGGACTTAATTGTCTAGACTCGACCTCTGTCTACATACATAAAAAAATATCGGGAAGTGCGTGAAGATATTTTTTTTATGTATCGTTCAGTCGATAGCTATTTTGCAGTAGATTTAAAATATTGATATTACTTTTATTTAAAACTAAACTTACTGACAAGTCACGATAGCCGAGTGGTTGGGTGGTCGGCTCACCACCTGTAACGTTATCCCGAAAATATCTTTGGTGGAAGGTGGGTCGAAGGGACTTAATTGTCTAGACTAGACCTCTGTCTATCCCTATTGGGAAATGCGTGAAGATGTTTTATTTTATTTATTTATTTATAATTTGTAAAAAAATTACAAAAAAGAGTACACCTACCGCCTTCCTTTAGCCTGCTTCTGCTTCATCACAGGAACCCGATAGGGCTGAATTGAAAAATAACAATCGATGGATGTAATACAAGTTACTTATATCGATGAATAAATGACTTGCAGTAGACTTTCGTAGGTTTAAAATTGACGAAATTAAAATTTTGACGCCTTTCCTATACTGAAGATATTTTTGGGACAACGTGACGGGCGAAGAGTCTGTAGCTGTCTTTATCCTTTATATTTTGTGCTTTGTACTTATGACTATTCTTTCATAGGTCTTTAATATAATTAAAATCTACATCATGTCCGATTGAACGAGAGTTTAATCGTTTTTAATTATTTAGTCTTTAGGGTAAGTTGCTAAATATAATGTACACTATTGAAATTGTATGTACAACCATTGTACGTGTCAGTGACAACTTTCCAGCAATGCACGATAATACTGATGAGATATGAAGCATAATTGAATGCGACAACTGGAACTAACGACGCTTTCAGCTTTAGGAAATTGAATTTCCTTTCAAAGCGCGTCCCATGAGATTACATAATTATTTATTCAGTTGCTGACAAACTATAATTTTATACGCAATTTTTAAAGGCATGTAAGTTACCCTGAACTTTTTGTTATTAAATTAAAGAGAAAAAAACATTAATTTTACAATTTTAAAGGGCAATATAATGTTGTATTTTATTAACAAACCTTGTTTGACTTTGTTTGTTAAGGTTTCTTTTTTTAGAGGATTTTGATGGTGGGGAGCTAATATATATTTTTATGAGTGAAAGGGAAAAAATTAGCTCAATACAAATGAGAATTACACCTATGAATCAAATAATAATGAATAGCAATAATACATGTTTATTGTCATTATTTCATTACAGTGTTCAAATTTTTACAGTTTTCAAATGTAATCTAAATTCCAAGTACACATATGATACGTTTGTCAATTCGAAGCAAGTACTGAATTTCAAATTAAACTGTTTTTTGCTAATTGAACTCTATCAGGTTTCGAAGTTTAATCTTCATCGAATAATCTCTTTAGACGGATCGGTTAGTTAGTTTAAAGTTCAAAGATTTTTAAACGATACCGTGTGGCTTAAGAATATTACCACCTTGTAAATTTTACATTACTTGAAAGATGTTCGTATTTACCTTTCTGTGTAGTCATAATACTAGAGTTAGGACCGTTTAGGCAGTATTATTGGACGACTTCCGTGGACGAACAGCGTAAACACCCGTTTTCAAGGTGTCGCCATCCCGGAGGTCCCGGGATTCATACCCAGACGAGTTTTCTACATCTTCTCGGGTCTGGGTGTTTTTGGTACCTTAGTTATTTCTGATTCCATAACACAAGTGCTTTAGCGATAATGCTCCAGGCGTCGGTATTGTATGAGGCATATTTCCTTACAATTTAAACATTGATTAGACTATGTAAAATGCTAAGGACTTTGCGAGAGTTATAAAGATGTTAGCATAATAACTGTATAGTCATAGCGCAGTCAACGAACGTCATTGAGTCTATATATATTGGCTTGGTGATGCCTCGTTTCGAGCCGAAACACTATCGCCAACTTAGTGCCCAAGTTAATGGTACAATATCGTGGTTATGATAACCATAACGATATGCAAATGTCCTCTTCCAACCAACCAGGACAAAGGCCTGTCTTGTATGGGAGATACGTCGCCACCCTACCATATATGACGGTTTGCATTCCTAAGGTTTTTAACTTAGTCGCTTCTTACTATATCCACCGGAAGAAAGGAGGTGGTGGAGGTAAATAGTTACGCCGTAACCACACGGTACAAAATACTTACAAATTTACATAAATTAATATTTACATTTTTTGCATGTATCCATGAATCGAATAGAAACGTATTCATCCAATGTTTACTTCTAGTGGAAATCAAATCCGCAACCCCTCATCGTAGGCAGGGACACTACCAACTAGGCTATCACATCGTGTTGAAATGTTATTAGAATTCTTTTACGAAATCCCTTGAATGCAAAACATCAAAACACTCTCAAATAAATTATCGAAACTGAGCACAAATGCCACAGCCGCATTTTGTAGACTTGCAACTGCAGATACCTGAATATATTTTGAATAACTTATAATATATTTCCATAAAGTGTGTGTTAATAAAAAAGATAGAGAAGCTGTAGTGATTTGTTAAATAATTATTTTATTTTATTTTCAGTTGTTACATAAACATTACAACATTAGTAACTAAATTAGTATAATAGTAATTATATAGACTATTTATTGTTCCCACATATTTAAAGCTATTTATATACAACTCGCAACTTTTGGGCGTATTTGCTGTTATTAGCTTTTAGTATTCTGGTTAAATCTAGAATTGACCTTATTCATTTGTTTTTAACGACCTCCGTGGACGAGTGGCACACACACCAGTTTTCATGGTGTCGCCAGCTCTGACGTCCTGGGTTCGATTTTCGGTCAGGTCACTGTACAAAACACTTTTTCTGCATTTTATAGGGTTTTTGGTTTGTGGTATCTTCTTCGTTTCTGATTCCATAATACAAGCGCTTAAGCTGCTTAATTCAGAGCAAAGCAAGATCAGAGCAAGTTACGTAAGATGCTTCTATCTATGCATTTATTTATTTATCTACATAAAAACGAATCTATAGCCTAGTTACAAGTGGCACTGCCTTCGACGCTAAGGGTTGCGGGTTCGGAACTCGCTAAAAACAAACATTTGTGTGAGTATATGAATGTTTGTACTCCACTCATGGATGTTTGTATCCACTAACCAATATTTATCAGTTAATTTTTTTTATCTATATAGGTATAAAGTATCAGAGGATTGGACATAAGGACGACTTCAATTGTCATCCCAAATAAAAAAATATCTTCGCGCCGTTCCCAACACTGAGGTAGAAAGAGGTCTAGCCAATTCAGTCCTTTCGCCGAAGATATTTTTTGGGACAACATGATAGAAAAAAACTCAATAGTACGAGACAACCAACTGTGGATCGAACTCCAGTCTCTTGGCTCGATTCCGATGACCTATCTACTCGGCTGTCGTGACTTCCGATGTTATCGAAATTAAATGCGTAAAGATGTCGAATATAGAGACCTTACAAGATATACGAAATGTGATAAAATACTTAAAATGAAAATTATCAAAGCTTAAAGGAGGACGTCTAGGAGAGAGAGCGCAGCGTTGGATTTGGAGTCTCTCCAAACCGAGCGGCGCTCAACTGGAATAAAAAAAACGACTTACATTTTTGACTGCCATAAACTGCTCCCCTTTAATATTATATTTGTGAAACTTTTTCAACAAAAATTGCATTCATACATATCCTCACGAATCATTCGTTACGAGCTAGCCAGAGATTAAAGACTTTTATATTTATAAATTCTTGCATTTTATACTCATAAATTAAGACACAACCATTCACCGAAAACTATTGAGAACAACGTGACCGGTAGTGTACACATCGCTGTAAACAGTACACAGTACACAGACTGTTAACTTCACACAATGTTCTATTTTGGGGTAGGCCTCAGCCTATCCCAGAATGGGAAATTGTGTCAAGATAATTAACACCTATAGACCCATATTTCATATCGTACATTATTTGAGACGACGTTTCAAGTGGTGAACCTTTTGACGTTGCCCAAGCCAATGTAACTATAATATATTTTATATATATATATTATTTTCGTATAAATCTTGGTATATAAATGTAAACATCCACGACTCGAGTAAAAACATTTACATTAACAAATAGAATAGGAAAAGAGTCGTTACATGACTCGACTTGTTTTTTATAAAGGCAGCCGTTTGTTATGATAATTGACGCTGCGAGCACCTCATTTGCTCCGTCAGTTAAAGCGCTACTCCGCGCTGCGTTATTGGCCCCGCGGTGGCTGCAGCGAAGTGACAAGCTACGCGCATTAATGAACTGGCTGCGAGACCGCATCTGCATACATGCTAATATTATCAGCATAATAAATTTCTAAATTATCACGGGTCTAGGTGTTTGCGCTACCTTCGTTGTGTCTGGTTACATAACACAAGTGAATAAATTACTTATTTTGTAATAATAATAAATAAATATCTTCACGCAATTCCCAATACAAGGTCGACAGAGGTCTAGTCTTCTTCTCCTTCCTGCCCTTATCCCATGCTATGTGGGGTCGGCACAACATGTCTTCTTCTTCCACTCTCCTCTATTTCCCGTCATGTCAATACTCACTCCTTTCTTTCTCATGTCTTCTTTCACACAATCCATCCATCGTTTTTGTGGTCTCCCCATAGCTCTTCGTCCATCCACATTCATCTCTAACATTCTTTTGCCTATATTACATTCTTCCCTCCTCATTACATGCCCGAACCATGCTAACCTACCACTCTACATTTTCTCTGTCACTGGTGCTACTTTCAAGCTTCCCTTATATACTCATTCTTTATGCGATCTTTTCTAGTCACTCCACACATCCATCTCAACATTCTCATCTCGGCAGCATGCACTCTTCTTTCATCCGTCACTTTCGTTGTCCAGCACTCTGATCCGTACAATACGACAGGTCTCACGATCGTTTTGTAAACTTTGCCCTTAAGTTTAAGAGGCATCCGTGGATCGCAAGTTATTCCCGAGACCTGTCGCCATTTCATCCATCCCGCATTTATTCTATTCTTTATGTCCCGGTCGACATTGCCGTCATTTTGGATCACTGACCCAAGGTAACGGAACGGAACTTTTCCTATTCTATTTGTTAATGTAAATGTTTGTACTCGAGTCGTGGATGTTTATATTTATATACCAAGATTTATACGAAAACAATATATAACTATTAAAATATATTATAGTTACATTGGCTTGGGCAACGTCGAAAGGTTCAACACTTGAAACGTCGTCTGAAATAATCTACGATATGAAATATGGGTCTATAGGTGTTAATTATCTTGACACAATTTCCCATTCTGGGATAGGCTGAGGCCTACCCCAAAATAGAACATTGTGTGAAGTTAACAGTCTGTGTACTGTGTACTGTTTACAGCGATGTGTACACTACCGGTCACGTTGTTCTCAATAGTTTTCGGTGAATGGTTGTGTCTTAATTTATGAGTATAAAATGCAAGAATTTATAAATATAAAAGTCTTTAATCTCTGGCTAGCTCGTAACGAATGATTCGTGAGGATATGTATGAATGCAATTTTTGTTGAAAAAGTTTCACAAATATAATATTAAAGGGGAGCAGTTTATGGCAGTCAAAAATGTAAGTCGTTTTTTTTATTCCAGTTGAGCGCCGCTCGGTTTGGAGAGACTCCAAATCCAACGCTGCGCTCTCTCCTAGACGTCCTCCTTTAAGCTTTGATAATTTTCATTTTAAGTATTTTATCACATTTCGTATATCTTGTAAGGTCTCTATATTCGACATCTTTACGCATTTGATTTCGATAACATCGGAAGTCACGACAGCCGAGTGGATGGGTGATCGGAATCGAGCCAAGAGACTGGAGTTCGATCCCCAGTTGGTCGTCTCGTACTAATGAGTTTTTTTCTGTCACGTTATCCCAAAAATATCTTCGGCGAAAGGACTGAATTGGCTAGACCTCTTTCTACCTCAGTATTGGGAACGGCTAGAAGATATTTTTTATTTGGGATGACAGTTGAAGTCATCCTTTATGTCCAATTCTCTGATACTTTATACCTATATAGATAAAAAAAATTAACTGATAAATATTGGTTAGTGGATACAAACATCCATGAGTGGAGTACAAACATTCATATACTCACACAAATGTTTGTTTTTAGCGAGTTCCTAACCCGCAACCCTTAGCGTCGAAGGCAGTGCCACTTGTAACTAGGCTATAGATTCGTTTTTTTATGTAGATAAATAAATGCGTAGATAGAAGCATCTTACCCAATTAAGCAGCTTAAGCACTTGTATTATGGAATCAGAAACGAAGAAGATACCACAAACCAAAAACCCTATAAAATGCAGAAAAAGTGTTTTGTACAGTGACCCGACTGAAAATCGAACCCAGGACGTCAGAGCTGGCGACACCATGAAAACTGGTGTGTGTTCCACTCGTCCACGGAGGTCGTTAATAAACAAATGAACATGGTCAAGGTCATGTTTAAATAACAAAGTCACGATACGAAACAGAAGTCACGATAGCCGAGTTGTTGGGTGGTCGGAATTTCGAGTCGAGAGGCTCGAAAAAACTCATTGGTACTGCCACCTCGGGATCGAACTCGGTTCGATCCCCAGGTGGTAGTACCAATGAGTTTTTCAAAAAAACTTATTTACGAATTTCATCGTTGGCTTGGACATAAAGGCGGCGACGGGCTCACCACCTGTCACGTTGTCCCGAAAATATCTTCGGTGGAAGGTGGGTCAAAGGGACTTAATTGTCTAGACTTGACCTCTGTCAACCCCTGTATTGGGAATTGCGTGAAGATATTATTGTTTTTATGTTTAAATAACAAACCAAACGTTATACTAATATTTACAAAACTAAGGAGACTAACAGATACTTCAAGTGTCACACGATCTCAAGGTTGCTCTGCAGGCTAATCTCAGATGCTCAGTGTTTCTCTTAGTCATGTTTAAATAACAAACCAAAATTAAGTACACCAGTGATGGGCAGTTGCGTCTAAGGTGCGAGATGTCCGGTACTGCGATCCCCAATCATCTTGCAAAGCGTGGTAATTACATCAAATCCTTGATTAGGGAGAGGTTCATGTCTTGCAGTGAACTTTTACGGGCCTTTAAGTAAGTAAGTAAATAAGTAAACTTTATGTTCAATCTACATCAATTCACTTACATAAGGTGATAGATTGAAACTTCTCGGTATATTCGCGGAAATAATATTTTAGGAGTTGAATAGAGCTCTACTGATGATGAAAACTTGATGGTTTTATATGGCATGAGAGGATTGACTTGACTGGATGTGACCACGGCCTCGCAGATTGCCAATGTGAATTAGATACATTTTCTGCCTTCGCTCTGTCCCTCCTCTAATCCTTCATTTTAAAGCAGCACCTCATCACTTCTTTTTCTGGGTTTTATGAAAAACGAGAAGACTATTTAATTGAGGGTACATGGTAACGGTAGCCTATGAATAACTGCAACCGACACAGATAACGTTGACAGCACCAGACAGTTAACTTAGATGGAATGCCTTATAGCCAATAATGATAAAAGCTCTTTATTCAAACCATAATAAAACAGTGGCATCTAGCGTTAGTAGAGCAAAAGAAAAAGCTAGTTGAAAATAGTTTACTGCTTTTGGTCTTCTCCCCTTTCTAATAAAACATGTTTTTATTAGAAAGGGGATTTAATCACAATACCAACCTTATTTGGTTAAATTGAAGGTTATCTACGAATTTCGATGTATTGGTCGGTTGGATATCAGCTAAAGGTATCAGGTAAGGTAAATATTATTTTTTAATATCACTTTGGCGACTCCGTGGACTATTCGGTACACATCAATTTTCATGGCGTCGTAAGCTCTGAGGTCATGGGTTCGATTCCCGATCGAATCAATGTAGAAAACCATTTCTCTGCATTATCTCGGGTTTAGATGTTGATAATAGTTTCTTTTAAAACTGTGTAGTAAAAAATTAGGACGCGTTATCTTATTGAGAATTCCTAACTGAAAAGTCAGGAATGTCAAATCGTCACTTACAAAAGAGAAAAAGATGGCGCCGATGTCAAAACCAGGCATAAATAAAGAAAGAATCACGTCGCTATAGCCGAGTGGTTGGGTGGTCGGAATTTCGTGTCAAGAGACCCGAGTTCGATTCCCAGGTGGCAGGTTCGTGCCAGTGGGAATTATACCGTTGGCTTGAACATAAAGACGGCGATGGGCTAACCATCTGCCACGTAATCCCGAAATTACCCGGGTCGAAGGGACTAAATTGTCTAGACTAGACCTCTGTCTATCCCTGTATTGGGAATTGCGTGAAGATATTTATTTTATTTATTAATAAAGAAAGAAAAATTTAAAATTTCAACTGATGCATGTAAGATATGGTAGCTCAGAGGTAAGAGCGTTGCCACGTTTCGGCAGAGGTCGCGGGTTCGAATCCCGCCCGTTAAATTTTATAAATATTTTTTTCTTTTTTTTTCTTAAGCTTAATAAACTTAAAGTTATTTGTTTAAGCTCAAAATCTAATTCCCCATATAAATCTCTTTAACAACAAATAAGAGTACAACGGACAGCACCCAGTACTTCAGTGAACGACCCTTAACGGCTTCTTATTTGACATCTGTGACGGGTCTCTCGCTGTTTAAATATATCAAACAGAATTTCAGAAGACTAAATGTTTCGCTTTAGCAATAATAATCAAAACTGTGTTTACTTTAGTGTAAATCGTTATAAAATGCGCAGTTGTATATTATATTTGTTATATTTATATAAAGGCATTAGTCACTATAGTCAAGTGGTTGACTGATCGAAATTCAGTGAAGATACCCGAGTTTGATATCCAGGTAGACTCTAACTGATGGTTTTTTTTTAAAACTTATGAGCGATTTATATTACCGTTACTTAAGAGAATACCTAGCTTACCGTTAGTAAGTGTAGGGTTCCACCTTCACCGCAGTATATAGGGCCACAGGAACGTTGGTTTAACAATCCATGATCTAAATGTTATTTAGTCACCCCATACCACACCCACGGGAAGGAAAATTGTTACACCGATAGTTATTTAATTATTAAGAGTGTTCCTTGATTAAGAGTTTTCACTTAATTATGTACTAAACGGTATTTACAAACTAAGTTAGTGTCACGATAGCCGAGTGGTTGGATGATCGGAATTCGAGTCAAGGAACCCGACTACAAACCCCAGGTTTTTTTTACAGAAAAGGGATGCAAACGAGCAGGTGGCTCACGTGATGGTACGTGATTACCACCGCCCATGAACACTCGCAATACCAGAGGCTTAGCAGATGCGTTGCCTCCCTTAGAGTGCCCCCCTCCCCCAATATTGAAATTATGAATAGCCATTTACGAGATAAATTATTACGCCACTTATTCCTATTGTGCATAAAGTTAATTAAAATTAGAAAATGTACTCTGCATTGTTGAAGCATGCTGAACAGCTTGTGCATTTTATTAAAAAACACACTCACACACAGATTAGCGATGTAATTACAACCTTATATACATACACACACATATAACAGCCTTTTAAAGCCCGGCCAGGAGCTCCTCTCCCATATGGAAAGATTTGCCATAAGCACTAAGCTTGACTAGTGGATTGGATTAAAATTCCTACGAACGATATGAATTTCTACCAAAAATTGTATACTTTAGCGCCTTAATTTTTTTCATCTGATATTAAAACATTAGCACATTTAAAAAGAGTATATTTAATCTGTTGATACTTCCTAATCTAGACATTAAATATTTGACGTTCCTAAGATTATAAGTCTAAAAAGAATAAAAAAGTTTCAAATTTGACTTTGATTGGGACCAAAATTTTACTAAACAAATTTCAAACTATATACATCTTCATACCATTCCCAATATTGGTGTAGACAGAGATCTAGACAGTTAAGCCCTTTCGATCCACCTTTCACCGCAGACATTATAGGGACAAGTTTTATGGCGGTGAGCCTGTCGCCGTCCTTATATCCAAGCCAGCGTTAGATATCGTACACAAGTTTTGAAAAAACTTGTTGGTACAACCAAACTAGTTTTAACAGTGGTAGATCTACGCATCAGCCTTTGTTGATGCATGAATGGGCCGGCTCGACCGGGGAAGTACCATGACCTCACACAATACCGGCGTGAAGTAGAAGTCTAACAAACTTCTGCGTTTCGTCTGGTGAGTGCAGGAAACCGGTGGACCACACCCGCTTCCCCCAATATTGGGGGAGGGGGGCACTCTAAGGGAGGCAACGCATCTGCTAAGCCTCTGGTATTGCGAGTGTTCATGGGCGGTGGTAATCACGTACCATCACGTGAGCCACCTGCTCGTTTGCATCCCTTTTCTGTAAAAAAAAACCTGGGGTTTGTAGTCGGGTTCCTTGACTCGAATTCCGATCATCCAACCACTCGGCTATCGTGACACTAACTTAGTTTGTAAATACCGTTTAGTACATAATTAAGTGAAAACTCTTAATCAAGGAACACTCTTAATAATTAAATAACTATCGGTGTAACAATTTTCCTTCCCGTGGGTGTGGTATGGGGTGACTAAATAACATTTAGATCATGGATGGTTAAACCAACGTTCCTGTGGCCCTATATACTCGCGGTGAAGGTGGAACCCTACACTTACTAACGGTAAGCTAGGTATTCTCTTAAGTAACGGTAATATAAATCGCTCATAAGTTTTTAAAAAAAAACCATCAGTTAGAGTGTACCTGGGTATGAAACTCGGGTCTCTTCACTCGAATTTCGATCAGTCAACCACTTGACTATAGTGACTAATGCCTTTATATAAATATAACAAATATTATATACAACTGCACATTTTATAACGATTTACGCTAAAGTAAACACAGTTTTGATTATTATTGCTAAAGCGAAACATTGAGAGTCTTCTGAAATTCTGTTTGATATATTTAAACAGCGAGAGACCTGTCACAGATGTCAAATAAGAAGTCGTTAAGGGTCGTTCACTGAAGTACTGCGTGCTGTTCTTTGTACTCTTATTTTTTGTTAAAGAGATTTATATGGGGAATTAGATTTTGAGCTTAAACAAATAACTTTAAGTTTAAGAAAAGCTTAAGAAAAAAAAGAGAAAAAATATTTATAAAATTTAACGGGCGGGATTCGAACCCGCGACCTCTGCCGAAACGTGGCAACGCTCTTACCTCTGAGCTACCATATCTTACATGCATCAGTTGAAATTTTAAATTTTTCTTTCTTTATTTATAAATAAAATAAATAAATATCTTCACGCAATTCCCAATACAGGGGAAGACAGAGGTCTAGTCTAGACAATTTAGACCCTTCGACCCGGGTAATTTCGGGATTACGTGGCAGATGGTTAGCCCATTGCCGTCTTTATGTTCAAGCCAACGGTATAATTCCCGCTGGCACGAGCCTGCCACCTGGGGATCGCACTCAGGTCTCTTGACTCGAAATTCCGACCACCCAACCACTCGGCTATAGTGACGTGATTCTTTCTTTATTTATGCCTGGTTTTGGCATCGGCGCCATCTTTTTCTCTTTTGTAAGTGACAATTTGACATTCCTGGCTTTTCAGTTCGGAATTCTCAATAAGTAACGCGACCTAATTTTTTACTACACAGTTTTAAAAGAAACTATTATCAACATCTAAACCCGAGATAATGTAGAGAAATTGTTTTCTACATTGATTCGATCGGGAATCGAACCCATGACCTCAGAGCTTACGACGCCATGAAAATTGATGTGTACCGAATAGTCCACGGAGTCGCCAAAGTGATATTAAAAAATAATATTTACCTTACCTGATACCTTTAGCTGATATCCAACCGACCAATACATCGAAATTCGTAGATAACCTTCAATTTAACCAAATAAGGTTGGTTTTGTGATTAAATCCCTTTCTAAGAAAAACATGTTTTATTAGAAAGGGGAGGAGGCTAAAGCAGTAAACTTTTACAACTAGCTTTTTCTTTTGCTCTACTAACGCTAGATGCCACTGTTTTATTATGGTTTGAATAAAGAGCTTTTATCATTATTGGCTATAAGGCATTCCATCTAAGTTAACTGTCTGGTGCTGTCAACGTTATCTGTGTCGGTTGCAGTTATTCATAGGCTACCATTACCATGTACCCTCAATTAAATAGTCTTCTCGTTTTTCATAAAACCCAGAAAAAGAAGTGATGAGGTGCTGCTTTAAAATGAAGGATTAGAGGAGGGACAGAGCGAAGGCAGAAAATGTATCTAATTCACATTGGCAATCTGCGAGGCCGTGGTCACATCCAGTCAAGTCAATCCTCTCATGCCATATAAAACCATCAAGTTTTCATCATCAGTAGAGCTCTATTCAACTCCTAAAATATTATTTCCGCGAATATACCGAGAAGTTTCAATCTATCACCTTATGTAAGTGAATTGATGTAGATTGAACATAAAGTTTACTTATTTACTTACTTACTTAAAGGCCCGTAAAAGTTCACTGCAAGACATGAACCTCTCCTAATCAAGGATTTGATGTAATTACCACGCTTTGCAAGATGATTGGGGATCGCAGTACCGGACATCTCGCACCTTAGACGCAACTGCCATCACTGGTGTACTTAATTTTGGTTTGTTATTTAAACATGACTAAGAGAAACACTGAGCATCTGAGATTAGCCTGCAGAGCAACCTTGAGATCGTGTGACACTTGAAGTATCTGTTAGTCTCCTTAGTTTGTAAATATTAGTATAACGTTTGGTTTGTTATTTAAACATAAAAACAATAATATCTTCACGCAATTCCCAATACAGGGGTTGACAGAGGTCAAGTCTAGACAATTAAGTCCCTTTGACCCACCTTCCACCGAAGATATTTTCAGGACAACGTGACAGGTGGTGAGCCCGTCGCCGCCTTTATGTCCAAGCCAACGATGAAATTCGTAAATAAGTTTTTGAAAAACTCATTGGTACTACCACCTGGGGATCGAACCGGTTCGATCGGTCTGGCGTACCAGCAGGGTTCAAAACCTCGAATTCCAGGCCGCACAACAACTCGGCTATCGTGACTTCTGTTTCGTATCGTGACTTTGTTATTTAAACATGACCTTGACCATGTTCATTTGTTTATTAACGACCTCCGTGGACGAGTGGAACACACACCAGTTTTCATGGTGTCGCCAGCTCTGACGTCCTGGGTTCGATTTTCAGTCGGGTCACTGTACAAAACACTTTTTCTGCATTTTATAGGGTTTTTGGTTTGTGGTATCTTCTTCGTTTCTGATTCCATAATACAAGTGCTTAAGCTGCTTAATTGGGTAAGATGCTTCTATCTACGCATTTATTTATCTACATAAAAAAACGAATCTATAGCCTAGTTACAAGTGGCACTGCCTTCGACGCTAAGGGTTGCGGGTTAGGAACTCGCTAAAAACAAACATTTGTGTGAGTATATGAATGTTTGTACTCCACTCATGGATGTTTGTATCCACTAACCAATATTTATCAGTTAATTTTTTTTATCTATATAGGTATAAAGTATCAGAGAATTGGACATAAAGGATGACTTCAACTGTCATCCCAAATAAAAAAATATCTTCGCGCCGTTCCCAATACTGAGGTAGAAAGAGGTCTAGCCAATTCAGTCCTTTCGCCGAAGATATTTTTGGGATAACGTGACAGAAAAAAACTCATTAGTACGAGACGACCAACTGGGGATCGAACTCCAGTCTCTTGGCTCGATTCCGATCACCCATCCACTCGGCTGTCGTGACTTCCGATGTTATCGAAATCAAATGCGTAAAGATGTCGAATATAGAGACCTTACAAGATATACGAAATGTGATAAAATACTTAAAATGAAAATTATCAAAGCTTAAAGGAGGACGTCTAGGAGAGAGCGCAGCGTTGGATTTGGAGTCTCTCCAAACCGAACGGCGCTCAACTGGAATAAAAAAAACGACTTACATTTTGACTGCCATAAACTGCTCCCTTTAATATTATATTTGTGAAACTTTTCAACAAAATTGCATTCATACATATCCTCACGAATCATTCGTTACGAGCTAGCCAGAGATTACAGACTTTTATATTTATAAATTCTTGCATTTTATACTCATAAATTAAGACACAACCATTCACCGAAAACTATTGAGAACAACGTGACCGGTAGTGTACACATCGCTGTAAACAGTACACAGTACACAGACTGTTAACTTCACACAATGTTCTATTTTGGGGTAGGCCTCAGCCTATCCCAGAATGGGAAATTGTGTCAAGATAATTAACACCTATAGACCCATATTTCATATCGTAGATTATTTCAGACGACGTTTCAAGTGTTGAACCTTTCGACGTTGCCCAAGCCAATGTAACTATAATATATTTTAATAGTTATATATTGTTTTCGTATAAATCTTGGTATATAAATATAAACATCCACGACTCGAGTACAAACATTTACATTAACAAATAGAATAGGAAAAGTTCCGTTCCGTTACCTTGGGTCAGTGATCCAAAATGACGGCAATGTCGACCGGGACATAAAGAATAGAATAAATGCGGGATGGATGAAATGGCGACAGGTCTCGGGAATAACTTGCGATCCACGGATGCCTCTTAAACTTAAGGGCAAAGTTTACAAAACGATCGTGAGACCTGTCGTATTGTACGGATCAGAGTGCTGGGCAACGAAAGTGACGGATGAAAGAAGAGTGCATGCTGCCGAGATGAGAATGTTGAGATGGATGTGTGGAGTGACTAGAAAAGATCGCATAAAGAATGAGTATATAAGGGGAAGCTTGAAAGTAGCACCAGTGACAGAGAAAATGTAGAGTGGTAGGTTAGCATGGTTCGGGCATGTAATGAGGAGGGAAGAATGTAATATAGGCAAAAGAATGTTAGAGATGAATGTGGATGGACGAAGAGCTATGGGGAGACCACAAAAACGATGGATGGATTGTGTGAAAGAAGACATGAGAAAGAAAGGAGTGAGTATTGACATGACGGGAAATAGAGGAGAGTGGAAGAAGAAGACATGTTGTGCCGACCCCACATAGCATGGGATAAGGGCAGGAAGGAGAAGAAGACTAGACCTCTGTCGACCTTGTATTGGGAATTGCGTGAAGATATTTATTTATTATTATTACAAAATAAGTAATTTATTCACTTGTGTTATGTAACCAGACACAACGAAGGTAGCGCAAACACCTAGACCCGTGATAATTTAGAAATTTATTATGCAGATAATATTAGCATGTATGCAGATGCGGTCTCGCAGCCAGTTCATTAATGCACGTAGCTTGTCACTTCGCTGCAGCCACCGCGGGGCCAATAACGCAGCGCGGAGTAGCGCTTTAACTGACGGAGCAAATGAGGCGCTCGCAGCGTCAATTATCATAACAAACGGCTGCCTTTATAAAAAACAAGTCGAGTCATGTAACGACTCTTTTCCTATTCTATTTGTTAATGTAAATGTTTTTACTCGAGTCGTGGATGTTTATATTTATATACCAAGATTTATACGAAAATAATATATACATAAAATATATTATAGTTACATTGGCTTGGGCAACGTCGAAAGGTTCACCACTTGAAACGTCGTCTCAAATAATGTACGATATGAAATATGGGTCTATAGGTGTTAATTATCTTGACACAATTTCCCATTCTGGGATAGGCTGAGGCCTACCCCAAAATAGAACATTGTGTGAAGTTAACAGTCTGTGTACTGTGTACTGTTTACAGCGATGTGTACACTACCGGTCACGTTGTTCTCAATAGTTTTTGGTGAATGGTTGTGTCTTAATTTATGAGTATAAAATGCATGAAGTTATAAATATAAAAGTCTGTAATCTCTGGCTAGCTCGTAACGAATGATTCGTGAGGATATGTATGAATGCAATTTTTGTTGAAAAAGTTTCACAAATATAATATTAAAGGGGAGCTGTTTACGGCAGTCAAAAATGTAAGCCGATTTTTTTATTCCAGTTGAGCGCCGTTCGGTTTGGAGATACTCCAAATCCAACGCTGCGCTCTCTCCTAGACGTCCTCCTTTAAGCTTTGATAATTTTCATTTTAAGTATTTTATCACATTTCGTATATCTTGTAAGGTCTCTATATTCGACATCTTTACGCATTTAATTTCGATAACATCGGAAGTCACGACAGCCGAGTAGATAGGTGATCGGAATCGAGCCAAGAGACTGGAGTTCGATCCCCAGTTGGTTGTCTCGTACTAATGATTTTTTTTCTATCATGTTGTCCCAAAAAATATCTTCGGCGAAAGGACTGAATTGGCTAGACCTCTTTCTACCTCAGTATTGGGAACGGCGCGAAGATATTTTTTTATTTGGGATGACAATTGAAGTCGTCCTTATGTCCAATCCTCTGATACTTTATACCTATATAGATAAAAAAAATAACTGATAAATATTGGTTAGTGGATACAAACATCCATGAGTGGAGTACAAACACTCATATACTCACACAAATGTTTGTTTTTAGCGAGTTCCGAACCCGCAACCCTTAGCGTCGAAGGCAGCGCCACTTGTAACTAGGCTATAGATTCGTTTTTATGTAGATAAATAAATAAATGCATAGATAGAAGCATCTTACGTAACTTGCTCTGATCCCAAATTAAGCAGCTTAATCGCTTGTATTATGGAATCAGAAACGAAGAAGATACCACAAACCAAAAACCCTATAAAATGCAGAAAAAGTGTTTTGTACAGTGACCTAACCGAAAATCGAACCCAGGAGTCAGAGCTGGCGACACCATGAAAACTGGTGTGTGTGCCACTCGTCCACGGAGGTCGTTAATAAACAAATAAATAAGGTCAATTCTAGATTTAACCAGAATACTAAAAGCTAATAACAGCAAATACGCCCAAAAGTTGCGAGTTGTATATAAATAGCTTTAAATATGTGGGAACAATAAATAGTCTATATAATTACTATTATACTAATTTAGTTACTAGTGTTGTAATGTTTATGTAACAACTGAAAATAAAATAAAATAATTATTTAACAAATCACTACAGCTTCTCTATCTTTTTTATTAACACACACTTTATGGAAATATATTATAAGTTATTCAAAATATATTCAGGTATCTGCAGTTGCAAGTCTACAAAATGCGGCTGTGGCATTTGTGCTCAGTTTCGATAATTTATTTGAGAGTGTTTCGATGTTTTGCATTCAAGGGATTTCGTAAAAGAATTCTAATAACATTTCAACACGATGTGATAGCCTAGTTGGTAGTGTCCCTGCCTACGATGAGGGGTTGCGGATTTGATTTCCACTAGAAGTAAACATTGGATGAATACGTTTCTATTCGATTCATGGATACATGCAAAAAATGTAAATATTAATTTATGTAAATATGTAAATTTGTAAGTATTTTGTACCGTGTGGTTACGGCGTAACTATTTACCTCCACCACCTCCTTTCTTCCGGTGGATATAGTAAGAAGCGACTAAGTTAAAAACCTTAGGAATGCAAACCCTCATATATGGTAGGGTGGCGACGTATCTCCCATACAAGACAGGCCTTTGTCCTGGTTGGTTGGAAGAGGACATTTGCATATCGTTATGGTTATCATAACCACGATATTGTACCATTAACTTGGGCACTAAGTTGGCGATAGTGTTTCGGCTCGAAACGAGGCATCACCAAGCCAATATATATAGACTCAATGAGGTTCGTTGACTGCGCTATGACTATACAGTTATTATGCTAACATCTTTATAACTCTCGCAAAGTCCTTAGCATTTTACATAGTCTAATCAATGTTTAAATTGTAAGGAAATATGCCTCATACAATACCGACGCCTGGAGCATTATCGCTAAAGCACTTGTGTTATGAAATCAGAAATAACTAAGGTACCAAAAACACCCAGACCCGAGAAGATGTAGAAAACTCGTCTGGGTATGAATCCCGGGACCTCCGGGATGGCGACACCTTGAAAACGGGTGTTTACGCTGTTCGTCCACGGAAGTCGTCCAATAATACTGCCTAAACGGTCCTAACTCTAGTATTATGACTACACAGAAAGGTAAATACGAACATCTTTCAAGTAATGTAAAATTTACAAGGTGGTAATATTCTTAAGCCGATTCCACACGGTATCGTTTAAAAATCTTTGAACTTTAAACTAACAAACCGATCCGTCTGAAGAGATTATTCGATGAAGATTAAACTTCGAAACCTGATAGAGTTCAATTAGCAATAAACAATTTAATTTGAAATTCAGTACTTCAGTACTTGCTTCGAATTGACAAACGTATCATATGTGTACTTGGAATTTAGATTACATTTGAAAACTGTAAAACTGTAAAAAATTTGAACACTGTAAGGAAATAATGACAATAAACATGTATTATTGCTATTCATTATTATTTGATTCATAGGTGTAATTCTCATTTGTATTGAGCTAATTTTTTCACTTTCACTCATAAAAAGATATATTAGCTCCCCACCATCAAAATCCTCTAAAAAAAGAAACCTTAACAAACAAAGTCAAACAAGATTTGTTTATAAAATACAACATTATATTGCCCTTTAAAATTGTAAAATTAATGTATTTTTCTCTTTAATTTAATAACAAAAAGTTCAGGGTAACTTACATGCCTTTAAAACATTAAAAAATTACGTATAAAATTATAGTTTTTCAGCAACTGAATAAATAACTATGTAATCTCATGGGACGCGCTTTGAAAGGAAATTCAATTTCCTAAAGCTGAAAGCGTCGTTAGTTCCAGTTGTCGCATTCAATTATGCTTCATATCTCATCAGTATTATCGTGCATTGCTGGAAAGTTGTCACTGACACGTACAATGGTTGTACATACAATTTCAATAGTGTACATTATATTTAGCAACTTACCCTAAAGACTAAAGATATTTTCGGGATAACGTTACAGGTGGTGAGCCGACCACCCAACCACTCGGCTATCGTGACTTGTCAGTAACTTTAGTTTTAAATAAAAGTAATATCAATATTTTAAATCTACTGCAAAATAGCTATCGACTGAACGATACATAAAAAAAATATCTTCACGCCCTTCCCGATATTTTTTTATGTATGTAGACAGAGGTCGAGTCTAGACAATTAAGTCCCTTCGACCCACCTTCCCCCGAAGATATTTTCGGGACAACGTGAGAGGTGGTGAGGCCGTCGCCGTCTTTATGTCCAAGCCAACGATATTCGTACATAAGTTTTTGAAAAACCCATTGGAACGAGCCTACCAACTGGGGATCGAACTTGGGTATAATGACTCGAAATTCCGACCACCCAACCACTCGGCTATCGTGACTTATGAACGATACATCATTATGGCTTTTAGGTTAAACTTCGAAAAGATGGCTTCTATTGGCCTTACATAAAATGTCAAAGCTTTTTATCTGAATTATAGAATAGCCGTTATTGTAAAGGGATGACGAGAAAATTGTACAGTAGAAAAATGAACGTAAAAGTTCGTGTTTATTATTTATTTTGAATAAGCCAACCTTTCAGAGGATTATTTTGGAGGATCAACATTAACTACAATGAATAGACTAAATATCAATTATATTTAATTTTTTCAATTATATTTAAATCAATTATATTTAAATGCACGGATCAAATGTTTTCTCTCCGCATGATCACGGAGAAGCTTCTGGCTGCTAACCAGAAGATTTTCTGTGCTTTTGTGGATCTTGAGATCCACAAAAGCACATTTGAGATGCATTTGATAAGGTTGTAAGGAAGAAAATGTGGGAACTGCTGCCGGGGTATGGTGTGGATGGTCGATTGCTAAGGGCTGTGCAGTCACTTTACTGTTACTGTAAAGCCTGTGTGCGGGTAGGGCATGACCTGTCACCCATGTTTAGCGTCCAATCGCGCGTAAAACAGGAATGTGTCATGTTCTCCTGGCTGTTCATACTGTATCTCGACAGCTGTTTACAGAAGCTGAAAGATAGCTGTTTGGGTGTGAAATTGGATGACATAAAAGTAAACTGTCTGCTATATGATGATGATGCAGTGCTTATTACACCATCAGAGGCAGAACTGCAGGCATTAGTCACGTGTATGAAAGAAGAATGCGAAATTAATTGACTCCGTTTGAATGCTAATAAAACTAAGGTTCTGGTATTTGAAAGGGACGAAGAAAGAATGAAGTGCGAAATTTGGGTAAATCAGGAATGTCTAGAACAGGTGAATGAAATTGTATACTTGGGGTGTGCGTTTAGCCGGGATTGAAGATGTGATTTAGATGTGGACAGGCGTGTCGCTGCCGGGAACAAAGTCAATGATGCCCTGACTGCGTTAATCAAAAGGCAAGGCGTTGTGAAAAGTGCACGCCTTGCACTTGCAAGTAACGCAGTGTTACCGACTTTGTTATATGGCAGCAAAACCTGGGTATGCCAGAAGAAGCATAAAAGCAGGTTGAATGCAGTGGAGATGCGATCTCTTCGTAAAATGGGCGGCCTTGCCATGGCCGACCGAAAGCGAAACGAAGAGATTCGCAAAATGGCAGGTTTGAAAGATGACCTTGTCTCAAAAATGGACAAGGGCGTGCTTCGATGGTATGGGCACGTTGAGCAAATGAGTGAAGACCGAATGGTAAAGAAAATATATAGCGCGAAAGTTAATATTAAAAGGTGTCGAGGTAGACCGAGACTAACTTTCGAAGAGGGGAGGGTCAAGAGTACACGGATACCTAGACGTGCATGTATGAAGAAGATGATGAATCTGAAAGAAGCGAAAGAAGTATGTAGGGATCGTGACACTTGGCGATCTGTTCTCTCTGGCTACCCCGTCAGAGATTGTGCATGAAGATAAATAATAATTATAATAATAATTTAATTTTTTCATATAGAATACTATTTTCCATATAGAACGGCGGGTTTAAACCTGCGAAGTCATATTTCGCAATTCGCACCTTAAATTAGGCTAATTGACGCTTTGAAGAGAGCTCTTATATTATTTCTCCCTCAAACAGCAATGGAAATTAATCACCGTTGTGTTCAAGTTCCGATGGCTATCCGTCACCTTCTTCAAATTAAGTTGTTATGCACGTGTCTATGTTTTGCTATAGAAAGTTGCAATAGGATACACTGTTATTTATTTTGTTTTTTGTCTCATTTATCTTTAATAAGCGCCCTCTCTCTCTCTCTCTCTCTCTCTCTCTCTCTCTCTTTCTCTCTCCCTCTTTCTCTCTCTCTCTGACACACACACACACACACAAACATACACAAATAAAGAGTTATATCATATTATGGTAGGTATTGCACAATATCGTACGAAAAAATGGTCACTCGGCTATCGTGACCACTAATTTTTGCGTTGCGGTTGGGTGATCGGAATTCGAGTCAAATTACCCGAGTTCAATCCCAAGGGCTTTTTTCAAACTTACGTAGATTTATATCGTTGGCTTGTCACGTTGTCCCGAAAATATCTTCGGTGGAAGGTGTCTTAGGTCGAGGGGACTTAACTGTCTAGACTAGACCTCTGTCTACACCTGTATTGGGAATTGCGTAAAAATATTTATTTTTTTATTTATAATTTCACACAGTTAGCATCAACTTCCCTATAATAATAACGTGTTCTTGTTTCAGGGCTTAGTTCACTCTTCTTCTACTATTTTCTTTTCTGCGGAGGCTACGAGATGTAAGGCTCTGGCGTCGGGCTGGACTTTGCAGTATTCCTTCTACAACTACGTTCATAACTGTACTATCGACTACATCCATCTAGCATCGGGCCTATGGACTACCTTACCCAGTATTGGGAATTGCGTGAAGATATTTATTTATTTTATTTAAAAAAAGGGCATTATACATCTAAAAGAGCAACTGCGGGTATTTGTGATCTGGTTGGCTTACCACCTGCCACGTTGTCCTTAAAATGTCTTCAGAGAAAGGTGAGTCGAAATGACTTTATTGACTAGATCTCTATCGACCCCCGTATTGGGAATGACGTGAAGATATAAATGTGTCTATAACTATGAATTTCCACAGAGTAACGCCTGATTCTATATATATATATATATATATATATATATATATACATATATATATATATATATATATATATATATATATATATATATATATATATATATATATATATATATATATATATATATATATATATATATACATATATATATATATATATATATATATATATATATATATATATATATATATATATATATATATATATATATATATATATATATGTATAGTCTAACTATCTGGACTCTTTACGCATTAAGTCCGCCATTTTGTAATAGGATAATACTGTCGGCTATTTAAAGCAGTCACTGAGGGGAATATAATTACATCAAAAATATGTAAGTGAAGCGGTTACATCTGCCTGAAAACTATAAATGTTATGATTTTCGTTGTAAAATCCTTTGTATTAAGGGATTATTTTATTCAAATAATAAGTACCCAACAGCCTTGTGACCTTTTTATTTTTAAAGCTTTCCGGGCTTTTTTTATTTATTTACATTATATGTTTCGAAGGAAGGGTCGCTACCAAGTCGTCTATAGGGTCGTCAACAGTCCGTGAAGTGAGTTACCTAACTTTACCTCATACAGGTTGTAATCCAAGGCTTTCTGTATCATTGAATAACAAATGTTACAATATTAAGACAGATACGTAACTAATACTAATAGATACGGATTGTACAAAGTACAATACATTGTATGCATGCCAAAATAGGATTCAGAATTCGTACGTCCACGAGAGTCAATTTATGTGCGTACATGTATATAATATATCAAATTCTGATTAAATATTTTCACAATTTTATCGAGTTTTATTGTTAGCAGTATCAAAAATGAGACTTCAATAATAATACTTATACGCACACGCCCGTACACTGTCGTTAAATTCTAATAATATCGCTTTATATCGTTCGCTGAGGTCTAAAGACAAATAGTTCTTGATATGTTTATTCCGCCAATAGCCTCGCCAAATTCCGGTAGTCAATTAGCAATTTCAAGGCCTTTCCTTTATTCGCTTCTTATGGCCACAGGAAGAAAAGTCGTACATGCTTATTGAATAGGAAGACATATTTATAAACCAATAATCTTTAAAGCTGGCACCCATATCGAATCTATTTCCAGCTGAATTTTTCATCTCATTATCTGAAGGCCAATGACCCATCTAAACCAAAAATACCTGAATTCCTTGTACAAAAGTATACATACATTCTGCGTACACGCCATTTGGTTTTTGTAATTAGTGAGTAAGAATATTCTGGTGCCAAATCTTGCGCTTACAATAGTTATCTACCAGGTCTTGGGTTCACCACTTGTCACGTTGTCCCAAAATAATCTTCGGTGTAGTGTGGGTCTAAACTTAAATATATCGACCATTAACTACTCGCGTAGTGGTAAGTGTGTGAAGAAAAAAATAGTTAACTTGCGTAACTTCCTACCAATTAGAGACAACAACTCCATGCTTAAGAAAGTTTATTTTATGGCTTCAGCAAATAAAACTCATCAACGGTATCAAATAACTTCACCAGTTTAGTTTCTTGTTTGTAATTAAAGACAAAGACTATGGTTTCACTTTATTGTAGACTAAGAACAAGATATCCTGAACTATCATTTACCGATTTTATCGCCAATTTATTTACCAACATTGCAACATTTGTTATAATTTTGCGGGCAAGTGGATAAGAGCAAGCATAAAAAAATATCTTCACGCCATTCCCAATACAGAGGTAGACCGAGATCTAGACAATTAAACACTTTCGAGCCACCTTCCACCAAATATATATTTTTTAATGATATAACTCGTACATAAGTTTTTGAAAAAACCCATTGGAGAAGCCTTATGAATCGAACTCAGGTCTCTTGACTCAAATTTCGATCACACAGCCACTGGGCTATCGTGACTTTATAATCATAAACATCGAGTAGTTTTAAATGCCTTTACGATGATGATTATCATCTTAAAATAATAAGAGTGTTACAATTTAATAAAACTGTTTGGTCTTAATTAAGATAAAATCACTTCAAAACAGTTCTTTTTTTAATTCTTCCATCCTGAGTAGAACTACAGGGGTTTTTAACTGTAATTATTGTATTTTAGATCAAACACTCGTGACTCAGACAAAACAAACACTCGTGTTATATGGTGTACAATTTTCTATCTCCTTTCGTAAATTGATATTTTATCAATATTACTAACATTTATATTTTAATACGTGAAGAGAAAATTTTGTACCACTTTTATAACAAATTGCCGGCACGTTGGTGTGTGAGATTTAGTATAGTTAAAGCTTATACGTCAAAGGCGTAGCTCCAGAATTTTACTAGTATTTTATTCCATTTTAAATAACCCAATGTCCCCATCCTATCTAAGGAATAATTTTGAATATCTTCATTCTACCCATGACCGGTTACCACGTTTTTTACATTGTCTCAAAATTCATATTCCACAGCATAGGAAGAGTGTTCCAGAGGAGCGTGGACTAAACAGTAAAAGAGGAGCTAAAGAATACATTAGCTCCTCTTTTACTGTTTAGTCCACGCTTTAGTTATGAATAAAAAAAAATCAAAATATCTGTTTAAAATACATTACAATCAATTTTTTTCTAACGTCCTACTGTCAATATTAATCATAGAAGAGTTGGTTGTCAATGACTATGTAAACACAACGTTTAAGAGTCGGCCAAATAATACATAGTCATATATAAGACAAATAACTTCAAAAGTTGCATTTAATAATCAATACATCGTTTGTAATTGTTTCGACTTAATGATAGACTCTATATATATATATATATATATATATATATATATATATATATATATATATATATATATATATATATATATATATATATATATATATATATATATATATATATATATATATATATATATATATATATATATATATATATATATATATATATATATATATATATATATATATATATATATATATATATATATATATATATATATATATATATATATATATATATATATATATATATATATATATATATATATATATATATATATATATATATATATATATTTCAAAAATTTCTTCAGTGAAATGTGTGTCGGATGAACTTAATTGTCTAGACCTCTGTCTGACCCAGTATTGGGAATGGCGTGAATATATTATTAAAAGGGAATACAAGCATTACACTTTGATAAGTCACATTGATAAGTCTATCTAAACCTTAGCTAAACATGCTGATTATTTATAAATCGATAAAAAAACTTCCTCCAAATTTATTCAAAGTTTGGCAGAACATCGGCAATCACGTCAGGCAGTCATTAAATAAGGCTGAATAAATACTCACTCTTGTGTATTTTTAATTGACGGCTATGCATCTAAAACTCAGTCGTATAGTAGCCGGGTCATGGCGGTAACTAATTCACGCAACCACCGCTCGGCTGCAGTATCAGTCGAGGCGACTACACACAGGCCACGTGTGGATAAGAATATACTAAATTGTTAAGTGTTGCCACATTATGGAAAACGTAAAATAGGAGATAATAATATCCATCAAAAATATAGAACCAATATCCGGAAACTCGGTCCAGTTCCGCTTTTTGATGTCTATTAATATGATAAATGACAACAATATTGATATCTTCCGTGAATCCTCTACTATTATTAAGAAAATACTAGGTGAAAGTAAGGTGATGGTTTAATTAAGCTGAAGAAGTAGGTTTAAAGATGTGAAAATATTTTTCCATTTTGTTTTGCTTGCTATTTTTATTTTATTTTAGACTAGCTGCCCCCCGCGACTTTGCCCTCAGTTTAACACTTAACGCGGAACCCTAATTATGTTTCTAAAATGAAAGAAGCCTATGTATACCTAAGTTTTTAAAATGAAAATAGCCTTATAACATTATTTATCTGTCAGTGAAAGTCCTGTTAAAATCGGTCAAGCTGTTTTAGAGATAAGCCGGAACAAACAGACAGACAAAATTTTAAAAATATATTACTTTGGTGAATGTACAAAAATCATAAACATTTAGAAAAACTACAATTTTATTTATATGTAAAGATTATTGCGTTTAATTTTTTTTGTTGTTTTGTATTTTATTTTCGTAAGGTCAGTTTTTTATTTTATTTATTAAGGTCAAATATACACTATAGTAATCAAAATCGGTAACGCTGTATACGCCTATAAAGATACATAATACTATCCAATTTTAATGTAAAAATGTTATAATATATTTTATGCATGTATTGCTGGGGTAGCTGAATAAGTAAATAAATTTAGCTTAGTATCTCGGGTCTGTGCATTAATTTATCACCCCTTCCTTTTCGTAACTGTCCTAAGACAGTCCCAAGTGAAAAGCATCAAAAATTTTAATGACTAGCCGTCTAGCGGTAGATGGCAAGCGGTGTCCAAGATGATTGTTGAGCATAGCGATGTCACACCGGTGATAGTACAAATCAAACATATCACGGATCTTTTCACAATAATTATTAATATTACGATAAAATTGAGTTAATGTCGTATTAGTACGTAGTATAGTGCCAAGTTTTAATTCCAATGCCCATTTCTGTGACTGATTACCAAATATGTAAATATATACACATTTAGTAATCAGTCACAGAATATGAACATATATAGGTATATCTTTTTTCATTCTTTGTTGTGGAGTCCGAAACGGCAAAAACTTAGAGAACATTCTACATACTATCATAACAGTCTTTTATATACATCTTGTACTGTACCTGAGTTAAGAAAAAATTAAAATTAAATCTTAATCTGTAGGTAAAAACTTTTACATTCATAATGTAATATTGACAGGATTAGTTTGAGTAGTTAAGTATTAAGATCTTTAAAATATCTTCCGTAGATATTACAATATTTTTTTTAATTTAAATATTTATTTATTTATTAACAGAAAAAATTATGTTAATATTTACAATACTTATTAACTAAAAACTATTATAATCGTAGAGCCCTACTCCTCGTGGCATGGTACCAAGAACGCTGGCTGCATTTCCACGTTGAATGGCTAGAATTAACCGTTGAGCGAGAAAAGAACCAGCCCTCTTGTCACCAGCGGCAACGATAAGTCGCGGATACAATTCCTTTAGAAACTGCATCGCGCGGGGACCCCACGGACCGATTGTCTCTACGGCAAATGGAACAAATATATAGTCTCCTTTCAAAGACTCATATTTACGCCATTTACCCGATTCAGCTGCCTCTGATGCCGCCCCGGCCCTTATCGAAGTTCCCTTGATATGAGAGGCCGCTAATGTATCGACGCAAGTTGCGTCCCACACAAGAGCTTTGCCTCTCTCCCAAGGGACTAAAGTCAAGCCGTCGGGTCTCTTACCATCCTCCCTAAATATTCCACAAGGCTCTAAAACCGTTGGAATATTTATGGAAACAAGAGCCCTTCGGATGACCTCATTCAAAGAACCGTGACGAGATAGTCTGCCGGCACTTTTACTTTTCATTTATTTAACAAAAAGCTAATTTAAAAAAAAAATTCTTATTGTTTTTCGGTAATAACAGCTCTATCGGTGAAGTTCCGCGACATTTACTGGCAAATTCCGCGTTAAGCAAACAAAAGTCGTGGACTTTTCCCAAAATAAGTTGAAGCAAAATGAGGGTAGAATCTTCAGCCTAGTTATGAAATGGTTTGCAGATTATATGTGCTGTAGTTGCCACTTACCCTATTGCCAAAAAAATAAGGATTTGCACGTCTTTTACAGGCAAGTAAAAGTCGTTACCTTTTCCCGTGGGAACGTGCAGTTATATTACCTACCCCATTCGTTCCATTGAAGTTGCAAGTGTAGCGAGCATAAAGTATGTTTCTATTTTTAAATTAATGCACACGATTTATATTCAGCCAGTATTTTACTTACGGTACAGGTAACATTTAAATATTTAAATGCATAAATGTCTTAAGAGCAGTAACGACAACTGAATGGTTGGGTGATAGGGATTCGAGTCAAGGGATCTCAGTTCGATCCCCAGGTGGTAGCGTTCGTACCAATCGTTAGCAAGGTTGAAAAGCTTGTCGGTAAGACGGCAACAGGTTTACCACCAGTCAAAAATTTATGCAATACCTAAATATGTCTTCAGTGAAAGGTGGGTCGAAAGTACTTAATTCACTAGACCTTGTCTACCCCCAACATTAGGAATGGCGTGGCATTCTATTTAAATCAATGTCTTCACGCATATTTCCAACATAGGGTCACGATATCCGAGTGGTTAGGTGGTTGGAATTTCGAGTCAAGAGACCCGAGTTTGATCCCCAGGTGGCAGGCTCGTACCAATGGGTTCTTCAAAAAACTTATGTACGAATCATATCGTTGGCTTAGACATAAAGACGGCGACAGGCTCACCACCTCTCACGTTGTCCTGAAAATATCTTCTTACATCATGACAGTTGGCCTAAAAAACATCGTAAGAAATGTGAGAGAAATTCTTTGCTTGGCCGTGGGCAATTCCTAACTGCAACTTTAATTTAATTTTCTTTTAGTAATGAGTTAGGAGATTGTTACTCTACTATACCCTAAGCTACTGTGTTATATCGCTATGCGATCAAGTGGATGGTGATACATAAATAATGTACCTTTGAATAAATAGATAAAAAAATATCTTCACGCAATTCCCAATACAGGGGTAGACAGAGATCTAACCTTTACAATTAAGTCCCTTCGACCCACCTTCCACCGATGAAATTTTCGGGATAACGTGACAGGTGGTGAGCCTGTCGCCGTCTTTATGACCAAGCCAACGATATAATTCGTGTATAATTTTTTAAAACCCCATTGGTACGAGCCTGCTATCTGGGGATCAAACTCGGGTCTCTCGACTCAAAATCCCGACCACCCAACCACTCGGCTATCGTGACTTCTAATAAATAGATAGGGACAAAATTACTTATATTACTCCGATCACAAAAAAAGCAGTTAAAAAATAATTAATAATAATAAACACATATATACATAGGGGCAACATGCTTTTGCTCCAACCCCAATTTAAAATGCTAAAGCACTGTAGGTATGGGAATCGAAAACAACGAAGGCACCACAAACACCCAGACCCTAGAAAATGTAGAAAAAGTGTTTTTTCTACATTGATCCGACCGGGAATCAAACCCGGGACCTCAAGATGGTGGCAACTTAAAAACTGGTGTATACGCCACTCTTCCACGGAGGTCGTCAAAAGTCGTCAAAAAGTGAAACAAAAAGTGAAAAAAAGTGAACAGAAGCAACGAAGTTACCGCAAATACGTAATCCCGTAACGTAAACAATGTAGAAATAATGGCTTTCTACATTAACACATCCGGGAATCGTAACCTGGTCCTCAGAGCTGACGAGCCCTTATAAATCGGTACATCAGCCACTCATGCACGGAGGTTGTCAAAATTGTTATTAACAGTTTTACTGGCGCCTGTCTGGGATGTAAGTTGGACTAGATCCCAGGCAGGCGCTTTCCAAAATGCGCGCCCTAACCACTTTATTATTCTGTTACCGATATATCAATATGTAATATATATACTACAGTTTATTTACATATTTAACGGCATATAAATGTAAATAAAAAAATATCTTCATGGCATTTCCAATACTGGGGTTGAGAGGCAAATGAGTCATTTCGACTCAGCTTTTTTGAGACAATGTGACAGGCGGTGAGCCCTTTACCGTCTAAGTCAAGCCAACGAAATAGATAGTACATATTTAAAAAAAAACAGCCTATCACTTGAAATTCGAACTCAGGTCAGTTGAACGGAATTTCCTCCACCTAACCACTCGGCTATCGTATGTATGTCATGTAAATATGGATTTTTAAAGCAACCAATAAAAAACAATATGCCTTGGAAGTTAAAATCCAATACGTAATTGTATTGACATTCTTACGACAATATATTTTAGTCCTCGCTGGCGCAGAACGGAGGATGTATCTCTTCTGTTTGCTTTTGTATTTATGTTAACTTTATGTGGTTTTAATGTATCTGTTATATGCAGAATTCAATAAATTAACGCGATTGTTGTCTCTTGCTGAAACTTTATCATATAATTGTTTTCGCACAATTTTGCATATAATAATTCTCTTTCATCTTCATCAGTCCCAATGGCCGAGTTGTTAAGTGATCGGAATTCGAGTCAAGAGACACATGTTCGATCGCCTCAGGCTCGTACCAATGGGTTTTTTTTTTAAATTTGTGTACGATTTATACCTGTCACGTTGTCCCGAAAATATCTTCGGTGGAAGGTGGGTCGAAGAGACTTAATTGTCAAGACAAGACCTCTGTCTACCCCTGTATTGGGAATTGCGTGAAGATATTTATTTATTGTAATTTATAGCTACGATAGCCAAGTTGTTGGGTGATCAGAATTGGAGTCAAAGAGACACATGTTCGATCGCCTCAGGCTCGTACCAATGGGTTTTTTCCAAAATTATGTACAATTTATATAATTGGCTTGGTCATAAAGACGGCGACGAGTCCATTCAACGCGACTCGTATTACGCTAGCTCTGAGGTCCCAGGTTTTATTCTCGAACGTAAAAAAACCACTTTATTATCATTGTCATTATATATCATATATTATGTTACCTTCGTTTTACCAGATTCTCTAACACAAGTGCTTTAGCTACTTACTTTAGAATCAGAGCAATGTATGTGATGTAGTCCCTATCTATATATGCATGAATTTTTTGTTTTAAAAGATTTTTAAAATTTCATCATGGATAAAATTACAAGGGGAATGTTAATTGTATGAAAATAAAAAATGAAGTCCCGATAGCCGAGTGGTTGGGTGGTCGGAATTTCGAGTCAAGAGACCCGAGTTCGATCCTCAAGGCACGTACCAATGGGTTTTTCAAAATTATGTACAATTTATATAATTGGCTTGGTCATAAAGACGGCGAAGGGCTCACCACCTGTTACTTTGTTCCGAAAATATCTTCGGTGGAAGGTGGGTCGAAGAGACTTAATTGTCAAGACAAGACCTCTGTCTACCCCTGTATTGGGAATTGCGTGAAGATATTTTTATATATTAAATTGTATGGGTTTTGGAAATTAGATTTCGAATTACCTGATTTACAAAACGCTATTTATAGTGGTCCAATAGAAACTAAGTTAAAAATTATTCTCTCAACACCTTGAAAAATCGACGTAAACTGAAAAACAGCTTTGTTAAATAAACAAGTGATAAAATATCGATAAAGCCCGGCTCAACTATGACTATCGTTGTATGCAAATTTGTTGTTTGGATCTCCGCTCTGTAGCGCTCGTGCGGAAACTCTAGGATACTTTGTTCCTGTTAGTTACCAAAATCGAGTTAATTTGAGTAAGTATAGTATGTTTATAATTTAGACAGAGAAATCATTTTTTGGGACAACGTAAGCCAGTTGCCGCATTTACGTCCAAGCCAACGATATGCAACGCAAATGTGGAGACCGTGCCTCCGAAGTTAGGGGTTGCGGTTTGGATGAATATTAATATTTTTATTCTAGTCACGATAGCCGAGTTGTTGGGTGGTCAGAATTTCGAGTCGAGAGACCCGAGTTCGATCCCCAGGTGGCAGTACCAATGAGTTTTTCCAAAACTTATGTACGAATTTCATCGTTGGCTTGGACATAAAGGCGGCGACGGGCTCACCACCTGTCACGTTGTCCCGAAAATATCTTCGGTGGAAGGTGGGTCAGAGGGACTTAATTGTCTAGACTTGACCTCTGTCTACCCCTGTATTGGGAATTGCGTGAAGATATTTATTTATTTATTTATTTTATTCTAGTCATGGATTTTTTTGTATAGGTGCTTGTCTTGTAATTGTATTAGTGTTGAATCATGTCGTCAGTGATTCTGACCAGAGCAGTTGTCGTACTATCTCGTCGTATATATATGTATATATATATATATATATATATGTATATATATATATATATATATATATATATATATATATATATATATATATATATATATATATATATATATATATATATATATATATATATATATATATATATATATATATATATATATATATATATATATATATATATATATATATATATATATATATATATATATATATATATATATATATATCTTCTATATCTTCCTTTCAGGGCTCTTCTTCGCAGGCTTCTTTTCAGGCTGCAATTCTACACAACTGCGCACCCATGCCAACGAGGGTTAGGGCGTCCCCAAGGCGACGCACACCAGTTCGTCCCCGTTGGTGTGAAATGCAGCGCGCAAAGCGGCGATGGGGACCGCCACCCGTCACGCACAGCCCGACACGGCGAAAGGTGGAGGACGGAGTGCAGACGTGGAATGTTAGAGGCATGAGAGATAAGACGAATGAGTTGATTGAAATAATGAAAGAAAGAAATTAGATGTCGTGTGTTTGTCGGAGACCAAGCGGAAGGCAGCGGTACTGAAGAGCTCCCTGGCGGGTCAGTAGCTCTATGTTCCGGAGTCCCGGAGGCGAGCGCCTGCCAGGAGTGGGGGTGCTGCTGTCGTCTCGTTTGGTCGATGTTATGACTGAATATGCCTTTACAATTAAGTCCCTTCGACCCACCTTCCACAGAAGATATTTTTGGGACAACGTGACAGGTGACGCGTCGCCGTCTTTATATCCAAGCAAACGATATAATTCGTGTATAATTTTTAAACCCCATTGGTACGAGCCTGCTATCTGGGATCAAACTCCCGGGTCTCTCGACTCCGTCGACCACCCAACCACTCGGCTATCGTGACTTCTAATAAATGGGGTGCTAAGCTTTTGTATGTATGTATATACATAGGGGCAACATGCTTTTGCTCCAACCCCAATTTAAAATGCTAAAGCACTGTAGGTATGGGAATCGAAAACAACGAAGGCACCACAAACACCCAGACCCTAGAAAATGTAGAAAAGTGTTTTTTCTACATTGATCCGACTGGAATCAAACCCCGGACCTCAAGATGGTGGCAACTTAAAACTGTGTATACGCCACTCTTCCACGGAGGTCGTCAAAGTCGTCAAAAAGTGAAACAAAAGTGAAAAAAGTGAACAGAAGCAACGAAGTTACCGCAAATACGTAATCCCGTAACGTAAACAATGTAGAAATAATGGTTTTTCATTGTACATCAGGAATCGTAACCTGGTCCTCAGAGCTGACGAGCCCTTATAAATCGGTACATCAGCCACTCATGCACGGAGGTTGTCAAAATTGTTATTAACAGTTTACTGGCGCCTGTCTGGGATGTAAGTTGGACTAGATCCCAGGCAGGCGCTTTCAAAATGCGCGCCCTAACCACTTTATTATTCTGTTACCGATATATCAATATGTAATATATATACTACAGTTTATTTACATATTTAACGGCATATAAATGTAAATAAAAAAAAATATCTTCATGGCATTTCCAATACTGGGGTTGAGAGGCAAATGAGTCATTTCGACTCAGCTTTTTGAGACAATGTGACAGGCGGTGAGCCCTTTACCGTCAAGTGAAGCCAACGAAATAGATAGTACATATTTAAAAAATATGCCTATCAGTACCAGCCTATCACTTGAAATTCGAACTCAGGTCAGTTGAACGGAATTTCCTCCACCTAACCACTCGGCTATCGTATGTATGTCATGTAAATATGGATTTTTAAAGCAACCAATAAAAAACAATATGCCTTGGAAGTTAAAATCCAATACGTAATTGTATTGACATTCTTACGACAATATATTTTAGTCCTCGCTGGCGCAGAACGGAGGATGTATCTCTTCTGTTTGCTTTTGTATTTATGTTAACTTTATGTGGTTTTAATGTATCTGTTATATGCAGAATTCAATAAATTAACGCGATTGTTGTCTCTTGCTGAAACTTTATCATATAATTGTTTTCGCACAATTTTGCATATAATAATTCTCTTTCATCTTCATCAGTCCCAATGGCCGAGTTGTTAAGTGATCGGAATTCGAGTCAAGAGACCTGAGTTCGATCCTCAAGGCACGTACCAATGGGTTTTTTTTAAATTTGTGTACGATTTATACCTGTCACGTTGTCCCGAAAATATCTTCGGTGGAAGGTGGGTCGAAGAGACTTAATTGTCAAGACAAGACCTCTGTCTACCCCTGTATTGGGAATTGCGTGAAGATATTTATTTATTGTAATTTATAGCTACGATAGCCAAGTTGTTGGGTGATCAGAATTGGAGTCAAGAGACCCGAGTTCGATCCTCAAGGCACGTACCAATGGGTTTTTTCAAAAATTATGTACAATTTATATAATTGGCTTGGTCATAAAGACGGCGACGAGTCCATTCAACGCGACTCGTATTACGCTAGCTCTGAGGTCCCAGGTTTTATTCTCGAACGTAAAAAAACCACTTTATTATCATTGTCATTATATATCATATATTATGTTATCTTCGTTTTACCAGATTCTCTAACACAAGTGCTTTAGCTACTTACTTTAGAATCAGAGCAATGTATGTGATGTAGTCCCTATCTATATATGCATGAATTTTTTGTTTTAAAAGATTTTTAAAATTTCATCATGGATAAAATTACAAGGGGAATGTTAATTGTATGAAAATAAAAAATGAAGTCCCGATAGCCGAGTGGTTGGGTGGTCGGAATTTCGAGTCAAGAGACCCGAGCTCGGTCCTAAAGTGGCCAATGGGTTTTTCTAAAAACCTATGTACAAATTATATCGTTGGCTTGGACATAAAGACGGCGAAGGGCTCACCACCTGTTACTTTGTTCCGAAAATATCTTCGGTAGAAGGTGGTTCGAAGGGACTTAAATGTCTAGACCTCTGTCTACCCATGTATTGGGAATTGCGTGAAGATATTTTTATATATTAAATTGTATGGGTTTTGGAAATTAGATTTCGAATTACCTGATTTACAAAACGCTATTTATAGTGGTCCAATAGAAACTAAGTTAAAAATTATTCTCTCAACACCTTGAAAAATCGACGTAAACTGAAAAACAGCTTTGTTAAATAAACAAGTGATAAAATATCGATAAAGCCCGGCTCAACTATGACTATCGTTGTATGCAAATTTGTTGTTTGGATCTCCGCTCTGTAGCGCTCGTGCGGAAACTCTAGGATACTTTGTTCCTGTTAGTTACCAAAATCGAGTTAATTTGAGTAAGTATAGTATGTTTATAATTTAGACAGAGAAATCATTTTTTGGGACAACGTAAGCCAGTTGCCGCATTTACGTCCAAGCCAACGATATGCAACGCAAATGTGGAGACCGTGCCTCCGAAGTTAGGGGTTGCGGTTTGGATGAATATTAATATTTTTATTCTAGTCAAGATAGCCGAGTTGTTGGGTGGTCAGAATTTCGAGTCGAGAGACCCGAGTTCGATCCTCAGGTGGCAGTACCAATGAGTTTTTCAAAAACTTATGTACGAATTTCATCGTTGGCTTGGACATAAAGGCTCACCACCTGTCACGTTGTCCCGAAAATATCTTCGGTGGAAGGTGGGTCAGAGGGACTTAATTGTCTAGACTTGACCTCTGTCTACCCCTGTATTGGGAATTGCGTGAAGATATTTATTTATTTATTTATTTTATTCTAGTCATGGATTTTTTTGTATAGGTGCTTGTCTTGTAATTGTATTAGTGTTGAATCATGTCGTCAGTGATTCTGACCAGAGCAGTTGTCGTACTATCTCGTCGTATATATATGTATATTTATATATATATATATATATATATATATATATATATATATATATATATATATATATATATATATATATATATATATATATATATATATATATATATATATATATATATATATATATATATATATATATATATATATATATATATATATATATATATATATATATATATATATATATATATATATATATATCTTCTATATCTTCCTTTCAGGGCTCTTCGCAGGCTTCTTTTCAGGGCTGCACCCCACAGCTGCGCACCCATGCCAACGAGGGTTAGGGCGTCCCCCAAGGCGACGCACACCAGTTCGTCCCCGTTGGTGTGAAATGCAGCGCGCAAAGCGGCGCTGGGGACCGCCACCCGTCACGCACAGCCCGACACGGCGAAAGGTGGAGGACGGAGTGCAGAGTTGGAAGTTGGAACGTGGAATGTTAGAGGAGGCATGAGAGATAAGACGAATGAGTTGATTGAAATAATGAAAGAAAGAGAATTAGATGTCGTGTGTTTGTCGGAGACCAAGCGGAAGGGCAGCGGTACTAAAGAGCTCCCTGGCGGGGTGTTAGCTCTATGTTCCGGAGTCCCGGAGAGCGAGAGCGCCTGCCAGGGAGTGGGGGTGCTGCTGTCGTCTCGTTTGGTCGATGTTATGACTGAATATAAGGTTGTGAACTCGAGACTTCTCTGGGTTCGCTTTAAATTGGGACTGACGAAGTTATTCCTTTTGGCTGTTTATGCGCCGGTGGCTTTGTCGTCCAGAGCTGAGCTGGAGGAGTTTTGGGAGAATGTAAGAGAAGTTCTAGACTTGGTTAGAGGAAACGAAAGAATTGTTGTATGTGGTGATTTGAATGGATGGGTTGGTACCGCTCGGCCAGGGGTACGAGTCGGTGCTTGGAATGTTTGGCGATAAAAGGGTTAACGATGCTGGCAAGCTCATACTGGCTGTATGCAAGGAAAAGGGTCTTCTTGTGACAAACACTATGTTTAGTCACAAGAAAATCCATATGTATACTAGAACAAGAGAGAATGAGAGAAGTATGATCGATTTATTCCTGGTGGATGACCGACTGCGAAAACAGGTGATGGATACGCGAGTGTTCCGAGGTGCTGACCTGGGAACGGATCACTACCTAGTGATTACTAGATTTAGGGGTCTGTTCGCGGGTTGGCGCCACCGGACGGCCATACCAGAACCACAGTCGGTCGGTAGCATCCGAAGCTGGATATGAGGATATGAGAGAGAAGAGGAAAGAAAGATATAAGCTCCAGAAAGTTCACACGAAAGCATTGATTGAGGAAGTGCGTGAAAGGAGTAGAATGGAAGCGGACGAAAGGTTGTCGCACAACTTCAAGGAGAACTCCAAACTCTTCTGGAAAGAGGTTGGAAGGACCCGGAGTGGTGCGACAGCCTTAAGAATGAATAAAGTGCTTTCGGGAACCAATGACGTCCTCTCAGAAAAATCGGACGTCATGCAGCGATGGAGCGAATTTTATAGAGAGATGTATGCGTGTGATGATCTTAGTGAGGGATCCGGGGGTGACGCCGTGACTGGTACGCCAGACTCGGACCTCGATGACACTGAGGTCATCAGTATGAAAGAGATTGAATGTGCGATTAGAAGTTTGAAATGTGGTAAGGCTGCGGGACTAGACAGAGTTACTGCTGAAATGGTCAAGTATGGTGGGCCACGCGTCTGGGACAGCTTTCATCTGCTGTGCAATTTGTGCTGGCGAACGGGAGCTGTTCCGGATGATTGGCGATCCGCGGTCATTGTGCCTTTATATAAAGGTAAAGGTTCACATTATGACTGCGGGTGCTATCGGGCGATCAGCTTGACCAGTTTAGCAAGTAAAGTTTACTCGAAGGTTTTGACACGTAGGATGCAAGATAAATCGGAAAGATTTCTATGGGAGGCACAATGCGGATTTAGACCTGGAAGAGGATGCACGGATCAAATGTTTTCTCCGCATGATCATGGAGAAGCTTCTGGCTGCTAACCAGAAGATTTTCTGTGCTTTTGTGGATCTTGAGAAAGCATTTGATAAGGTTGTAAGGAAGAAAAATGTGGGAACTGTTGCCGGGGTATGGTGTGGATGGTCGATTGCTAAGGGCTGTGCAGTCACTTTACTGTGACTGTAAAGCCTGTGTGCGGGTAGGGCATGACCTGTCACCCATGTTTAGCGTCGAAACGGGCGTAAAACAGGGTTGTGTCATGTCTTCCTGGCTATTCATACTGTATCTCGACAGCTGTTTACAGAAGCTGAAAGATAGCTGTTTGGGTGTGAAATTGGGTGACATAAAAGTAAATTGTCTGCTTTATGCTGATGATGCAGTGCTTTTTGCACCATCAGAGGCAGAACTGCAGGCATTAGTCACGTGTATGAAAGAAGAATGTGAAATTAATGGTCTCCGTTTGAATGCTAATAAAACTAAGGTTCTGGTATTTGAAAGGGACGAAGAAAGAACGAAGTGCGAAATTTGGGTAAATCAGAATGTCCAAAACAGGTGAATGAAATTGTATACTTGAGGAGTGCGTTTAGCCGGGATGGAAGATGTGATTTAGATGTGGACAGGCGTGTCGCTGCCGGGAACAAAGTCAATGGTGCCCTGACTGCGTTAATCAAAAGGCAAGGCGTTGTGAAAAGTGCACGCCTTGCAATACATAACGCAGTGTTGGTACCGACTTTGTTATATGGCAGCGAAACCTGGGTATGCCAGAAGAAGCATAAAAGCAGGTTGAATGCAGTTGAGATGCGATCTCTTCGTAAAATGTGCGGCCTTACCATGGCCGACCGAAAGCGAAACGAAGAGATTCGCAATATGGCAGGTTTGAAAGATGACCTTGTCTCAAAATGGATAAGGGCGTGCTTCGATGGTTTAGGTACGTTGAGCGAATGAGTGAAGACCGAATGGTGAAGAAAATATATAGCGCGAAAGTTAATATTAAAAGGTGTCGAGGTAGACCGAGATTAACTGAAGACCATGTGAGCAAATTGCTCGAAGAGAGGAGGGTCAAGAATACTGGATACCTAGACGTGCATGTATGAAGAAGATGATGAATCTGAAAGAAGCGAAAGAAGTATGTAGGGATCGTGACACTTGGCGATCTGTTCTCTCTGGCTACCCCGTCAGGGATTGTGCGTGAAGATAAATAAATAAATAAATATATCTTCCTCCAGTCTTTCGTAGATGCTGGACTGCATTCTACGAGAATTATTTAAAAGAAACTCCGTAGATATCCTCGTTTTTTGATCAATCTTTCTTTTTAAGATTATAGAAAAACATTATTAATTTTTTTTAAAATTTGGGTGCGATCATAGCGACGATCACAATCCCAGGGGTTACTGTCTTTAATATATTAATTTATATTTTAATAACCCTTCCTATAAAGTTTTTCTGTAATAAATGTCTAAAACTTGTTAATAGGTAGGCTTAATACATTTACTGGGAATTTGTTGTAGGGGCTATATATTTCTTTAAACATATAATCAACGTCACTTAGTTGGAGTACGTTCCTTCAAAGCTTTGAAGTGGTGTATATATATATATATATATATATATATATATATATATATATATGTATATATATATATATATGTATATATATATATATCCAGGGATAACATCATGTACTTGATATGATACCAAAGTAAGCAGCTTAGTTCTTCACTGCGAACAAACGTAGAAAAAGTGGTTTTCTATTTGACTCGGCCGGGAATCGAGCCCGGGACCTCTGAGCTGGCGACACCTTGAAAACCGGTGTACACCACTCGTCCACGGAGGTCGTCTTGGTCGTCGTTTATTATTTACTAAGTTCAGAAAATTTGATACGTCAGCGTACTGCAATGGCTAATGGAGTTAGATTTACAAATGCGTCGCACCTGCCGTAGATTTGTCTCCGCTCCCTCAAGAGATGACTTGTATTTATAGCTGACATCTTTGATCTAGTGGCGCTGAGTAAATTACACGGTTATATTCATGTTTTACGTAACATGTTTGTTGATTATTCGGGTAAATATGTAACAACTTTTTACCTTGACGTATTTTTTTAAGTATATTGGTCAGAGGTCCAGATAATTTAGTACGCAATTTTGACATGAACTCACATTTCACAGGAGCTTATTAAGAACAACGTGATCACCCACAATCACCCAACCACTGGGCTATTGAGACTTACACTGTGGACTAAGCAACCAAAAACAATTCATTCTTAACTTTTACAGGTCGATATGATGATGATGAGGCAGATATCCTCCCTATAAGATTATTAACATTTATCTTTTTAATATTTACTTATTACTGTCAAGTGGAGTAAATACTGGTTTTCAAGTTTTTGCCATCTCTGAGGTCCCGGGTTCGATTCTCGGACAATGTAGAAATCCACTTTTTTACATTGTTTCGGGTTTGGATGTTTATGTTATCTATTGTGTCTTCTATAACACAAGTGATTTAGTTAAGTACTTACTTTGGGATCAGAGCAATAGATAGGGACACGCTTCGCTTATAAGGCGAGCATAATTTAGTTTAATTTTATTTGTATTGAATATAACCTCAAGTCAAACTACACGAAAGCTTTTATTTGAGTAAGATGAGACGCTGTTAAACCTGATCGGTGAAACCATTCTGAGAATTTTGTTCTCTGTTTCGACCTTTAACATTTAAGATCAATTAGTGTATCATTTTCATTTGTATATTATTTGAAAATTTTATCAAGGTTAAATATTTATAAGATGAAATCCGAGCTCCTAGGGTGTTTACAGTACCTTCATTGTTTCAATAACATGCGTACTTTAGCTTCTTAATTTGGGATCAAAGTAGTCGAAGTCGATCTAGTGATGCGGTCTCTACGTCACATTTATGATTTAAAATAATCTGTTGAGTGAGTTAGGACACGGAAAGTGGATTTCGTCGCGAACCAAAAGACATTTGTCTCCTTAACAACTCGTTGACAGCTGTCATGTCGCAAGCAAATGGGATTCGAGAACAGGGAGCATCGCGACATCAGCATCCGTTGTGTTATATTCAACGCGTGTTAATCCATGTTTTGATATATAAATGGGAAAGTACAGTATGTTTGTTAACACATCGCAAGTTGACTCATTGTTAAATATCTTTAGAAATTAATAATAAATAAGTAAATATCTTCACGCACTTCTCAATATAGGGCTAGAAAGAGGTATAGTCTAGACTAGATAATTAAGTCCTTTTGACTCAACTACCACCGATATTTTCGGGACAACATGACAGGTGGTGAGCCCGACGCCGTCTTTTATATATATTTAATACTTTAGTTATTAATTTTTGTATTAATTACATGTAATATTGAAGCTTTACTACTTTGTTTCATAGTAACCAACTTCGAAGTTTTTCCACTCCTTAAGGTTGACAGGCAGAGAATGCTTTTAGTATTATGTCCGCCTTTTGATCCTATTTATTATATATGGTTCAATAAAGTTGAATAAATAAATTGGTACGAGCCTGCCGCCTGAGGATCGAATCTATCGGGACTTTTACTTTACTTTATTTAAGATACACAAATTAATAAGTTTAATATATCGCTCTGATTCTAAAGTAAACAACTAAATCACTTGTGTTATGGAATCAAAAATGAGACGATAGCCGCGACGATAGACGGAGGCCGCGCTGCGCCGGCGTGGCTACGTGACACTTTTCCGAGTCGAAGCCAGAGACAATTAAGATAGATTAACATTTTCCAAACACTACAAAGATATCATGTGTGGGTATTTTGCACTCTCACACCTTCATCTTCCACAATACAGGGATAGCTAAAGGTCCCGACATTTTATTCCTCCGACCCACATTTCAACGGAGCTTATTTTGAGACGTGACTGGTGGCGAGCTTATCGCCTGTTTTTATCCTCAAACCAACCTACCACCTGGGTATCGACCTTGGGCTTCTCAACTCGAATTCCTGTCACCCAACTACTCCACTATCGTGACTATCACACGTGCAAAATGTAATACAATATTTAATTTTAGTGCAATTTGAGTGAAAAGCAAGCTACCTACTAGCGATACCTCTGTAATATCTTGTTTTAAATGTTTTGAACTACGTTAAATTAAGTTTAGAATCTTTGTGTTAGTACAACTTTATTAAATTTTTAAAGCAAATCATATTGGACTTCTTATTAATAAATTAAAGAGAAATTTAAAAAATTTATTGTCACGGTTGGGATTCGAACCTCTGCCGTATCGTGGCAACCCCAATGTGTCATCTTTGTAATTGTATTTATTTTAATAGTTTATTTTATCTATACGTAATTTTTCAGTACTGTTAATTGCTTAAACCTCTGTTTAAGCAATTAATGAAACTCAAGGACTCACTTCTTCATGACAGGACCATGCTAACAGAAAAACATGCTGAAAAATACTTTAACTCTATAAATAGTCATAACTCACGTACAAACATTCATATCATGTTAGCTTCGAAGGTTTTCGAAGGCCACCAACTAAGTTATCGGGTCGTCAAGTTAAACAAACCTTCGAAAAACATATTTAACAAATGGTTTTTCATGCGAAACGTAAAAAGTTTCTTATATGTTTCGAATCGGTATCGTTTTAAAAATGTTATGTATTTTGTGATAAATAAATTGATAAAAGTTTTAAATCGTTGCAAATGTTTTCGGCAACATTTAGGGCGGCACATTTACGAGTAAACTTTTTTCATTTCCTAATATTCGCCGACAGCTCTCCCTCTCTTGAATTATCACTTTTGGTTGTAACATCACGCCGACTTTATAGAATCAATCAAAAGATGAATGTTTTTCAAGAGTAATAATAATAATTTAATAAAAAAATTTCTTAAAAATCACTATAGCCGAGTGGTTGGGTGGTCGGAATTTCGAGTCCCCGAATTTGATCCCCAGGTTGTAGGCCGTGCCAATGGGGTTTTCAAAACTTGGTACGATTATTAAATATCATTGGCTCAGACGTCAGGATGGAGATAGGCTTACCCTCTGTCACGTTGTTCCGTGACAGAGGGTGAGCGTGTCAAAAAAGTTTTCGGTGAAAGGCAGGTCGAAAGGGTTTAAGTGTCCTGTAGACCTCAGTATAACCCAATATTGGAAATGGCATGAAGACATAGTTAACGGCATAAATGAGTCCACTAGAAAGATAAAAAGGTAAGGAGAATTTGCTTTAATCGTCACGCTTTATCGGGCTGGCGATCGCAGTATCAGATGCCATTGCGCTAGTTAGTAGGAACAAGACAGAGATGTGCGTGTGCATATATACAGATAACTATAGATAGAGCTAAAGAAATTACTTCAGTTGTGTGGTCTAAATTACGCTTGTTACTAGTATTTCTGACATTAAAGCTTAAGCCGTCAATCTCAGCAGGTCATCTAATTGTACAAGCCAAGTGCGTAAGATTCATATAGGTCTTCATGTCACGATAGCCGTGTGTTTGGGTGATCGGGACAACGTGACAGGTGGTGAAAACTTATTTACGAATAATATCGTTTGCTTGGACATCGTCTTATGTCCAAGCCAACGATATTATTCGTAAATAAGTTTTTGAAAAACCCATTGGTTTGCTACCTGTGGATCGAACTCGGGTCGCTTGACACCAAATTCCGACTACCCAAACATTGGGCCATCCAACCATATTATTATTTATTTATCTTCACGCACAATCCCTGACGGGGTAGCCAGAGAGAACAGATCGCCAAGTGTCACGATCCCTACATACTTCTTTCGTTTCTTTCAGATTCATCATCTTCTTCATACATGCACGTCTAGGTATCCGAGTACTCTTGACCCTCCTCTCTTCGAGCAATTTGCTCACATGGTCTTCGAAAGTTAATCTCGGTCTACCTCGACACCTTTTAATATTAACTTTCGCGCTATATATTTTCCTCACCATTCGGTCTTCACTCATTCGCTCAACGTGCCCAAACCATCGAAGCACGCCCTTATCCATTTTTGAGACAAGGTCATCTTTCAAACCTGCCATATTGCGAATCTCTTCGTTTCGCTTTCGGTCGGCCATGGTAAGGCCGCACATTTTAGAGATCGCATCTCCACTGCATTCAACCCGCTTTTATGCTTCTTCTGGCATACCCAGGTTTCGCTGCCATATAACAAAGTCGGTACCAACACTGCGTTATGTATTGCAAGGCGTGCACTTTTCACAACGCCTTGCCTTTTGATTAACGCAGTCAGGGCACCATTGAGTTTGTTCCCGGCAGCGACACGCCTGTCCACATCTAAATCACATCTACCATCCCGGCTAAACGCACTCCCCAAGTATACAATTTCATTCACCTGTTCTAGACATTCCTGATTTACCCTATCCATCCAACCATCGTGACATTAACTCTAAAATACTTCTTGAAGAATAAAATAATCGATGAATTCGAGACTTAAAAATTTCCGTTCCTTGTCACCTGTCACGAGAGTTACCGCGAATGTTACGGCGTGGCTGGTCATTAATATACACAGCGCGCCCTCGCGGCCCCGCGGTGATGAGGGTCCATTTGGAATACACCTCCGCTACATTTGATTCTGATGTTATTAAAGGGAAGCGATTTGGGTGCTGACAAAATTAAAATGTATGTCACATTTTAGAATATTCTGCAGATGCAAACCCATGCATACATAAATAAAAGCATAATTTATGGTAAAAGTACACTGCAGCACATAGAACTCACCCGTAGTGGCCGGTAGCCGTCTAAATTTTTATTTATTTATTGGCTCATCAACAGCTTAACACACAGTGTTCAGAAACAAAAGTCCATTGAATAAGTGATTAATAAAAATGTGCAAGCCAATAATAGGTTTGCTCACCATTTTTTAAGATTAAAACTAAATTATACTGAAGATTTCCCCTTACTCGTCTATTACGAAACTCACGGAGAGACTTGGGATTTCTTACGTCACCACACCCATAACTGGCTGTTAAAGCTCACTGTTGCACATAGGCCTCACTCCTAAGAAACGTATAGCCATAATCTCTACATTTAACATGCGGATTGGATTAAAATTAGAAATTTAATTTAGAAATATTTTTAACAACGATATACAAAATTATAAATTAAGTAAAATTATTCGTGGATTATCAATTATTAGACAGATTCCTCTAAATTTACTAAAATACCGCCAAATTATTTAAGTTTCAATAAATTATTATTAACTTAGTATTATAAATTTAATTTTTAATAATAGGGTATCTAAACCTAGTTTTTTATAAAATTTAATAAATCATAAATTTTTAGAAATTTTTATTAAATCAAAATTTCACCTAATAATTTAAAATTTATTTTAAATTAAAAATATTAATTTATTATATACCGATAAAATTTAAATTATTTTTTGTATGTTGCCAGCCCAGGGATTGGACGAATAATCCAGTCATTCGCGTAGTAATCAAATGCCCTAACTGCTAAACTACCACTGCTTTAAATTAGATTTTTGTTACAAATTCGCATCACCTGACTCGCATTTGTCTCCGTGGCCATTTACTTATTGATTAAAGCATTTAAAAAAATATCTTCACGCCATTCCCGATACACAGAGACAGAGGTCAAAATAATTAAATCCTTTCGGCCCAACATTCACCGAAAAGCTTTTATTGGCTTTAAAAAGCTTTTAGGTTGGTAAGCCCCGACGCCGTCTTTATGTCCAAGCCAACAATATAAATAGTAATAAATTTGACGACTCCCGTGGACGAGTAGCGTAAACACCGGTTTTCAATGTGTCGCCATCTCGAGGTCCTAGGTTCGATTCTCGGTCGGGTCAATGTAGAAAAACCACTTTTTCTACATTTTCTCGGGTCTGAGTGTTTGTGGTGCCTTCGTTGTACCCGATTCCTATGCCCTAAGTGCTTTAGCATCTTACATTGCGATCGGAACAATATATGTGATGTTGTCCCTATCTTTATATGTATATATGTATGTAATGAATAGATTCATTAATAATAAGGAGGTAAGACTTACTCGAAGGTAAGAGCGTTGCCACGACACGGCAGAAATCACGGGTTCGAATCCCACCTGTTTCAGGCGAGTTTTTTAATCTCTCATTAATTTAATAATTAAAAGTTCATAGTGCACGCTTTAAAAATCAATAAAATGCATCATATCTAGCTCCCATAGAAAGAGAGCTCCCTATACAAAAATTTTCTGAAAAATTTAAATAAAATGAGATTGTTTATTAACTGATGAATTAATATACCTGTTTGCCAAAATCCATTTAAATCTGTTCAGTCGTATAGAATACTATCAGAAAAATACTATCAGCTAGCGTCAAATGGCGCGATAATCATCTCGAAATTAGACCAGCAGCAGACAGGTGACGGCAGTGTTTATGGTTCGATGTGTTCGGACTTCGATCGCCAATCTCGAGTGACTACCTGTGAGTATAAGTGGCGTCACTCCAGTTTTTATGGTATCGCCGGTTCTGAGGTCGCAAATTTGATTAAGAGTCAATGTTATCTACATTTATCACTAGGTATCTCTATATTTTCCCGAGTCTTGGTATTTGTGGTACCTTCGTTGTTTAAAATTCCTTAACACAAGGCTTTTAGCTCTTTACCTTGTGATCATAGCAATGTATTTGGTCAAAGTTGTTTTTTTTTATTATAACATGTATACCTTAGACTTTACCAGCCCAAATTTTTATGATTATAGAACGTTCTACATCATACGATATTGGTAGCTCATTTCCTATCCATGACATGTGTTGTGTGTCAGAAACAGTTTTGAAATTCTTTAGTAGAGATTATGGTCCTATTTGATTATTTAGCCAGAGATTATTTTCAAGTGGTAGTGACCCAGAGTTCGAAGCCAAGGATTGGTTAATTTGTTATAGTATTTTTTTCATGCCATTCCCAATACTGGTCTAGACAGGTCAATAAAGGTCTAGAAAAAGTTTTAGACAGTTTTTGTCCTTTCTTCCCACCTTTCATCAAAGGATATATTTGCGACAACGTGACAGGTGGTGAGTATTGTCGTCTTAATGTCCATGTCAACGATATAATTACCTACCACCTGGGGGTCGAACTCGGGGTCTATCTACTGAAATTCCGATCACCCCTCCATTACGCTATCGTGAATATATCATTAAATATTGACATTAATATCAGAACAACATAAAGGCCGCGACGGGCTCACCACTTGTCACGTTGTCCCGAAAATATCTTCGGTGGAAGGAGGGTCGAAGGGAATTAATTGTCTAGACTAGTCCTCTGTCTACCCCTGCATTGGGAATTGCGTAAAGATATTTATTTATTTATTATTTATAATAAATAAATAAATATCTTTAAGTCACGATAGCCGAGTGGTTGGGTGGTCGGAATTTCGAGTCAATAGAACCGAGTTCGATCCCCAGTTGGTAGGCTCGTACCAATGAGTTTTTCAAAAACTTATGTACGAATATCGTTGGCTTGGACATAAAGGCGGCGATGGGCTCACCGCCTGTCACGTTGTCCCGAAAATATCTTCGGTGAAAGGTGGGTCGAAGGGACTTAATTGTCCAGACTCGACCTCTGTCTACCCCTGTATTGGGAATTGCGTGAAGATATTTATTTATTTATTATTTATAATATCAGAACAAAATGTAGACATATTTGTAAAATAAAATTACTTTCAGAGTAGCAAGACTCTCTTCGAATTTTATTGCAGAGGCCTTAAGCCTGTCCCTTTCAATGATATGTAGCTGAAGTAAGTATAAATAATAGTCTTATGGCGAAGTTTCATTTTACATTTCATTCGGCTTACTATAAAGTTACGCCTCCTTTTTTCTTTTGTCAACGATATCGTTAAGGAAAACATTAAATAATAATTGTATTTTCTTCACACGGCGAAATTATGATCTAAAATTCATGATGCCGTTAGACCTGTAACAACAACCATTTATTATGTTTTAATTTCCTGAACCTAAAGCTGAAATAAATTTGGCCGCGATGTACTCAATAGGATAATTTATTCAACAATATGAATATTTGAGTAGTTTCATAAAATCAATATACATTGATACATTGATAGGGACAATATACACATACATTGCTCTGATTAAATATAAGTAGCTAAAAAAATGGTTGCCAACATTGACCCGATCATTAATTAATTAAATAATTCATTCAAAAACTATCTCAACATTAAGAAATGAACGTTTTCGATAAGTAACAGTCTAGTATTTGAAACCGTATATTTCGTACATCATTAGTACTATACAAAAATAATTCAACTATTCCAAACTACAGTAGAACAGACTATGTGGACCTATGTAGACAAGTTGTTTTTTTTTTGTTGTTGCACGAGGAGTACTTTAGCAAAACTGATTGCGCTTTAGCCTGTTTACGCCCATTTCAACACACTAATTTCTGTTTTGACAGATAATTATAATCTATTTTTATCTTCATACATTTCCCCATTCAGAAATAACCAGAAGTCTGTGCAAGTTAGTCCTTTGGAGACACATTTCACTGGAGCTCATTTTTGGGGCAACGTGACAGGTGGTGAGTATTGTCGTCTTAATGTCCATGTCAACGATATAATTAATAGGATAATTTATTCAACAATATGAATATTTGAGTAGTTTCATAAAATCAATATACATTGATACATTGATAGGGACAATATACACATACATTGCTCTGATTAAATATAAGTAGCTAAAAAAATGGTTGCCAACATTGACCCGATCATTAATTAATTAAATAATTCATTCAAAAACTATCTCAACATTAAGAAATGAACGTTTTCGATAAGTAACAGTCTAGTATTTGAAACCGTATATTTCGTACATCATTAGTACTATACAAAAATAATTCAACTATTCCAAACTACAGTAGAACAGACTATGTGGACCTATGTAGACAAGTTGTTTTTTTTTTTGTTGTTGCACGAGGAGTACTTTAGCAAAACTGATTGCGCTTTAGCCTGTTAACGCCCATTTCAACACACTAATTTCTGTTTTGACAGATAATTATAATCTATTTTTATCTTCATACATTTCCCCATTCAGAAATAACCAGAAGTCTGTGCAAGTTAGTCCTTTGGAGACACATTTCACTGGAGCTCATTTTTTGGGGCAACGTGACAGGTGGTGAGCCTTTCGCCGTCTTTATGTTCAAGCCAACGATATAAATCGTACATACGGTTTGGTACGAGCCTATCTCCTGGGGAATGCACTCGGGTCTCATAACTAGAATACCGATAACCAAACCACTCGGCTATCGTGACTTGTAATTATACTCTTTGTTACATAACAGTCCAACCCAAAAGCACTAACTTGTAAAGTCTTGAACCATAAAGTGGCAGCTTCAAATAATCTCAAGGATTCAATATCATGACTTCTCAATCCAAATCGTATTTTCAATGGGAAAGTTGCCGACGGAAAACGTCTTCAGTGAATTCGTTAAGGGTCACTCAGTGAAGAAAGTAGGGTCTGTTTGTTGTACACTTGTGTACCCTAAATCAGATTTGTTTAAGAAAATACGCTTTCGTCTTTGTCAATAGAAATAGAAAAAACGCTGACTTTTGTCTTCGAGTTCTTGTTCGAGTTAGAGAAGAACTTAAATTCTTTTAGGTTTAAATTTAACCGTGTAAGTTTTTTTTAATAATTAGTAATTTTTTATTTCTTAATTATTTGTAAGTGTTTTGGCGACCTGTTGTCTCTAGCTACCCGGTCAGGGAATTCACAACTCAACTGCTAATTCACAACTGCAGCGTATATGAGCCTTCAAGATAATTGTTTACACTTTGCTATTATATATCATACCAAACGTTATTTTATACGAAGCACTTGACGATAGATATAATTTTCTAGAAATTTCAAATGCATTGCTACATCTTCCGCCATCTGTGTTGGGAATATATTTTTGTAGGTATTCTTTCTAGAAATTTACATTTGATTTAATGACACTATTATGAGTGTAAACTTATTATTAAGAAGTCAAAAGTATACTTTATCGACCTATAATAATTCCGCACCATTATATAGTTATATATAATATATAGTTATATATAAGTTGAAATGACTAATTAAGAACACCTTTATTGGAAACATTTTGTACCTTTTTGTAATGTATTTTAAGGTCAAAAGGACTTAGTTTCCTAGTGCGGCTCCATTGTATCACATAAGAAGCTCGATCATAGCGGATAATTATCCTACATCACGCTGTCGAAGTTCTTATGATTACAAGCATATATACGAGTACCATAGCTCATTTGCAGAGGAGTCGTCCTCCCCAGGGCAGATTCAGGTTTGAATTATTTTTTTAATGCTTTATATATTAGTAAAAGCAAGTTTGCTAAAATTTACAGCTAACGCATAATTACGACCACAGGTTCCTTGATTCCAGTTTTTGTGCGACATTGCGGGTTGTAGGTTCATCAGATGCTCAGATTAAATTTGGTGATTGGGTTTTCCTGTTTCCTGATGCATATAGGGACAACATCACATATTACTCTGATTTTAAAGTATGTATCTAAATCTATTAGGATTGTGTTAGAGAATTAATCTACAAATACTTACTACGACACCCACGGGAAGAAAGACTAAAGTCAAAAAAGAAATATAAGACTAAAGTCAGCATTGCGGTGACGAACAGCAGCGTTTAATGTGCAAGTTGTCAGGTACTACGATCGTCAACCAGTTTGGCGAGGGTGTTGTTTACCTTTGTTCTGCTGTGTACTTTACAGGTCATTATGCTATTGTAGCGGATGATGTGATGCAGGAAAAGGGTAGCTACCCGCCAGGTCGGGTGATCGTGACCTGGGGAGGACGTCTCCTCCACAGTGTGCGCTATCGATAATCGTATATATACTTATAATCGTGCGAACTTCGATATCGCGATGTAGAACGTCGATGTGTTTCCTGAATCCGCCACTTAGCGAGCTTCTAATGTGTAGACATAGATGTCGCCACATCACTCCCCTGCAGACTGGAGGTCGGAAGTGCGGAGAGCTTGACGTTGAGCAATCTGGCGTTGCGGTGAGTGGCTGTGACCAGTTCTACGGTGAGTCGAGATGTATGGTCACAATGCTGATGCTGCAGTGTCAGCCTGAGGAGAAGGGGGCCGCTATTGAAGATCCTCAGTGGCTGACAGGACTAGGAAGCACGCGTTGTGCCGACAGTAGTCCGGTGATGTGACTGCGTTGATGACGTCGATGTTGTTGGAGAGGCTCGCTGCGTTGTTCTTCAGTGGTCACCATCGGTTGGCGGTGAGATCACGTCGGGGTCACCATTGTAGCGGATGATGTGATGCAGGAAAAGGGTAGCTACCCGCCAGGTCGGGTGATCGTGACCTGGGGAGGACGTCTCCTCCACAGTGTGCGCTATCGGTAATCGTATATATACTTATAATCGTGCGAACTTCGATAGCACGATGTAGAACGTCGATGTGTTTCCTGAATCCGCCACTTAGCGAGCTTCTAATGTGTAGACATAGATGTCGCCACATCACTCCCCTGCAGACTGGAGGTCGGAAGTGCGGAGAGCTTGACGTTGAGCAATCTGGCGTTGCGGTGAGAGGCTGTGACCAGTTCTACGGTGAGTCGAGATGTATGGTCACAATGCTGATGCTGCAGTGTCAGCCTGAGGAGAAGGGGGCCGCTATTGAAGATCCTCAGTGGCTGACAGGACTAGGAAGCACGCGTTGTGCCGACAGTAGTCCGGTGATGTGACTGCGTTGATGACGTCGATGTTGTTGGAGAGGCTCGCTGCGTTGTTCTTCAGTGGTCACCATCGGTTGGCGGTGAGTTCACGTCGGGGTCACCATTGTAGCGGATGATGTGATGCAGGAAAAGGGTAGCTACCCGCCAGGTCGGGTGATCGTGACCTGGGGAGGACGTCTCCTCCACAGTGTGCGCTATCGGTAATCGTATATATACTTATAATCGTGCGAACTTCGATAGCGCGATGTAGAACGTCGATGTGTTTCCTGAATCCGCCACTTAGCGAGCTTCTAATGTGTAGACATAGATGTCGCCACACTATGCTATTGGTGTCTGATCTATGTTGTCAGTGCTATGTTGTAGTCAGACCTTTTTATTAACCAAAATTACATCCAGCCAGTAATTTCATTGGTTGTAGGTTTGGTAATAATTAAAATACACAAAAATATTAAAACTTGGAATGGAGGGGAGGTTCAAGAAAACGAACACAAATGAAGAAAATTATGAATTTGAAAGAAGCGAAAGAGATATGCAAGGATTATGACACTTGGAGTTCTTGACGCTGTAGCCAGTTTTAACTGGCTACCCCTTCAAGAACTGTGCGTGAAGATAAGTCAGTAAAGATTAAATTAACGGTGTCTATTTAACACACAAATTACACTTCTGCCTAGAACTCAACACCACACGTCATTAACGCAGTTCTCAATATAATGAGTCACCCGATATTCAATGTTTGGGATCTACTTGTTAAAGACCGAAATTCTATTTCGTAGTTCATTTTGACTGAACATAGATAATTATGTGAAGCGTTATTAATCCGACTATATATATAGTCACGATATCAGAGTGCCATAATTATTTAATAAGAACGAACCTCACTCGACTCCTCGCAACATTTTTAGATCGTCACCTCATCTTGCGGAGGTCGTCCGTTTTTGCGCGCTAACATAAAGGATAACGCCACTCAAGAACCTTTGTTCACCAACGATTACCAGTTCGTCGGCTATGTTGCTGTATCACTGCCACTTGAACGTTGCGAGCAAGCAACTTTAAGTTTCTTAGTATTATCAAGCCTTATCATAGCCTTTTATATTAGCCAATGGAGAAAAATTCCATAGGACATAAATTTACTACCCATGTAAATGTATGAATCTTCTCCAGGGATGGCACAGCGATTTCGTCGTGAAAACATAACTGTTGGGTATGTGTGCGTGGCTGCGCCCACCACTGATTATCGTGTCAACAATGAACTGTGTTTAGCTAGCCAGCGATTGTATCACTTGTCCGTCCCTATATCTAACAATAACTGACAGACAAATTTGAACTAAATATCTAACATTTAAACCTGCCACATCACGAATTCAATATATTATTTAGTAAAAGCGAGTTTTGCCACGTGGCTATGGCCTAAGAGTATACCATCTCGGCAAGGAATTGAACTTGGGACATCTACGGGAAGAAGTCCTTTGGATCCCCACAGGTGTCCCAAGAGGCGACTAAGGGAAAAGTCATAGAAAACCGATTGGCTACCGACAGATTGCACCACACCAAATCGTGATTTGGTGAAAATGGGATCCAACTAGAAAAAATATGCAAGGAAGTTTTGAAATCGAAAAGAAAAAGAACTTACCAGCCATATAAATTGACGATATAATCACGATATAAATCGACGATATAAATCGTACACGATTTATATCGTTGGCTTGGACATAAAAACGACAGCTTTGACAGACGTTTTCAGAGTGGTAGAGCCACGCATCAACTTTTGTTGTTGCATGAATGGGCCGGCTCGACCGGGGAAGTACCACGACCTCACAGAATACCGGCGTAAAGTAGAAGTCTAACAAACTTCTGCGTTTCGTTTGGTGAGTGCAGGTAACCGGTGGCCCACATACCCTTCTCCCCCAATTATTGGGGAAGGGGGCACTCTAAGGAAGGCAACGCATCTACTAAGCCTCTGGTATTGCGGGTGTTCATGGGCGGCGGTAACCACTTACCATCACGTGAGCCACCTGCTCGTTTGCCTCCCTTTTTCTATAGAAAATAGAGGCTCTGCACCTGTCACATTGCCCCAAAAACTATCATTGGTGAAAGATGGGCCGCAAGGACTTAATTGTCGTCTGTCCCAACCTTGGTATTGGGAATGGCGTGAAGATATTGTTGAATACAATTTATATGGTTATAACAGAACAGAACAGTTTATAACGGTGGATATATCACAGTTAATATTAAATTACATTTGTAAATCCTTTTCCAAACAATACAGACGTGATTTTCTTTGCACACTTCAGAGAAAAAAGAGAACCATGAAAGCGTGTTTTAAAATGCATAAATACTTTGCTTCAAAATTCTTTAAAAGTCTTGTTCTACTGCCTTTCTTGTCACCGTCGCTTTAGGCTTTGTGTTCGACACAATGGTACTGTTCCGCGATTGTTTCCATTCAACTTTAACACGTTTTCTGTGACATGGGCAACAAAGAAACAAAAATATGTAGAAAAAATATTTATGGAAAGTGTTTCTTGACGGGTATTTCAGTTCGGTGAATGTTAGCTTTTATCATTGTGTTTTGCAGTTAAGAAATATAAATAGTATAAAGAAATATTTCGGTCCGGTAGCCAAGCCGGTAGTCGTGGGTTCGAATCCCGCTAGGGACACATATTAGTGTGAGGAATATGAATGTTTATTCTCGAGAAATGGATTTTTATTTTAGAAAAAAAAATTAATATGAATTGATTCCAATGTTGAATTTTAAGGCATGTGACATAGATTTTTGGTTATTAAATATATGAAAAAATCTTCACGCAATTCCCAATACAGGGGTAGACAGAGATCTAGACAATTAAGTCCCTTTGACCCATCTTCCACCGAAGATATTTTCGGGACAACGTGACAGGCGGTGAGCCCGTCGTCGTCTGTATTAGTCCAAGCCAACGATATAATTCGTACATAAGTTTTTGAAAAACTTATTGATTCCGCCACCACATACCACGAGGATCGAACTCGGGTCTTAACTCGAAACTCCGAACACCCAACTCCTCGGCTATCGTAACCCTATGTTGGAAATATTCGTGAATATATTTATTAAAATAAAATGTCTCCACGCCATTCCCAGTGCTGGGGTAGACGAAGGTCTAGACAATTAAGTACTTTCGACCCACCTTTCATTGAAGACACATTTTGGGTCAACGTGACCGGTGGTAAGCCTGTCGCCGTCTTACTGACAACCAAGCAAACGATTGGTACGAGACTACCATCTTGGGGATTGAACTCAGGTCTCTTGACTCGAACCCCTATCACCCAACCATTCGGTTATCGTGAGTGCGTTTAAGACATTTATGAATTTAATTATTTAAATGTTACCTGTACCGTAAGTAAAATACTGGCTGAATATACATCGTGCGCATTAATTTAAAAATAGAGACATATTTTAAGCTAGCCATGCTTGCAACTTTAATGGAACGAATGGGGTAGGTAATATAACTGCACGTTCCCACTGGAAAAGGTAACGACTTTTACTTGCCTGTAAAAGACGTGCAAATCCTTATTTTTATGGCAATAGGGTAAGTGGCAACTACAGCACATATAATCTGCAAACCATTTCATAACTAGGGTGAAGATTCTACCCTCATTTTGCTTCAACTTATTTTGGGAATAAATGACAGGTGTTGAGCGTATCTTCTTCTTGATATCCAAGGCAACCATAATCATAAAAAAGTCATTGGTTTTCTAAACTAACCTAAACCTTCTAGCGATCGAACTCGTGTTTTGTTTTTAGAACTTTTGACTCGAATTCTGACCACTCAACAAGTCTCCTAGCGTGGCTTTACGTTTATGAATTTAAATTAAATTAAATGTATTCATGCATTCCCAAGACTGAGGTCTTGTCTAGACGATTAAGTTCCTTTGACCCACCTTCCACCGAAGATATTTTGGGACAACGTGACAGGTGGTGAGCCCGTCGCCATCTTTATTTCCAAGTCAACGATAAAATTCGTACATAAGTGTTTGAAAAATCCATTGGTACGATCCTGCCACCTGGGGATCGACCTCGGACCTCTTGACTCGAAATTCCGACCACCCAAACACTCTGCTATCGTAACTGTTAAGGTAACTAAATAAATACTAAAACAAATTAATATATCTGTTCTCAAGTAGTAAAAGCACAAAACAATTTCAGACGTTTCATAAATATACGTATGTACGTATGTATATCTATGAACTGATCACTATGACTATATGAGTCACTAAGACTAAGTGAGTGTGCTTTATGAATCAATAAAAATTCAACATAAAAACATGATGGTTCTAGTTGTGAACAGCGGAACAGTGCTTTCGAGTCCGCAATCCGAATATTATCTTAGACCACGATAGCCGGGTGGTTGGGTGGACGGAATTTTGAGATAAGAGACCCGAGTTAGATCCCCAGATGGCAGGCTCGTACCATTAGGTTTTTTCAAAAACTTATCCTTGGATTGGACATTGAGACGGCGACGGGCTCACCACCTGTCACAGTGAAGGTGGTTCGAACGAACTTAATTGTCTAGACTAGATCTCTGTCTACCCCTGTATTGGGAATTGCGTGAACATATATGTTTTTAGAGCGTTGTACCCTAGTACAGCAGGCGTCGCGGGTTCGAATCCCGTCCGCGTCAGTTGATTTTTAAGGAAATGAAATTAAACTTTTGTCGCTATTTAATAAGTACGTTGAGCCTCGATAGCCGAAAGTTTGAAATTCGAGTCGCAAGACTCAGGTTCGATACTCCGAAAAAAGGACTTTCCAATGAGTTAGCTGAAGCTAAGTTCGCACTAAGATAGCGACTAACTCCCCACCAGCAACGTTACCTTCGGTATCGGTAAAATTTGTGTTGAAAATATACTATATTACTAGATCTCTGACTAGCTCCTAATGGGAACTGTGTAAAGATTAAACTGTGTGACTGTGTGAAATAAAAAAGATTGTAATAGATTGGATTCAGGAAATATTATCCAGTTCTTACTAGTATTAGAGTATATTCGTATACTGCGAAATGGTTTTTGCAAATATTAATGAGCACTCCAGGGAATCTAAAATGATGACTGCGCAACTCTGCGGGGGATCTTCAACATAACTTCTCAAGACTCGTTGAATTATGCCATATATTAAGTTTCCTTCATGCTGTAATAATCATAATAATTTATTTGCTTAAAACATGGTTCAGAATGGCGTGACAAAAATATAAATGAAAAATCATGTTTTGTCATTATATCCATAACATGCAATTTATATTTGGTCATATAAGAAATCATTGACATTCTAATATTTTTATATATTAAATGATTCCAGTAATTTCTTTTTAAACATATTAAGATTTATATATTGCAGGTCAGTATGTTAGGGTATTTTTTAATTATGCATGCATTTTTTTACTATAATGGTCTTATGAACTGGTTGGAAAATTTGAATCTATACATATAAATAAAATTGGAGTATCGGTTTATAATATTGAAATAATCGTTTTTACTACATATATATGAATATATACACCAAACACAACGGTATTATTGGTCACAACCAATAATAGTATCGGCTCGTCTTTAAAAAGACGTAGTATATTAGTTTTAGATTTCTTTACTCCTAGTCCATATAATCTTTAACTATACTTTAATCACATACTCGTTCGTATATGACAGTATTAAAAAGAGGTCCAAAATTTTTTGTTAAGTTATTAATTTAATTAATGATATTGTCAAAAAACATCTAGTAATGTTGTAAAGTGTAATTAATACAAAAAAGTGTAATAAATTGTTCGACTTTCCAACGACATCGTGTATCTACACTATCGCCCCTTCGTAAATATGAGATCATAAAATTTTATCCAATTCGCAAAATGAGCGAACACGAAATATTTTCAAACGTTAACGCAAAGTTGACGCAGTGTATTCGGTTTATCAATGTAGACACGACTCTTTAAATAACCCCATAAAAAGAAGTCTGCTGGGGATAGATCTGGACTGCTGGGTGGCCATGGTATATCACCCCGTCTGGATATCAGCTTTTCAACATGTCTTTGACCACCGGCAAGGACTCGTTCGATGTGTGACACGTGGCTCCATCTTGTTGAAACCATATGTTACGATTATAGCCAGCAAATTCCAGTAGCGTCGGTGCTACGAACTCCCGTAACATTTTCACATACTCGGCAGAATTAACAGTAACTGAATGGCCTCGAGAATCTTCAAAAAAGTAAGGTCCGATGATTCCTTTTGCTGAAATTGCAGCCCTTACAGTTACCTTAGGAGAGTGAAGTGGTCTCTCAAGTTTAGCTTTAGGATTTTCGCTGCTCCAATACCTGAAATTCTGTTTGTTTACATGTCCATTTAGGTGGAAATGGGCTTCGTCAGAAAATAATATGTTGTTAAAATTACTGAAACGAGTCAACATTGTTTCGGCGTATGACTTACGCAAGTGTAAATCATTAGGGTTTGTTTCTTGCTCTAACTGGATCTTATATGGATGTAATTTCAAATCTAATTTCAAAATACGGCGTAATGATGTGCGGGATAATCCTAATTCAGCCGAACGTTTGCGTGTCGATAAATCTGGATCACGTCGAACAGAAGCGGAAACTTGCTGCACGTTCTCTTCTTTATTAAAGGAGCACTTGGACACTGACTTAAGTCGTGTAAACCATATTCAACGCGAAATAAACGTATCACAGTAATGAGCGAAAAGTCGTTTAAATAAAACTGCTTCACGCAGTAAGCGCGTTGCGGCCCCGTGAAGCGATTCATTGCGACTAAATTTCCAAGAAGTGAGCTAGTGCTCCTGCCCGCGCCAGCGCCCGCGTGGCAATAGTTTGCGCGGTAAGTTACATTTAAATGTTAACGATTTCTTGGCCCACCCTGTATATCAGCTCAGCAGACCCGCACTGGGTTCTCGTTTCTGCAGCGAAGTGGCGTCGAATCGATATAATTTAATGGGCGACCCGTAAATATGTTATTAGGTTTTTATTCCGTTGTATTTGTAATTTGGATGCTAAATAGTATCTTTATAATTCCATATTAAATTAATACTGACAAAGAACTTACTTTACTATAATCATGTTATTTTTAAAAAACTTTCGTTTCTTTCTTATTGATTTTGTTTATACACGCACATATCGATATTCGAGTACTCTTGACTTTGCCCTATTTTCTCATATAGTTTTCGAAAGTTAAAAGCTCAGCCTTCATCGACCCCTTTTTGAGCTGTATATTTTCTTCACCCAGTTACCCATTCGCTCTTCTTTCAAATGATTAAACAATTAAAACTTAATTATAATTTATTAAACAATGTATTATATTATAAGATTTTGCTCAATTATTATTGCTTTTTTTTATTTTCCAATAATGCCTTTTTCTATTATGCGGTAATTACCTTGGACTACTATATATATATATATATATATATATATATATATATATATATATATATATATATATATATATATATATATATATATATATATATATATATATATATATATATATATATATATATATATATATATATATATATAGGTGTATTTCAGTTTGGTGAATGTTAAGTTTTATCATTGTGTTTTGCAGTTATGAAATATAAGTCGTATAAAAAAATATTTCGGTCCGGTAGCCAAGCCGGTAGTCGAGGGTTCGAATTCCGCTAAGGACACATATTACTGTGATGAATATGAATTGTCATGCACCCGAAATGGATTTGAAGTCTATTCACGCCAATCCTAATACTGGAGTTGGCAGAAATCTCGCCGATTAAGTCCTTTCGACTGTTTTGTAAAGCTCATCGGTACTAGCCTACCTGGGCATCGAATTTGGGTATCTCAATTCGAATTCCAATCACCCAATCACTCGGCAGCATTTCTTCTTTGATACATTTCTATGATAATTAATTTACGTGAATGATGTCCTCAACCCTAATTGGAAATGTGCGCAAAGATATTTTTATAATAAAAAAATCTTTATGCCATTTCCAATTGGGGTAGACAAAGGTCTAGACCATTAAGTGCTTTCCACCCACCGTTTACTGAAAACATATTTTGGGTCACGTGAGTGGTGATAAGGCTTTCGCTGTCTTATCGACAAGCTTGTCCTAGTCAACAATTGGTACGAACGCTACCTCCTGGGGATCGAACTCAGGTCTCTTGACTCGAATCCCTATCACACAACCATTCGGTTATCGTGACTGCTCTTAAGACATTTATGTATTTAATTATTTAAATATTACCTATACCGTAATTTTTAAAGTATTTAACAAATTGACTAAATATAAATTAATTTAAAAATCGAAACATATTTTAAGCTTTCAACTTAAATGGAACGAATGGGGCAGGTAATATACCTGCATGTTCCCACGGGAAGTCCACGAATTTTATTTGCATGAATACGAATTTTATTTAACAGTGCGACAGCGAAAGCTGAAGCGTGGCTCTACCACGCTTCAGCTTTTGCTGTTGCATGAATACCGGCGTAAAGTAGAAGTGTAACAAACTTCTGCGTTTCGTTTGGTGAGTGCAGGTAACCGGAGGCCCACACACCCTCCTCCCCCTATTTTGGGGGGGGGGGCACTCTAAAGGAGAAAACGCATGCCAACTGCTATGCCTCTGGTATTGCAGGTGTTCATGGGCAGCGGTAATCACTTACCATCACGTGAGCCAACTGCTCGTTTGCCTCCCTTTACTTTAAAAAAAAAAATTTGCTTCACGCGGGATTAGCCAGTAAACGACGCGGAAATTCACCGGTTGAGCTTTTATTACCGAAAAGAAATCTTAATAAAAGCATGTTTTCTTATGTTCAATTGTTTTTAAAGTGCTGAAAAAGTCCTTATTTTTATGGGAACAGGGTGTAAAACGGTCTATCACGGCACCTCATGTTAAGATTTAAATACAGGACATAAGACCTGGAAACAATTTCAAAATAAGGCTGCAGAATTGTTGTCAAACTTGAGGAATGTGACGGATAGCAACATAGTTGTATGTATGTTTTTTTTTTATTTAAAATGTTTTCATGACGTAGCCAGATCCGAGGTTCCGGGTACGTTTCCCGGTCGGGTCAATGTAGAAAAAAAACTTTTTCTATTTTTTCGGGTCTGGGTATTTATGGCACCTTCGTAGTTTCTAATTCCATAATACAAGTCCTAAAACTACATTGTTATCAGAGCATTATATATATGCTATCGTTTTCTATACATGAATTTATTCATTTATGAATTGAGCGGTAGCCAAATTCTAGAAAATTCAATGCTTTCGACTCTCATTATACCGGGGCTCATTTTGAGAAAACGTGATAGGTGGTCTGCGTATCGTCTTTATATACAAGCCTGTCATTTTTTCGATTTTGGAAAAAACTCATTGGTAAGTGCCTATCTCTTGGCCATCGAATTCGTTCTCTTGAATCGAATTTCGATGACTCAATCATTTGACTTTACGTGTAGGTGTGGCGATAACGACAAATGTTCCTTTTTATGGAATATTCTAGATCGTTATGTATGTATGTATATAAGTTCTGGACAGTCTGGTGATAACGAATATCTTTCTTTTTGATAATCTCTCAATAAACGCTTTCGTGTGAACTTTCTGGAGCTTATGTCTTTCTTTTCTCTTCTCTCTCATATCCTTATCATTACTAGAGGCCAAGTAGTCTAGCCATGCTTTCTTCTTCTTATTAACTGCTTCTTCCACTTCGTCATTCCACCATGCATCACTCTTTTTACTACTACCTCTTTTCACAGATCCACACACGTCTTCCGCTGCACAAACCATTCCATCCCTAAGGCTCTGCCATATTTCGTCCACACATTCTTTCCTGACTTCGATGATGTCAAGCATTTCGGCTACCCTTGCTTGATATTTATCCCTAAAGTCCGCTTCCTGAAGCTTCCAGCTTCGGATGCTATCGACCTACTGTGGTTCTGGTATCACCGTCGGGTGGCGCCAACCCGCGAACAGACCCCTAAATCTAGTACTCAGTGGTGCTGACCTAGGAACGGATCACTATCTAGATCACTAGATAGTGATCCGTTCCCAGGTCAGCACCTCGAAACACCCGCGTATCCATCACCTGTTTTCGCAGTCGGTCATCCACCAGGAATAAATCGATCATACTTCTCTCATTCTCTCTTGTTCTAGTATACATATGGATTTTCTTGTGACTAAACATAGTGTTTGTCACAAGAAGACCCTTTTCCTTGCATACAGCCAGTATAAGCTTGCCAGCATCGTTAACCCTCTTATCGCCAAACATTCCAAGCACCGACTCGTACCCTGGCCGAGCGGTACCAACCCATCCATTCAAATCACCACATACAACAATTCTTTCGTTTCCCCTAACCAAATCTAGAACTTCTCTTACATTCTCCCAGTCCATCTCAGCCCTGGACGACGAAGCCACCGGCGAATAAACAGCCAAAAGGAATAACTTCGTCAGTCCCAATTTAAAGCGAACCCAGAGAAGTCTTGAGAGCCTTATATTTAGTCACAACATCGACCAACCGAGACGACAGCAGCACCCCCACTCCCTGGCAGGTACTCTCGCTCTCCGGGACTTCGGACCATGGAGCTAACCCCCGCCAGGGAGCTCTTCAGTACTACTGCCCTTCCGTTTGTCCTCTCTCTCTTTCTTTCATTATTTCCATCAACTCATTCGTCTTATTTCTCATGCCTCCTCTAACATTCCACGTGCCAACTCTGCACTCAGTCCTCCACCATCCGCCGTGTCGGGCTGTGCGTGACGGGTGGTGTTCCCCATCACCGCTTTGCGCGCTGCATTCCACACCAACGGGGACGAACTGTTGTATGTCGCCTTGGGGGACGCCCTAACCCTCGTTGGCATGGGTGCGCAGCTGAGTAGAATTGCAGCCCTGAAAAGGGCAGGCAGAGGTCGCGACGTGCATGCTTCTAAAATGACCCCCAAAGTACGAGAAAAATTTTCGTTTTTTAATATCCTTCACTCTGGACTTAGATTCATGACTGATTTTAACACAGATGCTCAGGCACTTTATCAGATAGCAATAGAGACCAAGTATTAATTTAAGGCATTATAATTAACTCAATGTAGAAACTAGGTTGACTAAATGATGTACATAAACAAAATCTTCACGCCATTTACAAAGCTGGCGTGGACAGAGGTCGGACCAGTAAATCATTTCGACCACATTTCACAAAAATAAATAAATATAAAAATCTTCACGCAATTCCTAATACCACCCCTGTATTGACAGAGGTCTAGTCTAGGCAATTAAGTCCCTTCGATCCACCTTCCACCGAAGATAGTAGCGGGGACAACGTGACAGGTGATGAGTCCGCTGTCGTCTTTTCCCGACAGGGGAACTCACCGCCGACCATCCCGTGAAGTGTGTACTCTATTCCGGACTCCTCCTCTCCCTGGACATCCAAAAGTCGATGGAATCCCCCTATTCTGTTGAGGATATTCACGCCATGTCCAATACTGAGGTGAGAGGTCTGGACATTTTAGTCGTTTCGACCCACCTTCCACTGAAGAAGTTTTTGGGACAATGTGACAGGTAGTGTACTTGTCGCTATCTTAATGCCGAAGCCAACGATACAAATCGTACATAAGTATTTTTAAAAAAATCATTGGTACTAGCCTGCCACCTGGGGATCGAACTCGGGTCTCGTGACCCGAAATTTCGACCATCCAACCACTCGGCTATCGTGACTGTATACTTCTTCTAAACATAGATATATAAAATGGACTAAAAATGTTTATACATAAAACTCAGCTGCGAAGATTAAAGAAACTTAATCAACGTTACATAGTTGGAAGAGGTCGCATCAAAGCTTTGAACTGTGTGATCGGCTGACGACACAGGCTCAGCGAAGCTGCCTCAGCTTACATTAGACTACGCACATCTAGCCGCAATACTAACGGTAATTTCAACAAAGCTGTTTGAAGACATGTTTCAATGGTATATATTTAAAAAATTATTCATTACAACAATTTTCTATTTTATCAAATCAAATCACTTATTCCTCGACATAAGTAACATTCAATAACATTTATCGATTGTCATTTAATTAACATATGCACACACATACGTATATTACGTATAGTACACACACGTAGATTCGTTTACACGTGTGCCGGTATCTATGTCTCCACATTAGAAGCTGGTTTGTGGCGGACGATTCAGGAAATACATCTATATCCTACTTCGCGCTATCGAAGTTCCACTAAAGCTATACAACTACCGATAGCACACTGGTGGAGGAGACGTCCTCCTCAGATCACTATCTCCCAAACTGACTATCCGCTACACATGTATTTCAGACAATAGGGGTAGCCAGAAATCTAGATAATTTAGTTCTTTCAACTTATTTGGAAGCTTGTATTAGAACAACGCTCGTCTTTGTGACCACGTAAACGATATCATAGTACATACGTTTTAAACAAAACTCTATTGGTACGAGCCTACCACCTCGAGATTGAACTCATATACATTTGGAACATAAAAACGGCGACGGATCACTTCCTGTCACGTTGTCCCAAAAAAAATTAAAAAAAAATTAAGAAAGTGCTTAATTGTCTACCCCAGTATTGGCAAAGGAGTTAAAATATCTTATTAGTAATTGAGTTTCCGTTTTGACACGAAATAAATAACGCGAACCGAATGACGTCCAGTTAGAACAAAAGGCAAATAAAACGATTTCCTGTGAAGATTCACTTAAACTGACAAAAGCGACCGGTCTCTGCTCGTAGAAGTGAAACGACGCCCCCCTACGTAATGGAGGTTTGCCATACGACGTTACCTTAAAAGTATGTTATTTTGTCACGGTTCCAAACAATTTCATTTATAGTCATTATTCTTGTTAATAATGGGTTCTTTGTTTTTTCAATTAAGAGGTAAGTTGTAAAGTGTATTTATTTTGTTTGGCTTTCCAACGACATCGTGTATCTACACTATCGCTCCTTCGTAAATATGAGATCATAAAAATTATCGAGTTCGAAAAATGAGCGAGCGCGAAATCTTTTTACATATCGGAGTTTATTTTGGGACAACGTGAAAGGTGGAGCGCCCATATACTTTCTTCAAAGCCATGCTGTCTCTAATAAAGAAAAATAAAGAAAAAAGTATGTTGAATGTTGAAAATAATTCGTATCTTATATTCTGTGAAATCAAAGCTTAAAGAAGCTCTATAAAGGGAAGTCGATAAAATTCCCCGCATGGCTCCACGAATTGACATTGCCTTTGACACATTTATACAGATCACGAAGAAGCGAATTATTGTACATTACAAACGTGATTTTTTAATTTTTTTTCTCGAGATTCCTGCCGAGTCGGCAGCAACCAGGCCTTCAATGCGAAGGTGCTATCGTTGTTTCGAAAGAAACATTTGTGTGATGAATATAAATGTATGTACTCGAGTCAGGGACGTTTATATGTTTACGAGATGCTTATTATAAAAGATAAAAAGATAAGAATGCATATCATCACTTTCTTCTGGTTGTGACATCTGTCGGTGTTATAATAATTTCACCTCAAAAAAGTGTTCAGTTAAAAAGTTCAACTGACACGGGAGGGAATTCAATAACAAAAATCTAGCATGATTTTTATGTTTTAAAAATTCAATAAAGTTGTATGAATTAAACATTTTATTCATTAACACAGACACAAAGGCATTAAATTCATAAAGGTATCAATAAAACTCACAAATCATAGAGAGCAGAAACAGTTTCATTTATTTGTTTCGCTTCGGAATCCATATTCGTTTTTTAACGCGTCTACATAACTGTATACAAGCCTAGCCGTTTTATCGGGTTTCAATTTGCTCAAAGAGCGTTGCAATGCACCTCCGATACATATCCAGTGAATAAAGAAAACTAACGTCAGACAGAACTCATCTGCAATCCTGTTAATGCACTCTCACACGGGCTCGCTGCGAGGAGATGAATCCCTTCTGTCTACTTTTATTTATAAACAGCATGTCTTACTTTGGTAGCCGTTTCTGTTACGTGCATAAACTTTAGTTAAAACTGAAAGGTATACAATCAGTTTAATGAATTTATTCATGATTTTCGCATTTTCCCATAACTAGGCTAGATATAAATCTAGTTATTTCGACTATCATTTTCCCGAAGCATATTTCTGACAACTTGATAGCTTAAGCAAAGGGCACAATACACTCACATAAATATTATGTTGTGTACCCAATGATTATATTTTATTATTAGATAATTACATTTTATTTTCAAGACTAGAATTTTTGACCGGTTACAAAAAAGGAAGTTCTATATTCTATTGAATGTTTTTTTTTTAATATTTGTTAATTCATATTTTCATTCTCCGACATAATAAGTAAACAAATTTTGAAATTTTTTTTTCATCATTAAGACCATCGACTTTATCTACTGCTAGGGACGGGCCTCTTTTTAATTCATGCCCGCAAAGTGTTGTAGTATTTACTACGTATTCGTACTTACATTATTCTACACAGAAATTGGTATGTTTTTTTTTTTCAAATAAACCGCCTTCAAAAAACATAAAATTATGTTTTTTTTATTTTAATTTCACATGGGGGTCCGAAGAGGCATACAGGCTGCTTTTTATTTCGGGGAAATTATAGGACCTGTGGAAATTTCGGAAGAAATAGCGAAAAAAGTATCGGGAGGATAGGTACGGCAACTAGTTACATTGCTACTCCATAACGGAATAAAAAGAAATATATAAATACATATACATACATATGTATACAATACATATACATACAAACATATGTATACATATATAGGGTCGACATCACATACATTGATCTGATCCCAAAGTAAGCAGCTTAAGCACCTGTATTATGGAATCAGAAAAAAGAAGGTACCACAAACACTCAGACCCGAAAATTGTAGAAAAATTTTTTTCTACATTGACCCGACTGGGAATCGAATTCGTGACCTCAGAGCGACACCTTGAAAACCGGGGTGTGGCTACTCGTCCACGGAGGTTGACTAGAAGAAGTTGGCAGATTTTTTATGTAATTTAATGTGAACCAATATAAAGTTCCGCGGAGGTAGAAATATGAAAGTTACTTTTGATGAAAATATTTGATGGGAAAACTTTACGGGTAGTGTTCTACTTAGAGAATAATTTGAAGCGTATATTATTTCATTTAACGCCTGTCGCGACAACTAGCTTCAACAACAAACAAGCCCACAGCAGAACATAGGCCTCTCCCGTACGGGACGTTTTCGCAGACACGTAGTACAGTATCAGACACGTAGACCCTAAATACGCCACCCACGAAAGGAAGGTAGTGGTATATGCTTACGCGGAAATCACACGGTCTTTACGTCATTTTTATAAATAAAATATTATATTGTAGCACATTTTGTGCACCAGAACACCTTACTTTGCGTCCACAGTAAGTAAGATCTTCACATAGTGCTTCTTTTAATAGCTGAATGGCCTGTACAACTACTGCAGAATAAACACCACTCACGTAAAAAGGTTTCGTCAACTTCGCAGCGCTTAAGGAATATATTGGCATCCGTATTACCACGCATTACCGCGCACGTATTACTCTTGGCATTTTAAACGCTCTGTTCTGGTAGCTGTGGCTATTTTCATGTGGCTTTGTGAACATAAGAAATGTATGAAAGGCGTTGGAGTATAATTTTGGGGGAGTTTACAAAAATAGCCACGATAGCCGCGTGGTTATGTGATCGGTAATCGAGTTAAGAGACCCGAGGTCGATACCCAGGTGGTAGGATCGTACCAATGGGTTTTTTTAAAGTATGCACGATTTATATCGTTGGCTAGGACATAAAGACGGCAACAGCCTCACCACTTGTCAACTTGTCCAAAAAATATCTTCGTTGGAAGGTGAGCCGATAGGATTTAATTGTCTTGACCTCGGTTTACCTATGTATTGTGAATAGCGTAAACATATTTTTTAAAGATATTGAAATAATCGGTAGGATATAAAGGCTAATCGAGCTCCTAATATATTTGATTAATTGTTTTAGTGTTTTTTTTTCTTTATTATATACATAGAAAAATTCATTTAATGGCGATTGATTGTTTTCAATTGATTTATATAGAAAGAGTATCTAATATCTTCTATTCCCAATACAGGGATAGACAGAGGTCTAAACAATTAAGTCCTTTCGACTCACCTTCCACCGAAGATATTTTTGGGACAACCTGACTGGTGGTGAACCCGTCGCCGTCTTTATGTCCAAGCCAATGATGTAAATAGTACATAGGTTTATTTGAAAAAATCTATTGGTACGAGCCTGCTACTTGGTGTTTGAACTCTGGTGTCTCGACTCGAATTCCGACCATCTAACCACATTGCTACAGTAACCAAACTGTTGTATTTAAAGATGTCAAAAAAATAGAATTGATCGTTTGAACTTAACATAAGTACAATCAATATTGTTAAGTCACGCAATCTATACAACATAAAAAATAACAACAGAAGAGTAATGAGAAAAATAATATCTGTGACTCATATTCAACGTCAATATCAAAACATGAAAATACTTTACGAAAAATTCTCCGCAGCAGCAAACTAACAGTTCTCTAAACAAAATACTCTAAAAACATTAATGTATTGAAAACTGCTCGCAGAGTCGCGAGTGTCCTGCAGGTCGACATTGCATTTGACAGTTTGTGCTATTCACGAGAAAGCGAGCGCTAGTACCAGAACACGTATTGGCTAAATGCATTTTCAATATTATTTTCAAGAAACCTATATTATTATATCTACTGTATTATATTTTTTAAAGTATTATTATAAAAGGGTTTCTAGTTAAAAGAGATAGATAAGAGATTCTATTCTCTCGCCAAGGCAGTCTACGGAAATTGTCATAAGCTTTCAATCCCAAGTGAACTCACCGCAAAGTAGCCCACGGTGTAAGAAAGATTCTATACAAATTCACTTTTCTCCATAAAACAAGTCGAGTGGGCCTTACGGAATCCTTTACTGTGTTAAAAATGCGAGAATTTGAGCCCATTGCTACGTGCCTTTTACTGAAACCTTAATAAATAAAAATAAAATATCTTCACGCAATTCCCAATACCGGGGTAGACAGAGGTCTAGTCTAGACAATTAAGTCCCTTCGACCCACCTTCCACCGAAGATATTTTCGGGACAACGTGACATGTGGTGAACCCGTCGCCATCTTTATGTCCAAAAACCCATTGGTACGAGCCCGCCACCTGGGGATCGAACTCGGGTCTCTTGACACGTAATTCCGACCACTCAACCACTCGGCTATCGTGACTGAAACCTAAGATGTAGGTTATCACAAATTCTTAAAAAAAAGGTACTGGAAGGAAGCCATATCGTCATCCCTAAAAATAGTGGCCGCTCATATTCATCTAAAAAGGCCAATAGCCGTCATCTCCATATCGTCGAAAACTTTGAAGGCCGTTATTAATACCAGCTTCTTGTTGCCACAGGATTATAAAAATGTAGTATGTAAGAGTGTGCGTGCGCCTTAAAATTTAAGAAAAATTATACCAATAGATAATACATCCATTTAAACTATAAATATAATAGAAAAAAAAAAACATACATTCACGGCAATAGACTCTTCTATGAATGTCTCTTTTAAAAACTATGAACTTTAAAAGCTACGTAAATAAAATTGCAACCAATTACAAAGTTTTTTTTACAATTACAAAGACAATTTTTTTAATTAAAAAGTGTTTTCAACAACCTATTAACACTGTTTTACACTTCGTTCTATAACAAATAGCCCTTTGATATTATCCTCATTAAAAACAGTTACACGGGTTACAGTTGTTTTCAAATTAAATAGGTCACAAATTATAGGTTTTATAATATTTATTGATTGTATGGAAAGGAAATAAATGAGGAAAGGAAGAAACTGAGGCACTGAAAGAGAGAAAAACAAAAAACAAATCTGTCATAAATTTATTTGCGAATCGACATATTTTACTGAAAGAAGTAAATTTCTTTTCTCAATAATTTCTCAATAAGTCACGATAGCCGAGTTGTTGGGTGGTCGGAATTTCGAGTCGAGAGACCCGAGTTCGATCCCCAGGTGGCAGTACCAATGAGTTTTTTCAAAAACTTATGTACGAATTTCATCGTTGGCTTGGACATAAAGGCGGCGACGGGCTCACCACCTGTCACGTTGTCCCGAAAATATCTTCTGTGGAAGGTGGGTCAAAGGGACTTAATTGTCTAGACTTGACCTCTGTCTACCCCTGTATTGGGAATTGCGTGAAGATATTTTTTTTTTTTAGTTTAAATTTCGTGTCCTACAGTACAAAATAAGTAAATGGATAGTAATTAATATTATGAAAGTTATTTTATGACGGTTCACTAAGAGGTACACTTACGTGGACAATTTCACGTGTTAGAGCCAGGTTTTGGGTTTTGCTATTGCATGAATATTTTGCGGAGTTATGTCATTACGAAATGGCGTGGTATGCTAAAGCATCCTGTAAGTTTTTCTTTTGTTTCTCTTCGTCTTCAACTCTTTCCTTGAACTTCTCCCTTGGCAAATATACAATTAACAAAATATACGTTCAGTGTATGCTTTAAGGCATTTTTATTTTCATGCAGTTTCTTAACATTGGAGTAGGCAGAGGTTTTGGCGATGAAGTCCAATCGACGCACTTTTCACCGAAGCTTAAAACTTTAAAAGCACCATCACGTGACTGTCGTGGCTTATTGTAAGTAGTATTTTATACAAATTTATCAATAATAATATTCATAAAGATTATGAATTCCACTCACCTGAAGTGTCACATAGTAGGTCAAATGTTTGTACGACTTTTGTGCTTGAGTTTCAAGGTTCAGTAATGATATATTCCTCATTCGAACTTCTGAATAATCTGGAGCGTAGATTTTTAAAGCTTTGATATGGAAATCTTATTACAGTAATTTGCCTTCGATGTCATGAATATGTTACTATGGTAAATATCAGATATTTTCATTGACCTCAGTCCAACGTCATAATTCAGAATATTAATTAGCATGCCATTAGGCAAAATGGCTCGAGTGTCGACTCTATCAGAACAACTTTATTAAAGCAGCAATATCGAGGTAATTTAAGTAACGATAATCTGAATTTTTTACTTCATATCGACATCCGATAGCCCGGTTGTTAGCGACTGCCTTCGAAGCTAAAGGTTTCATTAGTTCAGTTAAAGGGTTTGAATCCTGATAGAGTTAAATATTTTTGTGATGAATATAAATTTTTTTTCTCGAGTTATGGATATTTTTATGTAAGAATTTTATTACCTAGACCGTTCTTTATCAAAGTATTGGGAAGATACGTGAAGATTTTATTAATTTATTTTTAATTTGTAATAAATGTTAAATATGCAATAAGAAACACCACGTGGCTTCCGTATTAGAATATACCACTCCGTTTTTTCCGGTGGGTGTCGTAACAGACGACTAAAGGAAAAACACTAACTATCGACTGTTGGCGGGATAGCCACATAAGTATAAATATAATATAAATATAATATATATATATATATATATATATATATATATATATATATATATATATATATATATATATATATATATATATATATATATATATATATATATATATATATATATATATATATATATATATATATATATATATATATATATATATATATACATATATATATATATATATATATAGGTGTATTTCAGTTTGGTGAATGTTCAGTTTTATCATTGTGTTTTGTCATATATATATATATATATATATATAAACACCAGTCCAGTCACTACACGAAAATACTACTTTTAGGTTGTTACTTTCAGGTTATCCCGTTGGGAGCTACGCGTAAAGACATTTATTTTCGTGTAGTGACTGGACTGGTGTTTTATATATATATATATGTATATATATATATATATATATATATATATATATATATATATATATATATATATATATATATATATATATATATATATATATATATATATATATATATATATATATATATATATATATATATATCTATATATATATATATATATATATATATATATATATATATATATATATATATATATATAAACACCAGTCCCGTCACTACACGAAAATACTACTTTTAGGTTGTTACTTTCAGGTTATCCCGTTGGGAGCTATGCGTAAAGACATTTATTTATTTAATCTATGTAGCTAATACTAACTCGTAATAGATCCAAACGTAATATAACTTATTGGACAAGCGCACAGTTCTAATACAATCTAACCACTTCAAATACGTGACAAACGAACAGAATACATTTACTTTGTCTCAAACTGATTGAGTTACCTCCACTACCGTAGAGGGAGCCTTTGTGCGTAACAAGCAATAAGTAATTTACGCTTAGCAAACACTGCGGCTCTCTAAGAACCCACTGTTAATTTACATTTCAATATCGGCTGTGTTCCGATCGGTCACGGTTCAAGTAATAATATTATTAGCACAGGAACAAATTGTCGTTTTGTCAAGAGAGCATTTGAGGGCAGGTGCGAAACGGTGTTTTGAAGGTAAAAGCTTAAACTTAATATAGCAGATATTGCGGATACAAATCCCATTACTGTCAGTTAAAAAAAATCTTTAGGCATATTCCTAATACTGGGGTAGATAGTAGTCTAAACAATTTAGTACTTTCGACCAACTTTTCACAGAAAACATTTTATGTGACAACGTGATAGGTGGTGAGCTGGTCACCGTTTTTATGTCCAAGCTAACGATATCGTACATAACTTTTGAAAACCCTTATTAGAACGAATTTACTACCTAGGAATCGGACTCGAGCCTTTTGACTCGAATTGCGATCACCCAACCACTCGGCTATTTTGAACCCTGGCTCTCATATAATACGCTCCCTTACGAGGAAGGCCAATACACAAGGCTCTGCCATATTTCTTCCACACATTCTTTCCTGACATCGATGATGATCAGCTTTTCGGCTACCCTTGCTTGATATTTATCCCTAGTGTCCGCTTCCTGAAGCTTCCAGCTTCGGATGCTATCGACCGACTGTGGTTCTGGTATCGCCGTCCGGTGGCGCCAACCCGCGAACAGACCCTTAAATCTAGTAATCACTAGATAGTGATCCGTTCCCAGGTCAGCACTCCGGAACACTCGCGTATCCATCACCTGTTTTCGCAGTCGGTCATCCACCAAGAATAAATCGATCATACTTCTCTCATTCTCTCTTGTTCTAGTATGCATATGGATTTTCTTGTGACTAAACATAGTGTTTGTCACGAGAAGTCCCTTTTCCTTGCATATAGCCAGTATAGGCTTGCCAGCACCCTTTTATCACCAAACATTCCAAGTACCGACTCGTATCCTGGCCGAGCGGTACCAACCCATCCATTCAAACTACCACATACAACAATTCTTTCGTTTCCTCTAACCAAGTCTAGAACTTCTCTTACATTCTCCCAAAACTCCTCCAGCTCAGCTCTGGACGACGAAGCTACCGGCGCATTAAAAGCCAAAAGGAATAACTTCGTCAGTCCCAATTTAAAGCGAACCCAGAGAAGTCTCGAGTTCACAACCTTATATTCAGTCATAACATCGACCAACCGAGACGACAGCAGCACCCCCACTCCCTGGCAGGCGCTCTTACTCTCCGGGACTCCGGACCATATAGGTAACGCCCCGCCAGGGAGCTTTTTAGTACCGCTGCCCTTCCGTTTGGTCTACGACAAACACACGACATCTAATTCCCTTTCTTTAATTATTTCAATCAACTCATTCGTCTTATCTCTCATGCCTCCTCTAACATTCCACGTGCCAACTCTGCACTCCGTCCTCCACCTTTCGCCGTGTTGGGCTGTGCGTGACGGGTGACGGTCCCCATCGCCGCTTTGCTCGCTGCATTCCACACCAAAGGGGACGAACTGATGTGCGTCGCCTTGGGGGGACGCCCTAACCCTCGTTGGCATGGGTGCGCAGCTGTGTAGAATTGCAGCCCTGAAAAGGGCTGGCAGGAGTCGCGACGAGCACGCTTCTACAATGGTCTATTTATGTTTACAAATTTGTCTCCATTTTCTTTGATCTGGGTGTTTGTGGTGCCTTCGCTGTTTCCGATTCCATAACACAAGTGCTGTAGCAGCTGCATGTGATATTGTCCCTATCTAGTTATGTATGTATTTATTATTATTATTGCCATTCCATTTACAATTTTTTCTCCTAACCGCCGATTACTACACTTATGGAAAGAAAGCGAATGATAGATTTGAACTTCGGCACCACACGGAAAATTTTTATATCTTTAACAATTTATTTATCTCTAAAAATATAAAAAAAGAAGTATAATAGTGGCTATTTCGGGCGAGCTCAGCTCTCGGCACGACAAAGACTGCCAATAGCAGAAGTGACAATACTAACATCGTCACCGGAAAATATGTCTGTTTCGCAGAATGATCTTTAACGCAACGCACTCGCTTGCATCTCTCGAATCCTTACTTACTAAACATTTTTATTTCTATTATATTTCCTATAACAATTGGATTACAGATCACGAAATTAATCATTGCACTTCTCTATTTATTTCAATATGTATTATATCTTGACGACATAAAAGCCGAATTGGTAGTTACACTACCTAAAAAAGGGAATATTTCGTCGTTTGTGAAAACATCACAGTACTTATTGGCATATTGAATCTCCCTCTAAAGTTCCGCAACACTTCGTATGCAGCAGACCGTATTGTATGCACCACCACCACCACTACACTCAAACCAGGTAACATATACCACCACCGAAAACGCGACACGTGTTTCGCCTCAAAACAAGGCATTCTCAAGCGAGTAGACTCTACGATGCGCTCGCTCATCGAATTGCGTGAAGATATTTATTTATTTATTTTATTTGATATTTTATTTTCTACGTATAAGTCACGATCCCCAGGTGGCAGTACCAATGAGTTTTTCAAAAACTTATGTACGAATTTCGTCGTTGGCTTGGACATAAAGGCGGCGACGGGCTCACCACCTGTCACGTTGTCCCAAAAATATCTTCGGTGGAAGGTGGGTCAAAGGGACTTAATTGTCTAGACTTGACCTCTGTCTACCCCTGTATTGGGAATTGCGTGAAGATATTTATTTTATTTATTTATTTTCTACGTACCCGTTTCCACGTATTACTGGAACCTGCGGAATTTATAACCAGTATTTTTGTAAAATAAATCTAATATAGTTAATTGACTCAGGCGTTACTTTGCGGAAATTCATTGTAAAGTTGTTATTGAAAAAATTACTTCGCAACCCTCCGCATACGAATATAAAAAGGTAAATGTTACCTGGTCCGAAGAGAAGAAGAGCACCACCCTCCCTCCCACAGATGCATGCACTAATTCCACTGTATGCACCACCACCACCACTACACTCAAACCAGGTAACATATACCACCACCGAAAACGCGACACGTGTTTCGCCTCAAAACAAGGCATTCTCAAGCGAGTAGACTTTACGATGCGCTCGCTCATAACAGCTCGCACTGGTTATAAATTCTGCAGGTTCCAGTAATACGTGGAAACGGGTACGTAGAAAATAAAATATAAAATAAAATAAATAAATAAATACCTTCACGCAATTCCCAATACAGGGGTAGACAGAGGTCTGGTCTAGACAATTAAGTCCCATGGACCCACCTTCCACCGAAGATATTTTCGAGACAATGTGACAGGTGGTGAGCCCGTCGCCGCCTTTATGTCCAAGCCAACGATATAATTCGCACATAAGTTTTTGAAAAACCCATTGGTACGAGCCTGCCACCTGGGGATCGAACTCGGGTCCCTCGACTCGAAATTCCGACCACCCAACCACTCGGCTATCGTGACTTTTGTAACGTGTGAAAATAAAATATGGTTATGAATAATATAAAAGTCAACTAGCCTTTATAGACGAGTGGTTGTGTGATCGGAATCCGTGTCAATATTTGGCAGTATAAACGTCTCGGATATTACATACATACATACTGCAGTCTTTAAAATTCGACTTCAGGGTATAAACGTCTCCCGTGTGCGAGAATATCTATATCCTCACGCCATTCCTAATACAGGGATAGACAGACGTCACGACAACTAAGTCTATTGGATCCACTTTTCACAGAAGACATTTTTTGACAGGCGGATCGAATTCTCTCTGCCAGACAAGAGGCATATGTCCAGCGCATAACCATCACAAGCAACGGCATGTGATATTTCTTTGTCAATGTACATAACGATGTATGTATGATGTTTACTCGTGTATGAGCGACAGTACAGTGGATTATCACCTCTTTGTACCTCAACCGCTCAAATAAACCTGCATAACAAATACGTTATAAGATTTTACACACATTTGATTTGCTAGATAGATTTTTCATTTGTCTTAGCATAAGTTCGTTGGCAATTCCGTCGCGTCCGAGCAAATACGGGCGCTGATTGCGCGCGACCCCGCGCTCGCAATCGTCACCCGACCGGTGGGGTCTGTTCGATGTCCTATGAAATTTTACTTACTCGTATAGGAATAGAAAGAGCAGTTAGTGGAAACTTCAGTCATATTAAAAATGTGAAATTCGTATGTGTCTGAAACAGCTAGTTAATACTCTCAGGAGTTACTTTGTGGAACTTCATCATTATAAAGATGTTATTATATAATTATATTACACAATTCTGCACGCAAATAAATGGCTTATGTTACCGGGTTAACAGAAGTTAGAAGAAAAGCATTAAGAAGTTAGTGCACGCAGCAGTGGAGAGTATTGTTCTTCTTTTTTACGAAAGCATCTCTATCCTAAACGATTTTAAAGAATTTTATTGAATATTTAAGTAGGAAATTCTTTCAGGATACTATTTCACCTGTAAGGAATATTTCTTATAATCTTCACTCTTAGCAAGGGGATTGGTGATTGCACCACTCTCATTGCACCTCAGAACCTGTCGCTGACTGCTAAATTTTTGTATTAGTATATTAAATTAAGTAGGCAGCGACTAGTTTGTCGGAATGGCTATCCCGCCACAATCCAGTTACCGTTAAGGTATCCAAATCTTTTTTTAGTTGTCTCCGATGTGTGATAAAGTTGATAAACATTCAAATTTATATCTACGAGTATTTCGAGCGACATTTGATATTATTTTTTCTAAGAGCACGATAGCCGAGTTGTTAGGTGATTTGAATTTGGGTCTAAAGACCCGAGTTCGATCCCCTGGTCCCCATAATCCCCTTCGTACTAATGGGATTTCAAAAAAAACTTATCTACGATATATATTTGGGTTGAAAATTAAGACGGCGCCAGCTTACCTTTGTCTATCCTATATAGTATTGGGAATGGCGTTAAGATATTTTTGTTTTCTTTAAGAAATATGTTCTAAAAATTATTGATAACAAAATTTCAAAGATATTTGCATTGAAGACACATCTGCAAAGATTAAATTTTCATTTAGTAAACAGTTTTAGGTCAAGTTGACGATCTCCGTGGACTAGTGGCGTAAACACCGGTGTTCAACTTGTCGCCCTCTCGAGGTCCCGAGATCGATTCGAACACTTTTTCTACATGTTCTCGGGTCGGGGTGTTTGTGGTGCCTTCGTTGTTTCGATTCCCACACTTCAAGAGCTTTAGCATCTTCCATTGGAATCGGAGCAATGTACAAAAAATCATTCCTACTCGAACTACACTTAGGCGAATATGTAGCCTGGTGTGGTCGTTAACATACCTCAGCCGCGGGTTCTGGCTTCAAATTAAAGTTTAAAATTATCAGGTTATTTTTTTTTGACTTTCAAAACATATAAGGCATGCTGAACGTTATGATAATAAATTAAAGACAAATACTTTTACTAACTACCAAACCACTTTTAAAGTGGTTATTATCAGAATACAACAGGTATTACCATAATTTGTTAAACGAAATTTCATTTTCGGGTTTTTAATAAAAAAGTGATGTAACATGTTGTTACTTAAATATTACTATTCTTATTTAATTTGGTTTCTCTTTGCCGTCTTGGAGTATAACAATGTAAGCTACTTTGAGTGAAAAGACACAGGAACCTTTTGAGACAATGTGTTTGATGGCAAGCCTGTCGCCGTCTTTGTGTCCAAGCCAAGGATATGAAACGTACAGAATTTGAAAATATTGTTTCCGAGGATCAAACTCATGTCTTCTAAATCGAACTTCTATCTCCCAACCGATCGATTATCATCAAAATCATCATGGAAGCCTGTGAAAGTCCGCTGCAGGACGTTTCCCTCTCTTTTGCTATAATCGCTACACGCATGCGGATTGGCGATCGCAGCACACAGACTATTTGCATCTTAGACGGTGCTGTCTGTCGCTAGTCTGCTGAATTTTGTTCATGTTTTTTGCGAGGTGGTTATCCCACCATCTGCCAGTTACCGTTACGGTATCCAAATCTTTTTAGTTGTCTCCGATGTGTGATAAAGTTGATAAACATTCAAATTTATATCTACGAGTATTTCGAGCGACATTTGATATTATTTTTTCTAAGAGCACGATAGCCGAGTTGTTAGGTGATTTGAATTTGGGTCTAAAGACCCGAGTTCGATCCCTGGTCCCCATAATCCCCTTCGTACTAATGGGATTTCAAAAAAAACTTATCTACGATATATATTTGGGTTGAAAATTAAGACGGCGCCAGCTTACCTTTGTCTATCCTGTTCTCAGGTCAGGGTGTTTGTGGTGCCTTCGTTATTTCCGTTTTCATAACAAAAGTGTTTTATCTGCTTATTTCGGGATCAAAGCTATGTATATACACATCGGTTATCGTAGTAATCAAATAGCACAATAGACTATTAAACCTGACGTAAAGCCTTAAACACTTGAGCATTTATTCTTAATTGGATTTGGAACGTAATACCATGAATATTATCTTCAACAGCGATTATTACGCGGCTACACGACCTTAATAACTTTAGCAGAGATAATAGAAGATAATACAAGGGTTACCTGCTATAACCCTTCCTTAATAGTCTTTAGTTTAACCTTGCGGAATTAATTTAGGACAAATACATAATATCAAGGTCTGACAACGAGGTGTTTTACTAAACTATTTCGGAACTAACACCACCCAAGTTTGGCACCACCCCCTGGACATAAAGACCACCACCTTTGGACATAAAGACGGCGACAGACTCACCACCTGTCACGTGGTCCCAAAAAATCTTCTTCGAAAGGACTTAATTTCTATATATTCTATAGATACAGTATTTATAAATCAATTCTATAGTACAATTCTATGGCTTTAGCTACTTACTTTGGGATCAGAGCACCGCGTGTGATGTTGTTTGTCCGTATGAATGTAAACAGATTCAGTTTTCTGAGCTTTCCGCTACTAGCGGGCTTCTAATTTGATACAGATGCATTTGGAAACTAAGTCAACAAACAAAATGTTCACTATAAAGGTGTTCTTAAGTAATAAATAAAAGAGAAAAACTTTTACTAACTACCAAACCACTTTTAAAGTGGTTATTATCAGAATACAACAGGTATTACCAGAATTTGTTAAACGAAATTTCATTTTCGGGTTTTTAATTAAAAAAGTGATGTAACATGTTGTTACTTAAATATTACTATTCTTATTTAATTTGGTTTCTCTTTGCCGTCTTGGAGTATAACAATGTAAGCTACTTTGAGTGAAATGACACAGGAACCTTTTGGGACAATGTTTTGATGGCAAGCCTGTCGCCGTCTTTGTGTCCAAGCCAAGGATGAAATTCGTACATAAGTTTTGAAAAAATCATTGGTACTGCCACCTGGGGATCGAACTCGGGTCTCTCGACTCGAAATACCGACCACCCAACAACTTGGCTATCGTGACTTTTTTAAAAACTTACAAATTATTAAAAAACTAACAGGATTAAATTTAAAGCTGATTAAATTTAAAGCTGATTAAATTTAAAGCTGATTAAATTTAAAGCTGATTAAATTTAAAGCTGATTAAATTTAAAGCTGATTAAATTTAAAGCTGATTAAATTTAAAGCTGATTAAATTTAAAGCTGATTAAATTTAAAGCTGATTAAATTTAAAGCTGATTAAATTTAAAGCTGATTAAATTTAAAGCTGATTAAATTTAAAGCTGATTAAATTTAAAGCTGATTAAATTTAAAGCTGATTAAATTTAAAGCTGATTAAATTTAAAGCTGATTAAATTTAAAGCTGATTAAATTTAAAGCTGATTAAATTTAAAGCTGATTAAATTTAAAGCTGATTAAATTTAAAGCTGATTAAATTTAAAGCTGATTAAATTTAAAGCTGATTAAATTTAAAGCTGATTAAATTTAAAGCTGATTAAATTTAAAGCTGATTAAATTTAAAGCTGATTAAATTTAAAGCTGATTAAATTTAAAGCTGATTAAATTTAAAGCTGATTAAATTTAAAGCTGATTAAATTTAAAGCTGATTAAATTTAAAGCTGATTAAATTTAAAGCTGATTAAATTTAAAGCTGATTAAATTTAAAGCTGATTAAATTTAAAGCTGATTAAATTTAAAGCTGATTAAATTTAAAGCTGATTAAATTTAAAGCTGATTAAATTTAAAGCTGATTAAATTTAAAGCTGATTAAATTTAAAGCTGATTAAATTTAAAGCTGATTAAATTTAAAGCTGATTAAATTTAAAGCTGATTAAATTTAAAGCTGATTAAATTTAAAGCTGATTAAATTTAAAGCTGATTAAATTTAAAGCTGATTAAATTTAAAGCTGATTAAATTTAAAGCTGATTAAATTTAAAGCTGATTAAATTTAAAGCTGATTAAATTTAAAGCTGATTAAATTTAAAGCTGATTAAATTTAAAGCTGATTAAATTTAAAGCTGATTAAATTTAAAGCTGATTAAATTTAAAGCTGATTAAATTTAAAGCTGATTAAATTTAAAGCTGATTAAATTTAAAGCTGATTAAATTTAAAGCTGATTAAATTTAAAGCTGATTAAATTTAAAGCTGATTAAATTTAAAGCTGATTAAATTTAAAGCTGATTAAATTTAAAGCTGATTAAATTTAAAGCTGATTAAATTTAAAGCTGATTAAATTTAAAGCTGATTAAATTTAAAGCTGATTAAATTTAAAGCTGATTAAATTTAAAGCTGATTAAATTTAAAGCTGATTAAATTTAAAGCTGATTAAATTTAAAGCTGATTAAATTTAAAGCTGATTAAATTTAAAGCTGATTAAATTTAAAGCTGATTAAATTTAAAGCTGATTAAATTTAAAGCTGATTAAATTTAAAGCTGATTAAATTTAAAGCTGATTAAATTTAAAGCTGATTAAATTTAAAGCTGATTAAATTTAAAGCTGATTAAATTTAAAGCTGATTAAATTTAAAGCTGATTAAATTTAAAGCTGATTAAATTTAAAGCTGATTAAATTTAAAGCTGATTAAATTTAAAGCTGATTAAATTTAAAGCTGATTAAATTTAAAGCTGATTAAATTTAAAGCTGATTAAATTTAAAGCTGATTAAATTTAAAGCTGATTAAATTTAAAGCTGATTAAATTTAAAGCTGATTAAATTTAAAGCTGATTAAATTTAAAGCTGATTAAATTTAAAGCTGATTAAATTTAAAGCTGATTAAATTTAAAGCTGATTAAATTTAAAGCTGATTAAATTTAAAGCTGATTAAATTTAAAGCTGATTAAATTTAAAGCTGATTAAATTTAAAGCTGATTAAATTTAAAGCTGATTAAATTTAAAGCTGATTAAATTTAAAGCTGATTAAATTTAAAGCTGATTAAATTTAAAGCTGATTAAATTTAAAGCTGATTAAATTTAAAGCTGATTAAATTTAAAGCTGATTAAATTTAAAGCTGATTAAATTTAAAGCTGATTAAATTTAAAGCTGATTAAATTTAAAGCTGATTAAATTTAAAGCTGATTAAATTTAAAGCTGATTAAATTTAAAGCTGATTAAATTTAAAGCTGATTAAATTTAAAGCTGATTAAATTTAAAGCTGATTAAATTTAAAGCTGATTAAATTTAAAGCTGATTAAATTTAAAGCTGATTAAATTTAAAGCTGATTAAATTTAAAGCTGATTAAATTTAAAGCTGATTAAATTTAAAGCTGATTAAATTTAAAGCTGATTAAATTTAAAGCTGATTAAATTTAAAGCTGATTAAATTTAAAGCTGATTAAATTTAAAGCTGATTAAATTTAAAGCTGATTAAATTTAAAGCTGATTAAATTTAAAGCTGATTAAATTTAAAGCTGATTAAATTTAAAGCTGATTAAATTTAAAGCTGATTAAATTTAAAGCTGATTAAATTTAAAGCTGATTAAATTTAAAGCTGATTAAATTTAAAGCTGATTAAATTTAAAGCTGATTAAATTTAAAGCTGATTAAATTTAAAGCTGATTAAATTTAAAGCTGATTAAATTTAAAGCTGATTAAATTTAAAGCTGATTAAATTTAAAGCTGATTAAATTTAAAGCTGATTAAATTTAAAGCTGATTAAATTTAAAGCTGATTAAATTTAAAGCTGATTAAATTTAAAGCTGATTAAATTTAAAGCTGATTAAATTTAAAGCTGATTAAATTTAAAGCTGATTAAATTTAAAGCTGATTAAATTTAAAGCTGATTAAATTTAAAGCTGATTAAATTTAAAGCTGATTAAATTTAAAGCTGATTAAATTTAAAGCTGATTAAATTTAAAGCTGATTAAATTTAAACTGATGCGTGTGAGATACGGTGGCTCGGAGGTAACAGCGTCGCCACGGATCGGCGAAGGTCGCGGGTTCGAATCCGCCCGTGTCAGTTGAAATTTTAACTTTTTCTCTTTAATTTAATAGAATAAAATTATGCAATATTACTGATTTTAAAGAATATTTATGCTGAACTTTTATGTTATTAAATTAAAGAGAAAAAGTTAAAATTTCAACTGATGCGTGTGAGATACGGTGGCTCGGAGGTAACAGCGTCGCCACGGATCGGCGAAGGTCGCGGGTTCGAATCCGCCCGTGTCAGTTGAAATTTTAACTTTTTCTCTTTAATTTAATAGAATAAAATTATGCAATATTACTGATTTTAAAGAATATTTATGCTGAACTTTTATGTTATTAAATTAAAGAGAAAAAGTTAAAATTTCAACTGATGCGTGTGAGATACGGTGGCTCGGAGGTAACAGCGTCGCCACGGATCGGCGAAGGTCGCGGGTTCGAATCCGCCCGTGTCAGTTGAAATTTTAACTTTTTCTCTTTAATTTAATAGAATAAAATTATGCAATATTACTGATTTTAAAGAATATTTATGCTGAACTTTTATGTTATTAAATTAAAGAGAAAAAGTTAAAATTTCAACTGATGCGTGTGAGATACGGTGGCTCGGAGGTAACAGCGTCGCCACGGATCGGCGAAGGTCGCGGGTTCGAATCCGCCCGTGTCAGTTGAAATTTTAACTTTTTCTCTTTAATTTAATAGAATAAAATTATGCAATATTACTGATTTTAAAGAATATTTATGCTGAACTTTTATGTTATTAAATTAAAGAGAAAAAGTTAAAATTTCAACTGATGCGTGTGAGATACGGTGGCTCGGAGGTAACAGCGTCGCCACGGATCGGCGAAGGTCGCGGGTTCGAATCCGCCCGTGTCAGTTGAAATTTTAACTTTTTCTCTTTAATTTAATAGAATAAAATTATGCAATATTACTGATTTTAAAGAATATTTATGCTGAACTTTTATGTTATTAAATTAAAGAGAAAAAGTTAAAATTTCAACTGATGCGTGTGAGATACGGTGGCTCGGAGGTAACAGCGTCGCCACGGATCGGCGAAGGTCGCGGGTTCGAATCCGCCCGTGTCAGTTGAAATTTTAACTTTTTCTCTTTAATTTAATAGAATAAAATTATGCAATATTACTGATTTTAAAGAATATTTATGCTGAACTTTTATGTTATTAAATTAAAGAGAAAAAGTTAAAATTTCAACTGATGCGTGTGAGATACGGTGGCTCGGAGGTAACAGCGTCGCCACGGATCGGCGAAGGTCGCGGGTTCGAATCCGCCCGTGTCAGTTGAAATTTTAACTTTTTCTCTTTAATTTAATAGAATAAAATTATGCAATATTACTGATTTTAAAGAATATTTATGCTGAACTTTTATGTTATTAAATTAAAGAGAAAAAGTTAAAATTTCAACTGATGCGTGTGAGATACGGTGGCTCGGAGGTAACAGCGTCGCCACGGATCGGCGAAGGTCGCGGGTTCGAATCCGCCCGTGTCAGTTGAAATTTTAACTTTTTCTCTTTAATTTAATAGAATAAAATTATCTACCAAAACAAGAAAGGACTTAATTACTCAGACCTCAGGCTAGCCCTGTATTGGTAAATGGGTGAAGATAATAAAAGAATAAAATTATGCAATATTACTGATTTTAAAGAATATTTATGCTGAACTTTTATGTTATTAAATTAAAGAGAAAAAAGTTAAAATTTCAACTGACATGGGCGGGATTCGAACCCGAGACCTTCGCCGATCCTTGGCGAAGGTCGCGGCATAAGCAATACAGAGAACACACAGTTAAAATTTCAACTGATGCGTGTGAGATACGGTGGCTCGGAGGTAACAGCGTCGCCACGGATCGGCGAAGGTCGCGGGTTTGAATCCCGCCCGTGTCAGTTGAAATTTTAACTTTTTTCTCCTTAATTTAATAACATAAAAGTTCAGCATAAACATGCTTTAAAAATCAATAAAATAGCATAATAAAAATTAAAGTCGCGGGTTCGAATCCCGCCCGTGTCAATTTAAATTTTAACTTTTTTCTCTTTAATTTAATAGAATAAAATTATCTACCAAAAACAGAAATTTGTATGTGTTAAAATATGCGTGAACAGGCTTAAGCGCCATCAGTTTTGCTAAAGTACCGTTCGTGCAATAAAAAGAACAACCGTTCTGAATGTGGGTACTACACTAGTATAATTGAATTATCTACCGAACCGTACTAGTATAATTGAATTATCTTTTTACATAGTACTTATTATGCACGAAATTTTTGGACTATGTTATTTATCAGAACTTTCATATCTTACAGTCGAGATAAATTTTACACACCGGTATTCATGGTGACGCCAGTTCTAAGGTTCGGGTTCGATTCCCGGACGGGTCAATGTTGGAAATGTCCGATACCACAACAAAAGATTTTTAGCTATTTATATTGTAATTAGAGCAATTTACGTGACGTTTTCCCTATCAATGTATCATCTATTTTTATAGATTTTAAGAAATAACTCAAATATTGAGATTGTTGAGTATATTATCCTATACAGTATATCGAAGTCAACTTCATGACAGCTTTAGGTTACGGAAATGAATGTAATAAATGGTTGTTATTAGAGGTCTAACGGCGTTATGAATTTTATATCACATTTTCGCCGAGCGAAGAAAATACAATTATTATTTAATGTTTTTCTTAACTATGTCGTCTACAATAGAAAAACTGTTGCAAAACCTCTTTAAAAAATAGTCACTAGACACGATACCCGAGTGGTTGGTTGACTGAAATCCGAGTCAAAAGACCTGAGTTCGATCCCCAGGTTCTAGTCTACTACAAATGAGTTTTTTCAAAAACTTGTGTACGATTTATATCTTTCTCTTTTGTTGTCCCAAAAATATATTCGGTGCGAAGGGGTTTGAAAGAATTTTATGAACCTCTGTCAATTAATTTTGCTCGGGTAAATTAAGAGATGCCGTGGGAATATTATTGTATTACTTATAACTGTTTTTATTATCCAATTCATTTATTCATTTATATATGAACGTTCACGTAACAAGTCAATCGAATGGATAAGTTTGGTGACTTAGCTAATATTGAAAAAACTGAAACAATGAAGAATATTCGTAACTAACTTGAAAGAATAACAAAGTTTCTTAATAAAAGTTGCTCAATTTCAAAAGGAAATGTAAGTCGTCCGTAAAGAAAAATTAAAGGTAGTGAAGTATTGATAAAAATTTATTAAGTTGTTAAGACAACAAGGTACCGGCCGAAATTTATGTAGTCGTAGTCCTAACACCTCGGACCTTAGACGCTGCTGTCACCTGTCTGCTGATGTTCTAATTTCGAGATGATTACCGCGCCACCAGTCGGTAGCTGATAGAATTGTCAAGGTTTTTTTCGGGGTCGCCTTTTACGACACCCACAAGAAGAGAAGTGCTTGCATATTCTAACGCTGTAACCACAAAAGACCACGATATAGCTAAGCATGTCACTGCTTTGTTACTCAATCAAGCTAAAACGACTGAACCATTTTTTTTCTTTATTTTTTATAGCAAAAGGGAGGCAAACGAGCAGGTGGCTCACGTAATGGTAAGTGATTACCGCCGCCCATGAACACCTGCAATACCAGAGGCATAGCAGATGCGTTGCCGACCTTAGAGTGCCCCCCCGCCGAATTGGGGGAGGGGGGTGTGTGGGCTTCCGGTTACCTGCACTCACCAGACGAAATGCAGAAGTTTGTTAGACGTAGAAGTCTAACAAACTTCACGCCGGTAGTCTGTGAGGTCGTGGTACTTCCCCGGTCGAGCCGGCCTATTCAACAACAAAAGCTGATGCGTTGCTCTACCACTGTAAAAACTTTTGAATGGTTTATATTGTTGGCTTGTACATAACGACGGCAACGGGCACCACCAGTCACAAAAATGTTTGGCCGAAAGGAATTATTTTGACCTCTTCTTTTTGATATCCCTGTATCGGGAATGGCGCAGAGATATATTTTAAATAACTTTCCTAAATAAGTAAACGAGATAAAATGTTAAAACTATTTATCTTATTTAATCTATGACACTACAACAAGGAACTCGGCGATAAATATGTGTCCCCTGAGGCCAAGAAGAAAAATGAGGCATTCATACAATGCGAGTCTGGTTATGAGAATTTGTAACAAATATCTAATTTAAAGCAATGATAGACTAGCAGTCAAGGCACTACATTAGGGCACTCCAGTCTCTTTGCGGGTATTGTAATAAACGATTAAGAGTAAGTCTTCAATATTGTTGTCTTTAGTCTTAAAAAAATGATGAGCATACCTTTATTATTATATATTATTGGCTTGCACATTATAAATGTGATATAAATCAATCACTTATTTAATTGACTTTTGTTACTGTACTATATGTATACTATATGTTAAGCTGTTGGTGTGCCGATAAATAAATAAATAAATAAATATTGGATTGGCTACCGACGCGTAAGGTCTATGTGCCGCAGTGTACTTATACCATTAATTATCGTTATTTATGTATGCATGGTCATTTAAAATCCATTCTAAAATGTGACAGACATTTTAATTTTGTCAGCACCCAAGTCGATTTTGTTCAAGCTCCAAGGAAACATACCAGTGAACTTGATCCTCTTTTAATAACATCAGAATCAAATGTAGCGGAGGTGTATTCCAACTGGACCCTCATCACCTCGGCGCCGCGCGGGCGCGCTGTGGAAATTAATGTACTGTCACGCGGTAACATTCGCACATGCTTGTCGTGACAGGTGACATGGAACGGAAATTATTTTGTCCCGAATTGTTGTAACCTTTCGTCAGTTCATTTATTATTCAAGGGACTAATTTATTTTGTATTAAGCGTATATTTCAAAATGTTTATAAATATTTAATATATCTTATTTAATAGGTTGGAAAAAAAGTTTCTTCGCATTTGCCATCTTGTAGGTAGGGACATGATCCCGTTGCTATAGAAATGTTGGGGCTTCTGATCATAATACCGCGAGAATTGCTTTTGGCAATCCTCTCGTGATGTTAACTAGACATTGCCTAAAAAATTCCGAAAAAAAGGTGGAAATCTGAAGGTGTAATGTCAGGACTATACGGTGGATGCATTAACACCTCCCAGCCAAGCTCTCTTAATTTTTGAATCGTTATCTTGATGATAAGCTACATCCCTTCTGTTTATTAATTCCGGCCACTTTTTGTTCTTCGCAGTAGAGTTCAGAATCGATGGTCCTGCCTGCATTGTTGCGAGTTAACCCGTGTTTTACCACAGTCTGTGAAGCCTGACCGGCCTTTGACTACGACCTTTTTCGCACGTTCTTGTCATACGTGATCTACTTTACATCACTACTTATCCGCTTCTTCAAAAATGGTTCGGTTTCATTACGTCGTAATAAAGAATCACAAATAAGTAACTGTTCATTAGGTCTCTTCAAGAGCAGTGAGCTCGCGAGATATCCAAATATCGAGCTTTTAAGTGTTTTTCAAATGCGACAAAACTGTTTTGTGGTCAATTCTCAGTTCTTCAGCTACGTCGTAACTATTGATATGCCGATCTTGCTCTACTTTTTCAAAAATGGTATCCATATTATCCGTAATACGGCGACCACAGCGAAGTGCATATTCGACATCAAAATTTCCGAATTGAAAACGCTTAAACCACATTTGTGCTACTCTCACAGATACTGCACTAGGTCCATAAACATCGCAAATTTTTCCCGGCTAGCGTTATATTTTTACCTGTTTTGTAGTAAAATTTTAACATGTATAGAATTTCTTCATTAGATTCACTCATCTTGACAGTACGAAAAATAAATAAAAATCACACCATTTCCTGAAATGAATTAGGAATTATCTTCTTTAAAATTTAAACTTTTAATGGTACCAACACCAGCCAGATACAAATAGTATAGCCAAAGAGATTTTATTACAAGTTAATACATACTATAATGCGAAAAGACTTTTCCCCAATCTATTATAATAAATGTAGAGAAAGAAAGAAAAAATACTGGAACTTTACTCGTAGGGAAACTACAGCGCGTTAATGCACAAATATTACAATGCATATTCTTATACTAGAGTAGACAGAGGTCTAGAGATCTAATTCTTTTCATCATATCTTTCAACGAAGCGTATTTAGGACAACAACATAGGTGGCGACCCATCTACATGTATATGCGCGCGCGCATAGCTCTGTCCTACTTCTGCAATGTGTGTCTTAGATATATGAAACTTAACTGGATATGAGAAAAATAAAGAAATTAAATGTATGCTCGTAGCTCTCAATCTTTCTCTCTCTTTCTATCTTCACTAACTTATATCCCCCTATCAAATTCCGTACACCTCACCCTTACACTTATCGTAACGCTCAGTCTAGCATTCACCCACTTGCTTCCCAAGTCAAGCGTGCGTATGTGTTTTACTTAAAAATCTTCGTACCTCCCCAGAATCGCATAAAACCTTTTATTTATGTCTTAAAAATATTGTTAAGAAGCGCCTATAGAGACGCTGCTTAACAATATTTTATTCTCTATACATACGGTATCCGGTAGTACCATTGCCAGTGCTGTAATGCATGGCTAATTCTTCTTGTCAAAGACCTACTTACCAGCTTACCTTTTCCGTATTTCTTCAAACCATTCCCAATACTGGGGTAGACAGAGATCTATAGGACACTTAGGTCTTTTCGACCCACCTTTCCCCGAAAAATTTTTTGATTGCCGCTGTATAATAAAAAAGAATACAATAGAATTGAATAGAGTAGAGTAGAATAGAATGGAAAAGAACAGGATAGAGCAGACAGAGCATAGCAGAGCCGCACACATAAGTATAATCAATAATTGGCAAAATAAGTGGTTGAAAAGCAGCCGTTTTGGTTTTGATTTGAGGAAATATTTTATTTAATTATTATTACGTCATTATAACTCTTAATACAACATCACACATTTTGTGATTGATTGTATAAAGTTAGTTGAACCAAAAATGATAATTCAAGAGAGGGAGAGCTGTCGGCGAATATTAGGAAATGAAAAAAGTTTACTCGTAAATGTGCCGCCCTAAATGTTGCCGAAAACATTTGCAATGATTTAAAACTTTTATCAATTTACTTTTCACAAAAATAATTTTTTTAAACGATGCCAAATAAGAAATTTATTACGTTTCATATGAAAAAAAAAAAATTGTTAAAAATGTTTTGCAAAAATATATATAACATGACAATTCCATAACCTTTTTTTTTTCATAAATATTTATTTACAGAAAAAATTATGTTAATATTTACAATACTTATTAACTAAAAACTATTATAATCGTAGAGCCCTACTCCTCGTGGCATGGTACCAAGAACGCTGGCTGCATTTCCACGTTGAATGGCTAGACTTAACCGTTGAGCGAGAAAAGAACCAGCCCTCTTGTCACCAGCGGCAACGATAAGTCGCGGAAATAAAATAATTCCATAACCTAGTTCGGATAGGCACTACCTTCGAAGCTAGTAGCGAAGCGAGGGTTGAAGATTCGAATCCCGATGAATATGTACTTGAGTTATGACTGTTTGTATGTATTTTAATATTAATCTATATTCAAGTATTTTTAAATATGCTTTTCTGTTAGCATGGGACTGTAATAGTGTCCCAAAATTATCTCCGGTGAAAAGTGAGTTTTATTAATTGATTAAACTTCTGTCCAGTACAGGGAAATTGCGTATAGATAAAAAATATTTTAAAATAATATATGAATTCGCTAAAACTACAAAGACGACACGTTGGCTCGGACACAACAGCGTTGCCACGGTACGGCAGAGGTGGCGGGCTCGAATCCCGCCCGTGTCAGTTAATTTTTAAATTTCTCATTTATTTAATAATAAAAAAAGTCACGATAGCCGAGTTGTTGGGTGGTCGAAATTTCGAGTCGGGAGACCCGAGTTCGATCGGTGGCAGTACAAATGAGTTTTTCAAAAACTTATGTACGAATTTCATAGTTGGCTTGGACATAAAAGCGGCGACGGGCTCACCACCTGTCACGTTGTCCCGAAAATATCTTCGGTGGAAGTTGGGTCAAAGGGATATAATTCCTATATTGGGAATTGCGTGAAGATGTTTATTTCTTTAAAGTTGGCTTTTAAGTTTACCATCAGTAAAAGTAGACGAAAGGTATCTCCAGATCATGGTTTCTCTAGATCAAAATTCATAAAAAGCAGTTTAGGTACGAAAGAGTAACAAACAAGCGCACAAACTTAGTTTTGCCCTTATATATTAATTTGGACTCTTGGTTCTTTGCGATGTGTCAACAAACAAACTATCTGAACTTGCGCATTTATATATCAAAGCATAGATTAACACGCGTTGAATGTAACACAACGGATGCTGATGTCGCGATGCTCCCTGTTCTCGAATCCCATTTGCCTGCGACATGACAGCTGTCAGCGAGTTGTTAAGGAGACAAATGTCTTTTCGGTTCGTGACGAAATCCACTCTCCATGTCCTAACTCGCTCAACGGATTATGTTAAAACATAAATATAGTGACGAAGAGACAGTATCGTTAGACAGACTTTCATCGAACCTGAGGGTTTAGAGTTCGGATCCCGCTTGCATTTAAACAATTTTGACGAGCTCTGTGGACTAGTGATGTACATATGTACAAACTGTATCTATGTAAAACTTATGTACGAATTATATCGTTGGTTTGGACATAAAGACGGCGACGGGCTCTCTACCTGTCACGTTGTCCCTAAAATATCTTCGGTGGAACGTGGGTCGAAGAGACTTGGTTGTTTAGACTAGACCAATGTCTTCCCTGTATTGCGTAATTGCGTGAATTTAGAAAACACTCTGTATCTAAATTTTTCGGGTCTAGGAGTTGGTAAATTCGTTGTTTTCAATTGCATAACAAAAATATTTAAACTGCTTAATTTGTGATGAGAGCAATGTATCTGACGATGAATCTACATTTAGTGTATACGTGTAATGTTTGTTTACGTACGTATGAACATTAAAGTTTGTCTTGTTTATTTATCTAGTTAATTATTATACTATGTAAGGTATACTATGTAAGTATTTTGTACACTAAAACGGCGAAAGACTCACCACCTGTCACGTTGCAATAATGAGTGGGTCGAAGCGACTAAATTGTGTCAAACACTGTTTGCCCCAGTACTGGGAAATGTGTGAAAATATAAAGTAAAATATATGAATGAATCCATATAAGCAATTTTTATTATATCCTTTATAAAAAAAGTTGAAAAAGATAATACCTACGGAGTTACTTCCTCATGTTTCTTCTCCGTCATAAGAACCTCATTACGAAACGGTTATGGAAAAAAAATTATGTTACTTGTATCGATAAATAAATGATTTGATTTGACTTAATATCATATAGTATGTATATGTCCAAGATTCGATCTAAAACGTTAGCGATGTATTCTTATTTATTCTTAATTAACATTACTAGTATTCTTGTTAACGACTCGAACTACGCTGCAATGCTTGTGTATGGCGTGGCAGTGCCTGCTACGTCATGTTTCGCGCACTAAACGATTTGTTTATTGGCGCTTTAAAATTACTAATTTCCGTAGGCAAAATATTGAGACACTAAATTAGATATACATATAATGGTCACACGAGTTTTATTTTAATTCTCGTAATAATTTCATTCAACTGGCTTGTTATCCAACAAGTCGAAACAACCTAAAGTACATTTAGTTAAGCCGAGTGGTTCTAAGTGGGATTGCGTAACTCTGTCTAATTTTATCGGCTTAGTTTGCAAAAAGAAAAATATAAGACACTTTTCTTTATTTTAATTCTGAAGCTACGATAGCCGAGCGGTTCAGAGTTCGAGTCAAGAAAACCGAATCCAATCCTCAGGTGGCAGGCTCGTAGCAAAGGGTTTTTTTTTCAAAACCTATGAACGACTCAAATGATTAGCTTGGACATGACGGTGGAGACGGTGACAAGCTCACCACCTGTCACGTTGTCCCAAAAAATTTCGTCGGAAGGTGGGTCGAAGGGACTTAACTGTCTAGATAAGACCTCTGTCTACCTATGTGTGGGAAATGGAGTGAAGATAGTTTTTTTTATTTTGAAATATACTCGTACGTTCCGATAGCCTAGTTGGTAGTGATATCTTGCCTTCGAAGCTGTGAGTTGTGAAAAAAAAGGGGCAACGTTATCCCATTTCAGAACGGCATAGTACGCCAGTGTCCTAGAATCGAGACACTGGGGCTGGTACAGCTCAAAAACTTGTAATAGTAATTACATAGTAATAACACTATAAATAAATAAATAAATAAATAAATATCTTCACGCAATTCCCAATACAGGGGTAGACAGAGGTCAAGTCTAGACAATTAAGTCCCTTTGACCCACCTTCCACCGAAGATATTTTCGGGACAACGTGACAGGTGGTGAGCCCGTCGCCGCCTTTATGTCCAAGCCAACGATGAAATTCGTACATAAGTTTTTGAAAAACTCATTGGTACTGCCACCTGGGGTTCGAACTCGGGTCCCTCGACTCGAAATTCCGACCACCCAACAACTCGGCTATCATGACTTTAGAGTAATAACACTACAGCATCGAAAATGCTTCCTCTGTTAAATGTACCTGTTGTTACTGTTGAAACGATTAATAAGTATACAGTAATATGTAACTGTTAAAAATTTTAGTTATTAATCTGCTTTTTTAAAATCTGGAACTATGTTAGAAGAAACTTATAGGGAAGATATCAGCTTCAACATCATCATAACGATCTTAAAATTTTTTGCTCAGTCCACAGTGTAAATCTCGATAGCCCAGTGGTTGAGTGATCGGAATTCGTGTCGAGAGACCCTTGTTCAAACCGCAGGTGATAGGTTCATACCAAAACACATGTAGGATTTATACAGGTGGCTTAGACGTTAATGTGCTGAAGGACTGACGTTGACGCTGACGTTGTCCCTAATGGTCTCCGTTCAAATGTGAGTCCATAGTAACAGTAAAAGTCACGATAGCCGAGTGGTTGGGTGGTCGGAATTTCGAGTCATGAGACCCGAGTGGTAGGCTCGGAGCCCAAGGAATTAGACGCGCCTGCGTTCCGACGCGTCAAGCCTGGTGGGAGAAAAAGAGGAGACATTTTCTTTCGATGCTTTCGATGCCTTAGGCGGCCAGTACTGGTGGGGTCGCGAATGAGTGCCAAAGCTTTCCCGTGGCACTACCAATATGCGGCGAAAACGGAACACTGTGGGATTTTAGTCAGTGCGAGCCCAATATCAACCATTCTTGCCTCCGCGGGGCGTGTATAAGGTATTTATTCAAATATAAGGCTATATAATATAAAGACTGATCATCTGTCATGTTGTTGAAAACAAGTCTACGGTGAACGGTGGACTTAATTGCATCATTATCAATTATAATCCGAAAGAACTTAATTGCATCATTGAAACATGTCTTGAAACAGCTTTATTGAAAGTTCACTTTGGTGTTGCGGCTTGATGCGCCCACTTCAAAGCTTTGAAGCGATCGCACTTCCAACTATGTGATGTTGATTAAATTTCTTTAATCTTCACAACTGAGCTTTATGCACAAATATTTATACTCAAATTTAAATATGTTTAAAGAATGATATTGTCACGATTGCCGATCGAAACTTGAGTCAAGAGAATCGAGTTCGATCCCAGGTAGGCTCGTACCGATAAAATTTTCTAAAACTTATGTGCGATTTATATCGTTGACTTGGACACAGAGACGGCGACTGGCTCACCACATGTCACTTTCTCCCAAAAAATTAGTTCGGTCAAAGGTAGGTCGAAAGGACTTAATACTTTTTGTTCAAAAAAGCTTAGAAATAAAATTAAAAATGTAACTCTACATATTGAAAATATTTTCCATTTTTATTTCGCAGTTTTTATTCATAATACTTGTTAGTAGTGTTACTTTCTTCAATTATAAACTTTTTATTTTCATATTCCCAATACTGGGGTAGTCGGAGATCTAGTAATATACGGGTGCATATTTGAGATGCCGCGGCTGGTGGTGGATCCGTCTCCGTCCTAGTGTCCAAAATTTCAACTAACTCATTGGTATGGCCCTCCGGAGATGAATTCGGGTCTCCGGATTCGAATTTCAACCTCTCGCCTATCTTTTAAACTACATTGTAAATTATGTAAGAAGTCAGGACAGCCGAGTGGTTAAGTGGTCGGAAGTACGAGTCGAGAGACCCGAGTTCAATCCCCAGGTGGCAGGCTCGTACCACTGAGTTTTTCAAAACTTATGTACGAATTATATCGTTGGCTTGGACATAAAGAACGGCGACGGGCTCACCACCTGTCACGTTAGTATATCTTCGGTGGAAGGTGGGTCGAAGGGGCATAATTGTCTAGAATAGACCTCTGTCTACCCCTGTATTGGGAATTGCGTGAAGATATATTTATTTATTTATATATTATTTTTAAATTATGTATATACGACGAAAGTTGTAAAGTAATTTAATTTAATTAATGGGAAATCTTAAAAAATAAACTGACACGGACGGGATTCTAACCCGCGACTATTGCCATACTTGGCAATTATTATTTTTTTTTTGTATACCGCATTCATTTAACAGCCAAAAAGTCCAGTATCCCTATGTAAGCGTGTGTCCTCTTTATTCTGTAGGAGGTGACTAAGGGATAAGCATTGAAAGTTTTAATGTCAACCGGCAAATGACAGGCAGCGGCGTCCAATGTGCTTGTTAACCATAGCGATTATTATAATACCAAATCTTTGAAATGACTGTAATATTTGACTACCTCCGTGGAAGAGTGGCGCACTCACTGGTTTTCATGGTGTCGTCAGCACTGAGATTCCAGGTTCTAATCCCGGTCTGGTCAACATGGGAAACACTTTTTCTATATTTTCTCGGATCGTTTTGTGGTACCTTCGCTGTTTCCGATTCCATAATACAAGTACTTAAGCTTTTTTTATTGAAAAGGGAGGCAAACCAGCAAGTGGCTCACGTGATGGTAAGTCATTACCGCCGCCCATGAACACCCGCAATACCAGAGGCATAGCAGATGCGTTGCCGGCCTTAGAGTGCCCCCCCCAGAATTGGGGGAGGGGATGTGTCGGCCTCCGGTTACCTTCACTCACCAGACGAAACGCAGAAGTTTTTAAGACTTCTACTTCACGCCGATATTCTGTGAGGTCTTGGTACTTCCCCGGTTGAGCCGGCCCATTCATGCAACAGCGAAAGCTGATGTGTGGCTCTACCACTGTTGCTGCTTACTTTTGGATTAGAATAATGTATGTGACGTTATCCCTATCTATGTATGCATTTATTTGAAAGAGAATAGAGCAAGGAAACGCCACATCACGTTGATGCTGTGTATGCTCCCGCGTTCGATCAGGTGATCCAACAAACACTCATCGTCAAAGCTTAGATTGTTTCATGATAAAGTGATCGTGACTTCACGATAACCTTATTAAAGTTACGATAGCCGAATGGTTGGGTGGTCGGAATTTCGTCAAGTCAATAGACCCGAGTTCGATCTCCAAGTGGCATGCTCGTACCAATGGGTTTTTCTAAAACTTATGTACGAATTATATCGTTGGCTTGGACATAAAGACGGCGACGGGGTCACCAACTGTCACGTTTTCCCGAAAATATCTTCGGTGGAAGGTGGGTCGAAGGAACTTAATTGTCTAGACTAGACCTCTGTCTTCCCCTGTATTGGGAATTGCGTGAAGATATTTATTTTATTTATGATAAGGTTAGAAGTACACCATCTAAATTATTCCACGTTTTCAAATTTTACTTAAATCCGTATTTTATATAAATATATACTATATGTATATGTACCGCATATATACTGTATATACACCCGACCTACACCTACCTTTTACCCTACCATGTTAAAAAAGTAGCCTATTTGTCCCCCAAGACCATAACAAAACAAATCAAAACAAAAAAAATGGATAGAAATGTTTTGTTATGTTATAATCCATAGTCAGTTGTTCTGTGATTGATTTCCAATCTAAACATATCTTTTTTCCTTTGTTTGTACACTAAAATTTAGAAAACTTTCAACATACTATCATAAACACCTGAACATTTTGGTTTAAAAAAATTATATTTAAATCTCCATGTATATGCAAACTTTTACATACATAACATAATATTGTGAGGATTAGTTTGATTTTAAACTTTATTTCCCGTAGACATTACAAAATTTTTGTTTTAAAGTCCCTCGTTTTTTAACATAGAGCTCAGCACGGCTAACATGGTTAATACATTCACAATATTGCATTAAATTTCCTGCACTAAATAGAATAGTTCAAATATTTTCGTGTGACTGCTCGGAGTAAACAATTCTTGTACAAGTTTCATTCGCTGCGGCGCTGCTTTAGTGTTACAATGTGGATATGAAGCATTGTTTGCTGAATTGTTAATGATCTTCGCCTCGTTCGTGGCTTTTGTGTTCGCAATATTTTGTGTTCGCAATATAACATCCGCTTTATTTCTAAAACTTGGTGCGCGCTTCGGAAATTGTATCCTGCTTTTATGTAACAAAAGTGGCAAAAACAGCAAATGTAGTGTCACAATTTGATGTCAATTTTGTAGGTAGGTATATATATATATATATATATATATATATATATATATATATATATATATATATATATATATATATATATATATATATATATATATATATATATATATATATATATATATATATATATATATATATATATATATATATATATGGAAATAGATTCTGGTCTATTCTTTACTTACATGTGCCAAGAAAGTGACTTATATGCACAAAACCTGTGTTATTTTATTTTTAATTATTGAATACTTAGTGAATACCAAACAGAAACATTAAGGAAAGATTATGGAAAATTCCTAGGAAAAACTTAATTTCAGCAGCAGCTTTTGTTGTTTCATGAATAGGCCGACTTGACCGGGGCTGGACATTCATTTCGTCTGGTGTGTATGGTAACCTGAGATCCACACACACACATAACTCTTTATTCATTTTCTTTCCCCTTCACCTCTTACTTAAACGTCGGCCACGCAACTAAAGCTCCCTGGTGTTACATGCGGGTAAAGGCGTCCGTAATTACTTACAATTACGTAAACGGGCAATCTAATGAAAATATGATAAAATTCATTTAAAAAAATTTACTTGAAATTTAGCATAGTAACCAATAGTAACTAATACTAACAGTAACTAATTTCAACATATAGACTCCCACTAAGTACGGATTGTACGCAAATCCTCTCTAAATTTATTTTTAGTTTAATAAATATGGAGCAGACAGAGTTGCGTGGGTCGGCATTAAGAAGCTAAATTGTGTTCTTGAATATTGGTTTATAGAGTTGCAATAATAAAACCATATCTATTGCTACAGCACTACACTGTTATTCTGTCGGTTACATTGATAAAATCAACAGAAATTGACAGTGCCACATAAAAATGTAAACAGTTGTTTCCGAAGGTCTATTCCGATGCCGAAAAATGGCTCTTGGGCCTTATTTTGACTATAGGCTCACCACTTATGACAATATACACCGGTATGTCTACACAACGGTTTGGTCAATGAGGCTTCAGCTCTGCGGTCCCAGGTTCGATCCCGGAAGGATCAATGTGGAAAACCAATTTTTCTATATTATATGTTGTCAGGATGTATGCCGTACCTTCTTTGTATCCGACTCCATAGCACATGTGCTTACCTACTTTCGGATGAGAGCAATGTATTGTATTTATTTATTGTTTGTCCCAGTAATTCTATTTAACAGCTAAAGCTAGAGTAACGCAACACACAGACATTTTCATAATTCAAAGTGGTGAGAATGAAAAGCGCCATGCAAACATGTACCCGGCTAGATTCATTAATGCATGCAGCTCGACGCGGCGCAACCCTAGTTAGCTATAATGCGGTGGGAAGGAGCGCTCGCTAACGATGTAAGTGGGACGCTTTGAGCTCAAATTAGCATATCGTGCGATGCGACTGAAACTCGACCTGTTTATAGTCTAGGGTTCGGAGTTGTTCGGTTTCAATGTGCACCATTGGAACACTACGCCAGTGATGTGATAATTTTGTTGGTTTATAATTATTTTCTTGTTATATATCTTCAATTTATGACTGGGCTAGGCAGAGGTTTAAACAATCAAACCTTTTTATTTAAAATATCCTAGGTCGAAAGGCCTTAATTGTCTAGGACTAGGCAAGGTTTTGACAGTGAAACCTTTTTGATCTACTTTTCACCGAAGCTTTATTGGCAAACGTGGCAAGCGGTGAATCTACCGCTATCTTAGTGTCAAAGGTTAATAGCTATAATTATAATTATATATAAATTTACATAGATGCAAGTAAATACGAATATATAAATATCTATGATTCGAGTACAAATATTCATATTCATCACACAAATGTTTGCCATTAGCGGGATTTGAACCAACCACCGTTACTTTTGAAGGCAGGATCGCTACCATATCGTTGTCAATCTCAAATGCAGAAATGAAACGGTAAACGAATCTAAAAATTGGCTCGGTGCAAATTAGAATATATCTTTCAAATTTGGCACTGCGCCAAGTTTTGTAGCGTGCCTGGGATGGCATGATTGTGTTAGCACCACCTTATCGTTTACTGTGGTGTGAAAGTGAGACATCTTTTACTACAGCGCTTCTTCCAATGAATTTGCTCCTACTTCTATACTTTAGCCTATCAAAATTGACTTAACCTCTCCTTAAAAAGGCAGTTATGCATCTACAGTTTCTTTTATATCGAAAAAGTAAATGGGCTTTGCACGTGGTTACGCCGTAAGAATATATCTCTTTCTGCCTGTAAGTATCGTAAGTGGATCTGTAAGAATCGTATATATGGCGGGATAACCATCTCGAAAAATACCATACCTGCAGACCGTTGACGAGTAGCAGCGCTTGCCAAGCGTGCTGATTATAGCAAAACATCTTAGTTTGGCCTGTTTTCTGCAGTAATTATACCAAAGCTCATTAATCAAGAATCATCCTTTTTGTTACGTTGTCTCGATATAATAAACGATACGACTAGAGTCCTTCAAGAGAAGAGCCTATACCTTTCTAAAAGGCCGGCAACGCAAAGAAGGTCTTCATGGGTGGCCTGCTGATTTGCCCCCTATTCTTAAAAAAAAAAACTTGTATCTAACAAACGCTGAAAGCTAGAAAATGAGGGTACAGTATCTATACAAATTTCACTCATAAATCATATAATAGTTAACAGATTCGCATCTTCTGAAGTACAGCCATTCCTAACCCTCCTTCCATCATCTAGGATCTAGGAGGTCAACACAATTGAGTCCTTTCGTCCCACCTTTCAACGAAAAAATCGTATGGGACAAATTGACAGGTGGTGAGCCCGTCGCAGTCTTTATGTCCATGCCAACAATGTAAACCATACATAAGTTTTTTTTTTAAAACCCGTTGTTACAAACCTTGGCGATCGAACTCAGGTCTCGTGACTCGAATTCCAATCGCCCAAAAATACGGCTATCTTGACTTTTAAGTTGCCTTAAGTTTCACAACTATTAGCTTTAGTAGTAATACCGTATATTATAGTAATACCCGAAACTAGATATATATAATACCTAAAAAATCATACCCTGATAATGCCGTAAGGCGAAACCCGTCGGTTAATTAATAAATAATTAAATAAAGTGAAACATATATAAGTGTTCAACAATGAATTTTAACTAAAAAATTTCTATTTATGGGCAATTAAAATTGATTTTACTCATTATATTACCTTATCTAACTGTTGCAGCTGTAAGCTTCATTCATTTGCATTGATTAATTATTGAGAACGTAAAATTTCACATTCGAATAATAGGTCACGATAGCCGAGTTGTTGGGTGGTCGGAATTTCGAGTCGAGAGACCCGAGTTCGATCCCCAGATGGCAGTACCAATGAGTTTTTCAAAAACTTATGTACGAATTTCATCGTTGGCTTGGACATAAAGACGGCGACAGGCTCACCACCTGTCAGGTTGTCCCGAAAATATCTTCGGTGGAAGGTGAGCCAAAAGGTGGGTTAATTGTCTAGACTTGACCTCTGTCAACCCCTGTATTGGGAATTGCGTGAAGATATTTTTTTTATATACAAATAATAGGTTATTACGTGGCGTCGGTTTTTTTAATGAATAATAGCAATGCTAAATAACGTTTATGGTAATAGTCACTACTCCGACAATAGACTACAGCAGTTCCATATAATCCCAGTGGTCAGTGCGCTGACTTTAGACGCAAATGACCCAAGTTCCATTTCCGGGCTGGCACCAATAAAATTGTTGAAAAAAATTTACGTTTAAGCATTATAGGGTAGCCTGCCCTTCTGAAAAACGAAAAAATATTTCTTTGTAAAATTCATGTCTTCACTACAACTACATATCTTCACGCGATTCCCAATACAGGGTGTAGACAGAGGTCTATTCCAGATAATAGAGTCCCTTAGACCCTCCTTCCACCGAAGATACTTTCGGGACTACGTGACAGGTGGTGGGCCCATCGCCGTCTTTATGTCCAAGCTAACGATATAATTCGTACATAAGTTTTTGAAAAACCAATTGGTACGAACCTGCCACCTGGGGATCGAACTCGGGTCTCTTGACTTGAAATTCCGACCACACAACCACTTGGCTATCGTGACATAAAATAAATAAGAAATAATGCATCCATCGGCGTTATACATATCTTATGCTTATGGAAAGTACATCAAAACCTGTTCTGCCGTTACACTAGACTAGACCTAAATGCTACAAAAGTCGCACAGTTACTTACGCTTTAATAATGTAGGACTAATACAGCTGAAATCCGAAAATATTTTTAAAGCTCTCAAAGCAAAGGAGAGAACAATTACACAAAGAAAATTATACAAAAAGATGAGAATCCGCTGTCCACGTAATCTGCACTGACTTCATCAATCTTAAGTTTACGTCATAAAACTTAAGTTGAATTCTTTATAGATGATTAATAAAAAGTCGAGACTCAACTAAAAGATTAGGCGATAAGCTTTCTTTTAATTTAAGTTTCTCGTTAAAACAACTTTAATCTCGATGCCGAGTTTCAAAGCCAGTAAATCTCTTAAAGAAAAAAGTAGAAGGAAAAAAGGCAATCCTTTTTTAAAATACTTAAAACGTCGTGCTTTTAAGTCTTGTAATTAATAAGTTTTCTAATAAATTAAGAAGTTTTTATTCGTTGATTGAGGTTGAGGTGAGGTTTCACGTCACTTTTAGATACCTTAAACGCAGCTGCATGTCACCGGTCTGATGAATGTTGATCTGATATTTATTAAAATAGTTATCCCGCCATCTATTCGTAGCCGATTGCATTTCCAAAGCCTTTTCCCTTTTTCTTACTTGCGATACTTAAGCGAAGAGACAGGTGGTATTATTCTTACGGCGATACCACACGCAACATAGTCATTTTATGCGTTTTTCTCTTTAATTTAATCATACAAGAGTTATGCTGAACATAACAAATATGTTTTAAAAATCAATAAAATTGCGTAATAGTTGCTTTAGTTACTTGAATTGACATATGGTAGTTAATACTAAAAATATCCGGTATTGGTATCCGGTATTAATATACCAGAAAATTTTATATATATGTAGAAGAGATTTTAGAGCAAGATATTGATCGTATAAAAATCTAACAGAGCGCCCGATAAAATGAACTCGTAGTAGCAAATTAAAAGAAAATTTTACTTATGTTTGTTTGTAATTTAATACTATATCCTTCTTTGAAAATTTTCTTGAAATTAAAAAGCCATTTATATAACACATTATATTTACAATCTGCATTTATAATTATTTTTTAAAACGCAAAAATTACTCATTTCTTAAATCATTGCAAACTTTCCTTAGCTTTATGAAAAGTGATAAATGAAAACTAACATTTGAAATCATTTTTCGGTTATTAAATATTCACATTAATTCTTTAGCAGCTAATATTCTTAGTCATATAAAATCACGTAAATCATTCAATTTTTGGCAATAAATATTGGCATATCGTTTTCTTTTCTTGGAATTGTAACATTACAAAATATTGACTAACATTTATCACACATATTTTATGTATATATAGCTAATTCTGTATAGATCATTGATTGTTACAGTCATAACAGATGACACAGGAGAGATGTACCGATGCAAATACATATGAAGAGAAGATTGCATGACACGGTTACACCTAGAAACAAAAGGAAAATTCTGTTAATATTCACCTGAGGCTTAAAAAGCAATCAAGGCCGCTGGTTAAATTTAAAAATCCAAATCTTAATAGTTAATTAAGATTTCAAAATCCCTTCTTTGATTTATTAAATGTACAAGTATACATTAATTACTTTGTAGCTATCGCAGAATATTAACATGAAAAAAAAATCGTAGTCTTTCCCAATTCTAGATTATTAAGTTCTATACAATTAAGTTTCTTCGACTTTCATCAAAAGTTGGGTCGAAGTAAAAAAAGTCACGATACCCGAGTGGTTGGGTAGTCGGAATTTCGAGTCAAGAGACCCGAGTTCGATCCCCAGGTGGCAAGATCGTACCAATGGCTTTTTCAAAACTTATGTACGAATTATATCGTTGGCTTGGACATAAAGACGGCGACGGGCTCACTACCTGTCACGTTGACCCGAAAATATCTTCGGTGGAAGGTGGGTCAAAGAGACTTAATTGTCTAGACTAGACGTCTGTCTACCCCTGTATTGGGAATTGCGTGAAGAAATTTTTTGAAGGGACAACGTGACATGCGAAAAGCCTGTCGACACCTTTATGTTTGGACATAAAGCTAACGATATAAACCGTACATATATTTCTTAAAAAAGCCATTGTTATGAACCTTGTGCATCAAACTTGGGTCTCGGGGCTCGAATTCCGATGACCCAATCACTTGGCTACCGTGACCGTGTACCGTTGATATAAACTTCAATTAAAAGCAACAAATATGTTGTAAACAATATTGGAACTTAAATTTTGGGAATCAGGCCCTGGGACTTAGGACTAATCCAGCTGCTTAAATTACAACTACATAGTTTACTCAAGTGATTAACAAATAATGTTTCAATGTCAAAACAGTCGATTGACTTTAGTAATCCGTTTGATAATTTAATGGTTAACACCAAACTTCATTATACAGGCTCAAGAAAATACCTTAAAGCCATTCCCAATAGGGGTAGACAGAAGTTTAGACAATTAAGTCCTTTATTCTCGATTCGATCCGCTTTTCACTGAAGAAATTTTTTGTGACAACGTGATATGTTCAAACCAGGAATATAAATCGTACATAAATTTTAATAAAATACACTCGTCGAGCCTACTACTTGGGGATCGAACTCGGGTCTCTGCGAACCAATTCCGATCACCCAACCACTGGGTGACAATAATTTGTATTGAAATATATTATTTTTCTTTCTTGCATTTTACGGTACTAGGATAGTCAAAAGCCTAGAAAATTCATCAACGCGGTTCATTTGATAGTATAGAGGTATCCTTTTGCGCTCAAGACAACGATACAAATCATACACAATTATTGAAATTAATATTTACGAGCCTTCCTCTTGTCGTTTCAACTTGGGTCTAAATTCTAATTTTGTGGCCTATAGATAATTTAAATATAAATTAATTTTTGTAATATTATATCAAAGCCACGATAGCCGAGTGGTTTTTCCATTCGAATTCGAGAATTCACGGAATTTCGAGTCCGAGACCCGAGTTCGATCCCCAGGTTGCAGGCTCGTACCAATGGTGGAAGGTGGGTCGAAGGGACCTAATTGTCTAGACTAGACCTCTGTCTACCCCTGTATTGGGAATTGCGTGAAGATATTTATTTATGTATTTAATATTATATCAAAACATTGTTATATTCATGTAACATTATTATTTATTTATTCGCATTATATGTATTATTCGAGTACCAAGCTAAATGTAAATGTAACAATTTACCCGAAGAATCCTCTCCAGTGACGGAAGCAGGACGCGGACTATCTTCCTTTACGTGAACTATTTCACTTGTTCTCATGTAGATGTCGAATATTGTCGCAGCACAGCTCACTGTGAGTTGCCCACTCTGAGGCGGCGCCATTGCGTACCTAAGAATAATTACTTAAATATAGATAGATAAGGACAACATCACATACATTGCTCTGATCTCTATGTAAGCAGCTGATGCACATTAAATCAAAAATCACGAAGGCACCACAAACATCCGCACCCGACACAACGTAGAAACGGTGGTTTTCTATATTGACCCGACCGGGAATCAAACCCAGGAGCTGGCAACACGCTAGGGGAGTGTAATTCTAGTAGGTGTAGGGCCGCTGAGGTCCTCAATTAAGGTTTTTTGTTTTTCTATCTTTATGCATTTCCCAAGGAATAAGATGTCAAAGGTCTGGACATGTTATTCCTTTCGACCCACATTCCACCGGAGCTTATTTTGGGATAACATGACATGAGGTGAGCCCTTCGGCATCTTTGTGTCCAAGCCAACGATATAAATCGTACATAAAATTAAAAAAAAATCATTTGAATGTATGGATAAGATTGTTATATAATTTGACGAAGAAACAAAACAAATATGTAATATACAATAAATTTATGTTTATACCTACCTAAGATTTTCCATGTAACTAGTTTCTCCATTCTGACTCTTTACTAACTGTGAACTATCTTTATGCTCTGTGGGCAAGTCTTGGTATGGCAGCAAGTTCTGGGTCTTGTAAAAGTCGCTGTCGCGAATTGTTATTTCCAGTTGAGTGAATACGCCGCGCTCCTTGAAGTCAAGATCTAATGTATGCGTTGGATTCGTTTCTGCTACCTGTGCAAAAGTTCATCTTAATTATAATATCTTATCAAAGACTCTAATCATAACATCTCTGCAAATTATGTAGATAATGTCCGCAACGTAATGCCTGAGTCGTTGCTGCGAGAGAATATATCATCTTATTCGTTGTCGCAAGAATAGCAAGAGTAAGAGTAGAGGTCAAGCCTTGAAAATGCAGTGGCTATACTTAGATACATGTCGGAATAACTACCTCAAATAATTACAGATCCAAAATGAACAAAACGGTTACAGACAGCAGCGTCTAAGCTACAATGCATCTGACACTGTGATCGCCATTCTCTAAGTGAGAGACCTATATACTAAAGTGGATTTTTACAGGCCGTTATTTATGCATTTACTCTGGCGTTCTATATTTTTTGAACAAAAAACGTTTTCGATTTCAAGTTTGAGTAACTTTAACTTACACTTTAAAATTGTTTCAATGTAATTTTCCCTGCGCTTTGAACTAAACTTGCTTTACTCGGTTCATGGTTCATTTACTCGCCTCATTTTATTTCAATTTTTCCGATTGCTTTTATATCTATAAGCCTTTCCAAATCAATTCACTTTGTTTTAATGTACGTCAAGAAATGGGTTAGACCTCATTGTAACAACTATGCGACAGCTGTTCACTAATGTATCGCTGGGGTAGCGACAAGTAGCGATCACCGAGTGATGAGAATTACACTGATCCTTAAAATTGGGCTATAAATGCTGTAATGAAGATGAAGAGCAAAGAATTTCTCACAAATATTATTTCAGATACATTATACTAGATAAACATCGGCCACGCGACTCCAGTGCAGGTTGGCAAACTTAACAATGTATATTTTAAGTAAATAATTCTTGTTAACCTTCCTCAAATATTCCGGATTTCCTCAGGATGTAGTTCCTCATTAACTAGGAGCATGCGATAAATTTCGCACTTGAAATAACTTTTTACAATTTTAGTGGTCCTAACTACTCGTAAGTTCAATACTAAATCACGTATGAAGAAAACAGAATGGCATAAAATGACATAAATACCTTGATACCATCCAATATCCAAGTAACATTTGGCGCGGGATACGCCGCGTCAACGGAACAGTTTGCGTGAAGTACGTCGTTTCGCGCGTAAATGACGCGAGACATTGACAGCCGCGGCGCGCGGAACGGCACGTCTAAGGAAACCAAACAAATCTAGTTCGAAAATCATAATATTGAATAAAAAAATTATTGTGTCATATTCTGACTTTAGATGTATGCTGTACGTTGGTCCTAATAGTCACAGAGAAAAAATACTTAAACGATGAAAATACTCACGTTAGCCGGGTGGTTGTGAGATCAGAATTCAAGCCAAGGGACCCGTGTTTAATCCGAGGTAGGCTCGTACCAAAGAGTTTGTTACAAAAACATATTTAGTATTTATATTGTTGGCTTGGACGTAAAGACAGCACAAGGTCACGTTGTCCCAAAAAAGGTGGTACAAGATTTAATTTTATAAACCTCTGTTTACTTCAATGCAAGGAATAGCATGAGAGTGTTTTTATATATGTAAGCCGACTTCAAAAAGTATACAAATAACCCAATAATAACCAACATGTTAAACATGTTACGTTAAAATGTTAAAAAGTGTTAAAAATATTAAAATATCGACTGATTTTCTTGAAGTTTACCAGTTGATTTTAGTAAAATGATCAGGTACTTATATATATACTTTTTAATACATATGGATAGCAACATATATATTGCTCTAATTCCAAATTAAATAACTTAAGCACTTTTATTATGAAATCAGAAATAACAGAAGTATACCACAAACACTCGGAACCGAAAAATATAGGAAAAGTATTTTCTACTTTAACCCGATCGGGAACCTAACCTGGGACTTCAGATCTTGGGATACCATAAAAACCGGTCAACAAATCGGTCGATATTTTTAGAAGGCTTAAAAAGTTCTTTGACCAATCCAATCCACATTGAAGCTTTAAGGGATCTCTCTCTCTCAAATTATATTGAATTTATCTATAACGACTTTAATATACATTGCACTAGCTTACGCCTATTGCTTTGCTCGCGTATTTTATATAAAAACAATAAATTGTAGGTTATATTATTCTGATGTATAGACTTTATTACTGTAAATTTTTCTCAAAATCAGTGACATAGTTTTTGTGTAAAAGAGTAACAAATCTCCACCCATTCATTATAATATTCTATCGCATTTAAAATATAAATAGGAGATATTTACTTAAAGATTCCCGAGTGGCAATCGTTTAGGCAAACGCACTTTAAGACGGCCCCCTATGAGATGGAGTGACTACTTGCAAAATATTGTGGGGAGTCAATTGTTGGAAGTGGGTGAGGACAGTTCATTGTGGAAAATTGTAGGGGAGGCCTATGTTCAACAGTGGACTCTAGATAGGCTGTAAAGAAAAAGAAGAAGAAGATTTACTTACCAACAACAGTCAGAGGTGCTGAACGAATGTCGGTGTGGAATAGAGGGGCGTCGGCTGACACCTCACAGAGATAGACCCCGCTGAGGCGCCGGTTCATATTCACTATGAAAACTTGATTGGCATCTGAATGTGTCAACTGATAAAAGAGGAATTAAATTTTATACACGGCCATACATAATTAAACTGTAATTTTAGCGAGATTGTAAATTTAAACGCAAAAACTGTTTTCTGATGTAAGTTTTCATCATCATAACGGCCTATAAAAGTCCACACATAGATAGACCTCGGGAGAGATGAACTGCTATAATCACCAGCTTGGCAAGCGGATTGAAGATCACAGTACTAGACACATCACACCGTTGACGCTGCTGCCCGTCACCGGTCTGTTGAGTTTTGGTGTAGTATTTTTCGAGATGGTTATCCCGCCATCTGTCGGTAACCAATTACATTTTCAAGGCTTCTCACTGCTGCTTTCGACATGGGATGAGACAGTGGTATATTCTAAAATCGTTACCTCGTCGCGATCTAATGTAATCACTATATTGTAAAAGTTTGAATCATTAAATAAATGTAATAATTCTGTGCTATGAAAATTGCATAGAAGCATAACAAATATTATGATGATTTTGTTAAAAAGACATTTGCTCACGTAAACCTTTACTCACGTCGACTGTAGCTCCAGGTAATGGGAAAACCATAGTCGGTGGCAGCTCACGGGGCACGAATCTGTAAAACTCATATTCATCTCGATACCAACGAATCGAGTACAGAGCTGCCCCTTCCAGATCATAGGAGCAGCGTAGTAGCGCCGACTGGCCCTCTCCTGCAAAAACAGCTCGGGGCACGCTGATGGAGAGATTGCGCAGCGACCACACGCCAGCTGTGAGAAATAAATCAAATCATTTTCGCAACATCAAAATTAAAAAGAAACAAATGCAGTCTACCACCAATTACACGCAGTAGTTAATGTAATGTATTTATGTTTTCAATAGTTTTTTATCTTCGTGCTCTATCGCACATTTTGTTTACAAAAATAAAATTATAGTTATATTTAAAATTCATATCCCTTGTTAAAAGTGACTGTATGAGAAAACATTGGTTGGCAGCATTGTACATTTGAATGCTGGTTCTCGTGCTCTTTGATATAAAGGTTGGCCGCCAAGTTAAAACACCAATATCAGAAACCCGTTGGTAAAATTGTTTCATAATTAATTTTACTATTGCCGAGTGTTAGGATAATCGGATATCGAATAAAAAGAACCGAGTACGATCTCCAAGAGGTGGGATCGTATCAATTTTTTTCTAAACTTGTGAATAATTTATATCGTGGGCTTGTATATAAAGAGAGCAACAGGATTTTTTAAGGAAAGGGAGGCAAACGAGCAGGTGGCTTACGTGATGGTAAGTGATTACCGCCGCCCATGAACACCTGCAATACCAGACGCATAGCAGATGCGTTGCCGGCCTTAGAGTGCCCCCTCCCCCACTAGAATTGGGGGAGGGGGGTGTGTGGGCCTCCGGTAACCTGCACTCACAAGACGAAACGCAGAAGTTTGTTAGACTTCTACTTCACGCCGGTATTCTGTGAGGTCGTGGCACTTCCCCGGTCGAGGCGGCCCATTCATGCAACAATTAAAGCTGATGCGTGGTTCTACCACTGTTAAAAACCTACCAGTGATCTGTTCTTTATACTAATATATGCTGCCTTATTTTTCTTTACGGTATTCAAATCTCTTATGCGCATATTACGTCACACACGAAAAGAGGGAGTATTAAATTCTTATGCCGATACGGCTACCCTAAACATACCTAAAATAGAAAATGGCGCCTAAATTTCTGTATCTTCAAATAGTAATTCCCTATATAGAAATGCTTTACCTCCACCTCATCTCTCGTGTCTGCCGTATATACAATAAAAGGTTACAACTGAATAAGGAGAGGAGCGGCGAGTTGTTTCATTTAGTCGATAGAATCCATTAGCAGAGGTTCATTAGTACTGTGTGTGTTTAAGATTACATGCACTGTGAGCTTGTTTTTGACCACAGCGCGATAAAATATAAATCACCCAAAAGATGGTATATATTTTTTTATTTTTTATAGTAATCTATAAAAGATTAAAAAATATCTTAATGCCATTCTCAATATCGTTGGCTTGGACGTAAAGACGGCGACGAGCTCACCACCTGTCACGTTGTCCCGAAAATATCTTCAGTGGAAGGTGGGTTAAAAGGACTTAATTATCTAGACTAGACCTCTGTCTGTCCTACTCATTCTCAATACTAGGGTAGATATAGATCTAGATAGTTAAGTCCTTTCGACCCACCTTTCACCGAAAACATTTTTTGGGACAACGTGACAGATGGTGAGCCAGTCGCCGTCTTTATGTCCAAAGCAACGATATAAATCGTACATAAGTTTATTTTTTAGGAAAAATTCATTAGTACGAACCTAGCACCTTGGGACATAACTCTGGTCTGTTCACTCGAATTCCGATCACCCGACCACTCGACTAACGTCACTTACCAACTATAAAAACGGTAATTTGTGTTTGGATTTGTTTTTTCTAGAACAAATCAAAGAAAATCTTTCTCGTCTAGTTTAAGATTTAAATGTAAATCTCGTTTAAAATAATTATGCAAAATGAGGTTTGGCATCTACAACAGAATTGCATTTGCTATGCATTAATCCCCCAGTTGTCGGATACAGAGTTGCAGCGAGCCGACCGTAAGTTATCCGATGCTGCGTCTTATGTAAATCGGTATTGTTAGTTTATACACAGTGGTACAGATCCGTTGTGAATTGAAATTATTTTACTTGAGAAATGGACATTGTAATGAAACTGTGGAGGACCGGCTAGTGCTATTTTTTTTAGAATATTTATTATACAGGAATGCTTTTTGTTTTATTATTTACTAAAAGTCACTAATTCCTGGTGGATTTGTGATCACAATTCTAGTCAAGAGAACCGCGTGCGCCCCCCAGGTGATAGAGTCATACCAATAAGTTTATTCAAAAACTTATGTACGAATTATATCGGTGACTTTGACATAAAGACGGCGACGGGCTCCCCACCTGTGACGTTGTCCCAAAAAATGCCTTCGGTGGAAGATGGGTCGAAAGGACTTAGTTGTCTAGACCAGACCTCTGTTCCCCTATTTTGGGAATTGCGTGAAGATTAGGTGTCTTAAAAGCGACTTATGGAAGTCTTAAAAATATAGTACGCTACCGTCAGACGGTGGGATTGATTTGTCAAAAATCACCAATTTTTATGCAGACCGGTAAAGGATAGCTGTGTCTAAAGTGCAAGGTTTTCTTAAGAAAAGGAATATACTTAATTCCATCACTAGACATTTTGAGGTGATTTAGATAAAAACCCTAGTTGCTTTTTATTTTTTTAAATCGAATACCGAACATCCGTGCTGACACGAGCTACATGGTTTATATGTATACGACATAACGTGATGGTGAAAACCATTTTCTGAAGTGTCATTGTAAGAATAATACCACTCCCTTTCTGTCCGAGGAGGTCATAAGGCGACTAAGGGAAAAGTCTTGAAAGTCACTATGGCCACTGATAGATGGTGGGACAACCATCATGAAGAGAACCAGAGGGAAGTAAGCAGCTTAAGCACTTGTGTTATAGAATCAGTAAACAACGAAGGTATCACAAACAACCAGAGTCGAGAAAATGTAGAAAACGTATTTTCAACATTAACACGACCGTGAATCGAGCCCGGTACCTCAGAGTTGGCGACACCCTGGTAACGCGGTGTGTACGCACTTCGTTCTCGGAGGTCGAACTTGTATCCCGGAACTATAATATATTCTTTTGTTTCCTGCTATTTCTATAGTTATTTTATTTGCAAAATACTAATGGTATATGTTACCAAGCGATGATAGTTTGGACCATGCATTCGAAGCTAAAGGTTGCGGGTTCGAATCCGTATAGTGGCAAACCTTTGTGTTACAAATATAAAGATTTGTCCTAAATAGGCAACGGTGAAAAGTGGATCGAAATATACATTTCGATACACTTTTCACTTCAGATTATATAATTTAATTGCCTACAGTATTGCGATGAAGCGGGAAGATATAACAAATAAACTACAAATCAAATATGTATGATGAGGAGGAGTGAGTGAGGTAACCGGAAGTATACCTCTCTCACCGATTCCACCATTCCCTTCCTGATTAGTTTCCTGCGGTGTTGCCAATATTAATAAGTTTCTTTCGTCATCAGGTGAGCCCTATGTTCATTTGGTTCTCACATAAAAGAATACGTAAGGTTTGAGAATGACAATCTCTAATGAATAATTAATTACCTTTATCTCTTTCTAGAATAAAATACTTGGTATTTGTAAAAAAGAAATGGTATGATTCCTTTTTGTTTACAATACAATCTATTCATATTCAAAGAAATATTTTCCAGGGATAGCGGAGGGAATATTAATATTAAAAGTCGTTGCTCAAGACAACGAAAATACATCAAAGGCACGAATGAAGTAAGAAATCCAATAAACGATTTTGATTGAACGAACTGTTCACTGCGATTATTAAATCGCTTCAAATCTTGATTGATCGCTGTTTCAGAAATAAAAATATTTATAACGGTAATTTTTCCGACCAATCAGCTTTTAGATATTACGAATATGTGAGAAAATAGAATTGAATAAGATTTTTCGAATACATCGCGACCTCGTTGCGAAAAGAAATAAGATTATTTATTTTCTACGCGGTAAATAAAAAGATATTACAATTGTTAGACGTCATATGTTCAGTCTTTTACTATATGGAGGATTTTCTACAATCGCCACGATTAGCGGATTGACAAACGCTTTATTAGACACCGGGCCATGAAAACTGTCGTTCAGATGTGCTCAATCTTATAAAAAACATCTTTAAGCCATTTTCAATGCTGGGGTAAACAAAGGTCTAAACATTTAAGTTCTTTCGATCCACCTTCCTTCGAAGACATTTTTGGGATAACATGACAGGTGGTGAACCCGTCGCCGTTTGTATGTTCAAGTCAACGATATAACTCGTAAATGCTTTTAAAAACCCATTGGTCAAAAGCCTGCCTCCTGAGGATCAAACTCCGCTTCATTGACTCGAATTCCGATCATCAAACCACTCGGCTATCGTGCTTAGTCTTGGTTAGATATTTTTCGGGATTGTAACCCGTCAATACATACACACATACACGTGCCTTATAAATTGCAGTAGCACTCGTTGCGACTTAGAACGTCACCCACACTAACGACAAGGAGAATGCGAAATTCTTAAAGCCGTCAATTATTGCTATTCTAAAAGCCACGATAGCCAAGTGGTAATCGGAATTCGAGTCGAGAGACCCGAGTTCAATCCGCAGATGGCAGGCTCATTCCAATGGGTTTTTTCAAAACCTATGTACGATTCATATCGGCGGCTTGGACGTTAAGACGGCGACGGGCTCACCACCTGTCACGTTGTCCCAAAATATCTTCGGTGGAAGGAGGGTCAAAGAGACTTAATTGTCCATATTAGACCTCTGTCTACCCCTGTATTGGAAATGGCGTGAAGATATTTATTTATTTATTTTATGCTGAAGGAATATCACAAGTATTTGCGTGTTCCACAACTATGAAATGCAAGCAAGACGACTGTAGACAATTTGGTCCTCTTTACCGTCATTCAGGATTTTTGTATTAATTTAGACTGTGCCAGGTTGTGAGCCTGTTGCCCTGTTAGTGTACAAGCCAACTACACAAATTATTCATGAGAGGAAAATCAATTGGCTACGGAAAGATAGCAAGATAACGATAACGACAGTGACAGTGTATTTCTGACAGTGGTAGAGCCACGCATCAGCTTTTGTTGTTGCATGAATGGGCCGGCTCGACCGGGGAAGTACCACGACCTCACAGAATACCGGCGTGAAGTAGAAGTCTAACAAACTTCTGCGTTTCGTCTGGTGAGTGCAGGTAACCGGAGGCCCACACACCCCTCCCCCAATTTTTATTGGGGGAGGGGGCACTCTAAGGCCGACAACGCATCTGCTATGCCTCTGGTATTGCAGGTGTTCATGGGCGGTGGTAATCACTTAACATTACGTGAGCCAGCTGCTCGTTTGCTGGCCTTTTCTATAAAAAAAAACGAAAGGTACAAGACAAAAATTCAGCAGAGCGGTGATGGATCGCAGCATCTAAGTTGCGAGGTGTTGGAACCCGCTACTGGACTGGCCTACGTCCTATACTCAGTTCTACAGACCACCGCGATGATAATGATATGTATTACAATTTACAAGTTAAACTATTATACATTATGACGACCGCCGTGGATGAGTAACCTACGAACTGATTTTCAAGATGTCGCCAGCTCTGAGGTCCCGGGTTCGATTCCCGGACGATTCAGTGTCCATTTTAGTCGAGTCTGGGAGTTTGTTGTATCGTCGTTGTGTCGGATTCCATAATACAAGTGCTTTAACTACGGAATCATAGCAATGTATGTGATATAGTCCTTATCTATGTATGAACGTATGTATTAATAACGATTCAATGGCCCATAATTAATTCAAATATAAAGTTAAAAATGTTGCAGCGTTTCCTTTATATTGATTGAGAGACCACAGCCTTATGGTATTGGTGTCAGAATAAACCACCTTCTTTTTTAAATTGAGTTTCGGTAGATGATCGCAGTCCTAGACACCTTACACACTGCTTCCCGTCATTGATCTAGTAATTTTTTGATATGGCTATTCTACCATCTATCGATAGCCAATTACTTTTATAAGCCATTTCCTTTACTGGCATTTTACGAGACAAACAAGTTGAAAGGAGGTGTTATACTTTTGCCGTAACCACATAGCAATCGACTACACAAAGTAATAAAAATATTTTTGAATGAATTTCTTAGTCTAAACAAATTTCAGAAAAAAAAACTTAAAAAAATGGGTTGGTTTATAATTACCTTCCAGGAAGCAAAGGAGCAAAAAAATGAGTCGACAAATCCTTCTCATCGGGAATGTCTAATTTATCACTTGTTAATTAACTTAGCGCCGAGTTTTCTTCATTTTAATTACTTACGAATGTTTTAATTAAAACACTCAAAAAAGGATAATTAACGTAAGAACCGACACTTCTCAAACATCCTCAAGATACTTTAAAGGTACAAGTTTAGCATTTAAAGATAAATAACACACCCTCGCGCGGTAGCGCTTCGAACTCAACTAACTTAAGCTACGCCGTAGCGCCTCGCTTCTACGAGATTGTTCATCATATTAGTGTGAGTCTCGCGACTTTATTACACTATGTAAAAGCTCCTTTGCGTCAGTGTGCTACTAGCATATTTACTTTGTGCTTATTACGGGGAAGATAATCGACTATAATCTTCTTTAGCGAAGACGTTCCTGTAGCCATATTGGTAGTGAAATGAGAACCTAGTTGTACGGATGCTCATTTTAATTTCAGATATGTTAATGAATAATTCCTGATGGGGTAATCAAATAAAATAAATCGCAGTGTCACTGAAATTGCATACCCCTATCGCTTCTATGTATCTAACATTTTTACCTTAATATTCCCATATCAATGTATCGTGTAAATTGCTCACATTCTCTATATATTTTATCGCCATGTAGTATTGAAGCAGGAAATCTTTAAGACGTGAAACACATATAGTAAATTAATAATAACAATAAATACATACATAGCCAGGGTCATTGTATTTATTATTTATCACCATAAATTATTATTATTTTTTAAAAGGTACTTTCTTTCTTTACAGTTATTATTACCATCATCGTCGTAAAAACCTGCTAAAGTCATAGGATATTTTCCTATACCGTATGAGAGTCTTACCTATGACTTTAGTCTACCTTAGACGCTGCTGCCCATCTGCGGCCTACTAATACTTTGGTCTGATATTATTCGCGACGGTTATCGCTTCACCTCTCCCTCGTAAGCCTATGAATTTTGAAGGCTTTTCCCTTTGTTGCCTCTAACGACACCCACGAAAAGCGAAGTTGAATTATTCTTATCGATAGCATATACCATCAGTAAGTAGTGCTTATATAATATAGATGGTAGGCTCGAATTAATGTGTTTTTTTTTCAAAACTTATGTACATTTTACAACTTTGGACATAAAGACGCCGACAGGCTTACCACCTGTCACGTAGTCCCAAAAATGTCTTAGGCAAAAGGTGGGTCGAAATTACTTAATTGTCTATAACTCTGTCTACCTCAGTATTGAGAATGGAGTGAAAATATTTATTTTATATTATTATGAAAAACATAAGTTTATTTTTTTCTCTCTTTCTTTTTTTAATGAAAACATTATCGTATCTCCGAAATGACAATGACTGGTAATCGCCTCTGACCGCTATCGAGTTTTCTTTTCGCAAACAATGACAAAGCTTTTTTCTTCGATCCCCGAAACCACATTCCCGCCGCTATTACTACTTTTATTATCCCCTTCCTGCCTTTGTTGACATCTACACAAAAGACCAATTAAATTGAATAGAAGGACTCTGACCTAATAAAATGAAGGTATAACAACGGAACGTATTAGAAACGTTGGAATTTAGTTATGATTTTGTCTGCCACAAGCGGGTATAATTGTGTAAGAATAATTGCGATGTAGTGAAAATGATTGCGCAGTTATTCAACTTCGCAATTGTACTTACCACATTTTATTGATATGACTTACCTGTATTTGTAACTTAACTACTGGAGAGTCTAAAATAATTATTAATGGAAGATTTAAAAAATCTAATTTCACGAACGGTTCATTTTTTCCGGTTTCCTCCGGAAAGCTACGATCTTGGCCGATTCCGTGGTGATGCTTTTGCCTCTTGACACCATGTTCCAACGCATTCGTCGCTATAACTATGCATGCACCAGAGGAAATCTTCAAATTCTCTCAAACGTGTCGTTGCGGAGTTTTCTCGACATTTCTCAGATCGTATACAAGTCCCTAGTCAATACGAAATCAATTTCTGCACATCATTATATGCATTCCTTACTTTAAAAAAATATGTTTATAATATGTGAGAGCCACACTAACTTGTTAGTTCGATGATCGTAAGTGGAAGGAGACTCGTATTTAATACCCAGGGGGCAGTTTCAATTACGCGAGTCCATGAATGATGAGATGTGATGTTAATAGAAATTATATGTTACAATTTTTTAAAATGACTATTGTATCTGGTTTTAACGTGACCAGATTTCCGACAGACAAACGGTGCGAGCTGAATTTGTTTCAAATGATTAATTTTAATTAATTGAAGTTGATGTCTTAAATATTCTAATTTATTAATTTTGTCATTTACTTCTATAATTAAAATTAAAATTGTTTTACTATCGGAGCGTAATAGCAGTCGTGTTAGTTTTGTAAAAAAAAAAGTAACATCGGTTAGTATGTTTCACATTTAGAAAAAAAAATAATGCCGACGATAATTGAAAGGCAACGACGTTGATATAAAAAAAATATCTTCACGCAATTCCCAATACAGGGGTAGACAGAGGTCAAGTCTAGACAATTAAGTCCCTTGACCCACCTTCCACCGAAGATATTTTCGGGACAACGTGACAGGTGGTGAGCCCGTCGCCGTCTTTATGTCCAAGCCAACGATGAAATTAGTACATAAGTTTTTTGAAAAACTCATTGGTACTGCCACCTGGGGATCGAACTCGGGTCTCTCGACTCGAAATTCCGACCACCCAACAACTCGGCTATGGTGACTTTTTAGTAGTTTGTAGTTTGTTTATATATTAAATAAATAAATAAAATAAATATCGTCACGCAATTCCCAATACAGGGGCATCGGGCTCGATTGAAATACCGATCACCCAAGCACTCGGCTATAATGAGACATACATAATATTATGAGAATCCAACTTTCTGGCACCTCATTAAGTAAATTCTTATTTTATTTGAAACGTAAGGAATACAATACACTAATAAAAACATTTTGAACACGGGTCGAGCTCGCTGGGACTAGGTACCATTACATTTCAATACTAAGGATATTTGCAGATAAAGCTAAATTAAAAAAATCGGAATCAAGAGACCTGAGAATGATCTAAAGGATCAAAGATCGTTTTAGATCTAAAACTAATCTACAATTGGGATAAGGGAGAAGTTTTAAAAAATGTATTCCTTAATTTTCTAATAAATTCAAGAGCATAATATCCCTTTTTTTACATCAAACTCATTACATATAGAAAAAGAGGGGTGAAGGGGAAAATGTCACAATTGTCACTTTACACATAGAATGTCTAACTGCAATTATTGAAGAGACTTATTGAGAATTATTGAGAAGAACTATCCAAATATCATCACGGTAAAATTATTATAGTCACGATAGCCGAGTGGTTGGGTGGTCGGAATTTCGAGTCAAGAGACCTGAGAATGATCTAAAGGATCAAAGATCGTTTTAGATCTAAAACTAATCTACAATTGGGATAAGGGAGAAGTTTTAAAAAAAAAAAAGTAACATCGGTTAGTATGTTTCACATTTAGAAAAAAAAATAATGCCGACGATAATTGAAAGGCAACGACGTTGATATAAAAAAAATATCTTCACGCAATTCCCAATACAGGGGTAGACAGAGGTCAAGTCTAGACAATTAAGTCCCTTGACCCACCTTCCACCGAAGATATTTTCGGGACAACGTGACAGGTGGTGAGCCCGTCGCCGTCTTTATGTCCAAGCCAACGATGAAATTAGTACATAAGTTTTTTGAAAAACTCATTGGTACTGCCACCTGGGGATCGAACTCGGGTCTCTCGACTCGAAATTCCGACCACCCAACAACTCGGCTATGGTGACTTTTTAGTAGTTTGTAGTTTGTTTATATATTAAATAAATAAATAAAATAAATATCGTCACGCAATTCCCAATACAGGGGGCATCGGGCTCGATTGAAATACCGATCACCCAAGCACTCGGCTATAATGAGACATACATAATATTATGAGAATCCAACTTTCTGGCACCTCATTAAGTAAATTCTTATTTTATTTGAAACGTAAGGAATACAATACACTAATAAAAACATTTTGAACACGGGTCGAGCTCGCTGGGACTAGGTACCATTACATTTCAATACTAAGGATATTTGCAGATAAAGCTAAATTAAAAAAATCGGAATCAAGAGACCTGAGAATGATCTAAAGGATCAAAGATCGTTTTAGATCTAAAACTAATCTACAATTGGGATAAGGGAGAAGTTTTAAAAAATGTATTCCTTAATTTTCTAATAAATTCAAGAGCATAATATCCCTTTTTTTACATCAAACTCATTACATATAGAAAAAGAGGGGTGAAGGGGAAAATGTCACAATTGTCACTTTACACATAGAATGTCTAACTGCAATTATTGAAGAGACTTATTGAGAATTATTGAGAAGAACTATCCAAATATCATCACGGTAAAATTATTATAGTCACGATAGCCGAGTGGTTGGGTGGTCGGAATTTCGAGTCAAGAGACCCGAGTTCGATCCTCAGGTGACAGGCTCGTACCAATGGGTTTTTCAAAAACTTATGTACGAATTATACCGTTGGCTCGGACATAAAGACGGCGACGAGCTCACCACCAGTCACGTTGTTCCCACAAATATCTTCGGTGGAAGGTGGGTCGAAAGGACTTAATTGTCTAGACTAGACCTCTGTCTACCCCTGTATTGGAAATGACGTGAAGATATTTATTATTTGTTTATTATCACGGTTAAAGTGCAAATGGTTATATTATTTGAGTTTGGATTGGTTCTTTTCTATGTTTTTGTCTATTTATTGAACTATATCATATGCTGTGTCCTGCATAATCGACAGTAAAACACACAGCCTGAACCACTTAGAAACGTGAAAATTTGGAGAACCTGTTCATTTAAAGGTTTCATTGAGAGTAACATATTTATATTTTTTAAAGACTCTATTACTTCATTATATGTTACTTCTGCCCTTTTTGTAGATCATTCGAATAACGAAAATTTGTTTTTAATTAAAATGCGAAGATTAAATATCAAACCGTTAATGGTACCAAAGAACCGCATATGACAAAGAAGACTAATTGGACGTTAATAATTTAAGTACATTCGGCTATAGTCTTTGAATACATAAAGCATGTCGTTAGGACCCTTTTATCCTACCATTATACCGTCCTCAATTCTTTAATAAAACCCCTAGCATTTGTTGCTTTGGGCGACCGTCGTTTAAATTTAATTAAAGATAAAAACATAGCTAATTGCGAAGAGTTCCAACTCCCCCGTTACTGTTTTCAAACAAACTTGTCGCGTTTAATTTTGTTTAATGCTATCCCTTTGTGATTGTACACAATGAAAGGCTTATTATTTGGGCCGAATATAACAGGTCACTCGAACCGTAATTTGAAACTTTTCTTATTATTCAGCAATCGCTGCGGCGCATCGCGAAGCTTTAATTAAACGGGTTTTACAAAAATTATTTGTTTATGTGAAATAAAGATTTTATTGAAATCGTAGTCGTACCATAATCTATTGTTTTTTTTTACATACTTAGACCCACTTTTTAACAAAGCATTTATAGGACAACGTAACAGGTTATGAGCTCATCGTTTCAGTAGTACCACAATAAAAAAACTTAAGTCTTGAATCATATTTACTTCTTTCTTTAGACATTTCTTGATTTTTATTAATTTGCTGACGTGTTTTTACTATTTTACATGCTGGTATAGAATGAAAACAAATCTGAGATTTGTTTTCATTTTAATTGCTGCTTTTAACAATACCATGTACGCAAAATATTTTTTCTTCCATTAAATAGAATTACTTCCTTACTTACTTACTACTACTACTACTTACGTGATGACGGGGTAGCCAGAGAGAACAGATCGCCAAGTGTCACAATTTTTTTGTATTTTCATTGTGTAATTTTCATTTGAATTGTCTTATCATCTGTAGTATTCCATGTCATAAGGAGTTTGAAAAGATTTAAATTAACAGAATAAATTAGCAGATTTAGCATTCTGCATTCCAGGCTTTATCTGTAGTTGCAAAGCGAGATAAATAGTAACCATTTCGTTCGTTTAATTATTCGAATCCCTTTCATTGCCCTTCTCCCTTCCGCCCATCAATGAATAACGGAAAAGTAATAAAATCGACCTAACGTAATTTATTGTTCAATTAATTTGTCTGTCCTACAAGTTGTTAATATTTTAAAACATTTCCATGTTTAATTACATTTCAGCGTCCATCGATATAATAAACTTAACGATGAAATAATTTCACGTCACGTAACGTTAAAAGTTACGATAGCCGAGTGATTGGGTGGTCGGAATTTCGAGTCGAGAGACCCAAGTTCGATCCCCAGGTGGCAGGCTCGTACCAATGGGTTTTTCAAAAACTTATGTACGAATTACATCCTTGGCTTGAACATAAAGGCGGCGACGAGCTCACCACCTGTCACGTTGTCCCGAAAATATCTTCGGTGGAAGGTGGGTCGAAGGGACTTAATTGTCTAGACTAGACCTCTGTCTACCCCTGTATTGGGAATTGCGTGAAGATAGTTATATTTATTTAAAATATATCCACATAAATAGCTTCGGTGGAAGGTGGGTCGAACAGACTTAATTGTCTAGACTAGACCTCTGTCTACTCCTGTACTGGGAATGGCGAGAAGATATTTTTTTTAAATATATGCCGCTAGTTTAGCGGGATTCGAACCCGTTTCCCACTTAGCTACGAAAGCAGGGTAACTACCTATTCGGCTTTCGGGTCATAGTCGGTACTCGGTAAATAAAAAGAAAGTAACGTAGGTACATTTAATGTATACAAGTCTAATATCTACACACATGAAAATAAAAGAAAAAAATAAACAGAAATTTTTTTTTTCGCATACGAATTCGCGGTGAAAACTAGTATAAGTATATTATAAGTTGACATAAATAATGTATTAAAATATGTATGTGCAACGCTACGGCATGCTTATAGATGCAATTCGGTTATTTTTTGAGTCATATAATGTGGTATAGGTGGTGAAAGGCTCGGTCCAATGGGTTTTTTAATTAAGTGCGATTTATATCATTGGCTTGGACATATAGGTAGCGACGAGTTCACCACCTGTCACGTTGTGCAATAAAAATGTCTTCAGTGGAAAGTGGAAGGTCTTCAGTTGAAAAGACTTAATTGTTTAGTCCTCTGTCTACTCCTGTATTGGAAATGGCGTTAAAATATCACTAAATATGTAACATTTGGCGAAGATACGGAGACTAACTCTAAAAAGGCTCAATGTTTTAAACTTATAAAACTTAGTTACACACTAGCAACACCTAGTACATTGTGGCTGCATACTAAAATGTGTGTAATGTATAAAAAATTTACAATTGTTCCACTTTGCTGGGTAGTGAATAACTTAAAAGAACGAAACAAAGGGTTTATTTTAGAACTCCGAGTCTCAACAGTAGTATTCCGAATTTAGAAAAATAAAAGTTAGAAAGTATAAAACGGCTTAATGTAGAAGCTTAGTTCCCAGTTCTTTTATTGTTTTTCAAAGTACTCTCCATTCCTCTCTAAACATCTTCCACTCGATGGAATCATTGAGAAAGGCAGTGGACCCTTTCCTCCTCTGCTCCTTCGTATCTTCCCTGGAATTTCACCGCAATTTCAGGGTTTGTAAAGCAATTACCACGAACTTTATCTTTGGTTCTTGGAAAGAAATGAAAGTTGCAAGCCACGTGGTCGAGTCTATATTGCGCAGGACGGACCTGTTATAGTTAAGTATTTACTTTGCATTTTGTGTAGTGCACTGAAGCACTGTCGTGATCTAAAAGGATGCTGCATAGAGGGTGCTACTGTTGAAAAATTTTCCGTGTCAACATGCAAACATCAGTCGTCATACCAGTCTACAGTAACTGTCCTTTCATCTTTCACCACAACTGTCGCGAAATAACCTATGCGACCAAAGAAAGAGGCAATCATCTTTTTTCTTCTACCCGACTTACCTGATCCTCAAAATAATTGATACCACACAACTGAGAAAATCGTTTTTTTGATTTCCGGTACGTGTCGGCGGTGACCATGTCAAATACAGCATTCGTTTCGCAAACTAACCACGTTTAAATATTTCTAACATTTCGCGACACCAGTCTAAGCGAAGACGTTTCTGATCTTCGGTAAAAGTAGTGAAATCAATCTGGTGCAAAGCTTCTTGACGGCTAAATCTTCGTGTAATTTTTCCTTGACACATAGCAATACCTAAACTTGCTCGCATCTACTAGTCAATTTCTTATCCTCCTTTACGTTGCACGGCACACGATATCTTTATAGGTCGCTGTTGAAGGACGTCCCTCACGCAGATCATCACTGAGATTGCTACGGCCACGTTTAGTACTCATTAAACCAATTGCAAACACTACTGCGAGATGAGTCTTCATTATTAAATGCCAAGCGAAGTCTGTCGTAGCTTTGTTGTTGATCAAAACCACAACGAAAGTTGTAAGCAATCTTAGAACGCCAATCTTATCGCGTTTCGTAACAGGACTTTTAGAATTGCCGCCCATTCACAATAACTTATTAAAATGAATTTTATATATCACGTATACTTTTATATAATTTATATACCGAAGAGTTCTATAATCCAAATTTAAAAAGTTTTCATTGGCAACGTTCTTAACTGGCCAGTTCTAAACATTTTCATAGTGGACTTAATACATAGTTCATTGTCTTACTTTAAGACGTTTCAGAGCTAAGCAATGTTCTCTCCAATAAGAATGATTAGTCGTAATTGCAAATGTCTTCAAGCGGCATCAATATTACAAGGTTTTTTATGCGCTTTATTATTTTAAGTGCATATTTGAATTATAAACAAACTGGATACCCATTTGGAAAAAACCAGACCAAAATTAAGAAAACCCATCGCTTTGAAGCCTCTTAGTTGCGAGGTCTAGTGTTACAACTTTGGCGAGCATAATGGTCATGACGACGACCTGCAGCACTTTTTTTTAAAGAATACTAGCAATGCCGAATAACATTACTAGTATTCCTGTTAACCACTCCAATTAAGCTACAATGCTTGTGTCTGGAGTTGGTTTACGTCGAAAAAGGGAAATGTAATTTTTTTTGTAAAACCGTACCTGGGATGTAAGAACGTCGTGACGGTTCCCCGGAGGTCGCAGGTTTGAATCCGGCACGAGTCAGTTGATTAAACCACTAACATTGTTAATAGCAATTTAACTATAAGATTCTGTCTCCAAACTTTAAGGGCTCAAAGCTTGCTTGCTTAATTTGATTTCGGCGTACTAAGTTACCCTAGTTAATTAAACTTACCTCCTTTCCCATATTACTTATTAAATAGGGCTGCATAGTGTTACTTGGTAATCTGCGAGTAATACTCCCGCTTAATATCTCTTGGGAGTTGGATAGTAAACCGAACTTATTGTCGGAATTTACGAGCCTGCTCCGCCAAAATCATTATTTATGGTATTGTCTCTGGTGCGGGGAGTGGCTAGCCGGCCAATTACATTAGTGGACTTTATACGATAAATTAAAGAGTTTTGGTTATAAAATAAAGGACACACTTTATTATGCTGACCTCTTACTTAATTAAATCAGGTAAAAGCATAAAGTCAGTATATTTTAAAATCTAAAATATTAAACTTCATTATAATATTTATGGAGGCTTCGTTTAATTTATAAATGTATCACAACCAAAAATTTTAAAAATTATATTTTTCAATCATAATAAAATACAAAAACTTGTTGTAAGGAGGCCCTTGTTGCTTTTCTCATCCTCACGTTCGCCATGTCTAGGCACCAATCGCCAGGCGATGGTAAATTGATCATATGTCTTCTGCATCTCAGAGTTAGTGCAGTCGCAAACGCGTTTACCTGTTGTAAACATAACTATAAATTCTAGTTATCTAAGAAAAATATTTCTTACTGGCACTTACTGGTACTTAGTTCTCGCAGGCAGTCAAATCAATGATAAACATCAAATAAACTCATGCACTTTAACTTATTCCACGATTTAATAAAGTTAGTCTAGACTAACTTTATTAAATATAACTTTATTATATAACCACTAGTGATTTAGTGATCAGAATTCGAGACAAGAGATCCAAGTCGATCCCCAAGACGCGCACCAATGAGTTTTTTTAAACTTACGCAGGATTTATATCGTTGGCTTGAACATAAAGACGTTGACGGGCTTACCACTGTCACGTTGACCCAAAAAATGTGTTCGGTGGAAGGTGGGTCGAAATTACTTAATTGTCTACTGCCTACCCCGGTATTGGGAAGGGCATTAGATATTTTACTCTTTAATAAACTTAATAAACATTAAAAACGTTACGAGAAAAACGGTTTTTTTGTAAGACGGTTTCTATATTCGGCCTTTGATACTAAAAAGTGGACAATATCCTCTTACCGAGATATCCTCATAATAATATAACAGAACCTCAAATTGTTTGAAAATGTTTACATCACCAATTAATAGCCAGAGATGTTACTAATTTGAATAATTTTTTTAACTTTCGGGTTTAAAACATGTACCAAAATTAAACGTAGTCATTGTTGCCAAAACAACCTCCGTAAACTAGTGGCGTACACACCAGTTAAATGAATACATAGATAGAGACAACATCATATACATTGCTCTGATCCCAAAGTAAGCAGCCAGATCAATTTTGTTATGGATATCGGAAATAACTACGACACCACAAACACCGAGAGAAAATTTAGAAAAAATAATTTTCTACAGTGACCACACGTGCACGAAGGTCATTAATAGTTTGCATGGTGCATTCGCAACAGAATGTCAAAGTTGTTTGAAGTCCCGAGTTCGATTCTTTGACGAGCCAATGTAAAAAATAACTTTTTATATTGTTACGAGTCTGGCCATTGTTTCGGTCGTCGTTGGGTTTGGTCTCATAACACGCGTGCTTTAACAACTTACTTTTTGATCAAAGCAATGAAAGCGACGTCATCCCTATCTATGTACATATTTATGTTCGTTTACTTATTTATATGAAAATAAAACGATTTTCAGATTTTTCAGCGTTTTTAATTAGTTTTTACAAATATTTTTTTATTTCCCGACGTTCCGGATGCTTTCAGCATCCGTCGGTGACCACGGGGGGACTCTCAGTACTGAGAGTCCCCCCGTGATCACGAAAATCCCTTTATTTATAACGTGTAATACAAGAAATCATTATATTTATATGAAAGTTGTGTAAAAAGTCACGATAGCCGAGTTGTTGGGTGGTCGGAATTTCGAGTCCAGAGACCCGAGTTCGATCCCCAGGTGGCAGTACCAATGAGTTTTTCAAAAACTTATGTACGAATTTCATCGTTGGCTTGGACATAAAGGCGGCGACAGGCTCACCACCTGTCACGTTGTCCCGAAAATATCTTCGGTGGAAGGTGGGTCAAAGGGACTTAATTGTCTAGACTTGACCTCTGTCTACCCCTGTATTGGGAATTGCGTGAAGATATTTATATTTTTTTATTTAAAGTTGTATAATAAAGAGACAAAGCGAATTCGCACCTTTGAAATCTGTCCCATTACTGTTTCTGTCCAACTATAAACCATTCCAACTAACAAGCGACTATAAATTGCAGCAACTTGGCACTTTAGGAGACTAATGATCTGAATCTCCTGACAGTGTATACGGCTGCGATATTATAAATCTTCTTATGTGCTTATTTATTCGAGGGTGTTGTTGAAAATCGGTGTTGTTGAAGTTACATGTATGTGCTATACTACTTATTTTGTTTACAAAAATGACTCACTCTGTATTCCATGCCTCAGGCCTGCTGACGTTAGTTCTCCTTATTAGGTTTAGACAAGACGAAGCCAAGCGATGACATTTTTCAAATCAAATCATTTTTTGTTGCTTATGACATACCAATTACGGTCTTAAATATAATAACAGAAGTTCCTGAGATACCCTGTTGGGGCACTGAAACTACCCCGGGGGTTGTATTGTTAAATTATTTATTTCAAAACTAATATAAAATTTACATTAACCAAAACAATAAACTACAAAAAGACAATATTTTTATACTATTTTAGACATATTTGTAAAATAATCGAATTATATCGTTGGCTTGGACATAAAGATGGTGACGGGCTCACCACCTGTCGCGTTGTCCAGAAAATATCTTCGGTAGAAGGTGGGTCGAAGGGGTATTGGGAATTGCGTGAAGATATTTATTTATTTATTTAGTATTTAAATGTTGTATTATGTAAGTTGGTGGTATGTTATTAACTGAGAAATTTATGTATATAGGGTATTTTTGGAGTAGGTGAAATGGTATTATTTTTAAATAACTTCAAGTTCAATTAACTTCCTTTAACCTACTTTCCACGGAAGATATTTTCGGGACAACATGACAGGTAGTGAGACCGTCGCTGTCTATGTCTAAACCAACGATATAATTCGTACATAAGTTTTTGAAAAAACCCATTGGTACGAGCCTGTCACCTGGGGATCGAACTAGGATCTCTTGACTTGAATTCCGTTTCAAAAGAATATTTCTGGTGCTGGCAGAAATAAGTTACACAAAACAATTTCAAACAATTGTCCACATTTCTCGTGAAAATTAAAAAAGCAAACTCCCTGTGTAACTTGAATTAAGACGATCCACTGTAAAGATGATTCAGCATCTTATATGAGTCTCCCTGGCCACTTTTTTGTTACCTATATTTTTATTTGAGTGTTCTCGCTGCATACACTTTATCGTATGAAACTGTTGTTGTGGTGATGGTACTCGAGTGATTCATTTCTCACTCTGTGGCCGAACTATCTATTCTTCGTTTCTAGGCGTACTACGACATGCGTATTCATCGGCGATGATTTCTGGTATCGAGTGCCCGAGGAATAATAGCAGTGCATTCTGTAGAATAAGTGCAGTCATAAAATAGAGGGAGGATAATAAATAAAAATAATAAATAAATATCTTCACGCCATTCCCTATACAGGGGTAGACAGAGGTCTAGTCTAGACAATTTAGTCCCCTCGACCCACCTTCCACCGTAGATATTTTCCGGGACAACGTGACAGGTGGTGAGCCCGTCGCCGTCTTCATATCCAAGCCAACGATATAATTCGTTATTCGTACATAAGTTTTTGAAAAACCCATTGGTACGAGCCTGCCACCTGGGGATCGAACTCGGTTCTCTTGACTGGTAATTCCGACCACCCAACCACTCGGCTATCGTGACTTACAGGAGGACGGTTGTCTTATTCTTTTCGGACCATGTAACAAATAATATTTATTGCTCTTGCACGCGGAATGTACTAGGTAATTTTATAAAAACATCTTTATATAATTAGTTTCACCGATAAAACTGCATATATTCTAGAATAAATGAAATAATTATAAAAAAAAATCGAGCATCATTGCACGCATTACCTAACTTGTCTAACTTTAGTAATTAGGTTATAGGGTAAACACAGACATACTGTGATGTAATTTTGGTACAGTGTCCTAGCCCATTTGGGCTAAACCAAAAGGGCTTTACCAAATATGCATTTGCTTCGTCGTATCAAGTATTGGCTCCGAATCTATGACGTAACAGCAGCTACGCAGGAATCTCATTTTCATTTAATTATACATTAACTCGGAAACTCTTAAGCTTATACTCAATTTGAAATTTCTACGAGCTCGCCAGGTAATGACGTACTTACAGGCTAAATCCAAAAAGCTTTTCTACGCGAGTCTTGGATGGCTATTAAAACGAAAAACGCACTCATAAAATAAAAATGAAGTCAGTATTCCGCGTCGGTCTAGTAAAACAAGACTTTTATGGTTTTATTTAATTTAAGGCTGTGCTTGAAATATAAATTGACGATGGTTTGCTACTATAACCTAAAAATTTAATGAACATTTTTCCTTTTGACTGAGATAAAAGTTTAACAGTTTCTTTGTAAGAATAAACTTGTAAGTTTCGTCATTAAATTACTCGCGATCACTAGCGATGGGCAAGAATGTGATTCTAATCCAGTGAAGTTAGTCAGGGAACGTATTCATAACAGTCTATGAAAATTCACTGCAGGATTCACTTGTCTAACGTGCAAGGAGGGTTTGCCATATCACCACTATTAGCAAGTGGACTGGCAATCGCAATACCAGATACCCTGCATCATATTTTATACTTGGCCTATTTCTAAATAAATAAATAAATTCATTCACATCATTCCCAATACTGGGGTAGACAGAGTTCTAGACAATTAAGTCCTTTCGACCCACCTTTTATGGAAGATATTTTTGGGACAACGTGACAGGTGGTGAGTATGTCGCCGTCTTTATGACTAAGCATAATATATACATACATACATACATATCATCACGCCTCTTTCCCGTAGGGGTAGGCAGAGACCACTTCTTTCCACTTGCTACGATCCTTACATACTTGTTTCGCTTCGTCCACTTTCATTATTCCCTTCATACATTCTCTTCGATTCAGGGTACTCTTGACCTGGCCTTTTTCCAGGACGTCCCTGATTTGGTCTTGAAACGTCCGCCTAGGTCTTCCCCTTCCTACACTTCCATTCACACTCGCCTTATATGCTTTTTTCGTCAATCGTTCTTCATTCATTCTCTCGACATGGCCAAACCATCTCAGCATACCTTTCTCAATTTTAGTCACTACATCTTCTTTCAGACCACAACGTTTCCTTATTTCACCATTCCTTATCCTGTCGCTCAGTTTAACTCCTAACATACTTCTTAATGCTCTCATCTCAACTGCATTTACTCTGCTTTCATGTTTCTTCTGCCATACCCAACTTTCACTTCCGTACGTGAGTGTCGGAACCAAAACTCCCCTATGCACAGCCAAACGAGCCTTGTTAGACACCATCCGACTGCTCATAAAGGAGTGCAAAGCTCCATTCACCATGTTTCCTGCATTCACTCTTCTTTCAATATCACTCTCACACTTTCCATCTCTTGTGAACTTTGTACCCAGATACACAAACTCATTCACCTGTTCAATTTGTTCATCTCTAATCACTATATTGCAGTCTGTCATGACCTCATCTCTTTCAAACACCATTACTTTCGTCTTCTTTACATTCATCTTCATCCCCTTCCTAACAAAATCTTCACTCATAGCAGTTACCATCTCCTGCATCTCCTCGGCTGAAGACGCAAGTAATACTTGATCATCAGCATAGAGAAAACATTTGACGAGTAACTCATTCATTCTCAACCCACTTTCATTCTCTTTTAAATCTGTCAAGCAATTGTCCATAAACAGATTAAACAGCCACGGTGACGCTACACATCCCTGTCTAACACCTTTTTCGATATTAAACCATTCAGTGTACGCCCCGTTTATCCTTACACAAGCACAGGAATCTCTGTAAAGAGATTGCAATGCTCGTATGAGGATACTGCTGACACCTTTCACGGACAATGCTGACCACAATTCATTCCTCACCACTCTATCATAGGCCTTTTCTAAATCCACGAACGTGCAATAGACCTTCTGGTTTTTAGCCAGACACTTTTCGGCTATGCACCGCAAGAAAAAGACCTGATCCGTACACCCCATTCCCTTTCTAAATCCCGCTTGTGCATCCCATACTTTTTCGTCCGTTTCATTCACAACCCTTTCAATCAACACTTTCGCATACAATTTACCGACGACGCTGAGAAGGCTTATACCGCGGTAATTTACGCAGTCCTGCCGTGACCCCTTTCCCTTATATAATGGCACGATTACGGCTTTGCACCAGTCTCCCGGTACTTGCCCATTTTGCCAGCACATATTGAAAAGGCGGTACAGCTGACTAGCCACTAAGCCCTGTCCAGTCCTCAGCATCTCGACGGTAATCCTATCATATCCGGCAGCCTTACCAAATCTCATACTTTTCAACGCTTTTACTATTTCATCCACGCTTATCTCACTGTCATCAACATTTATATTAACCATGGAAGGTGCCGGGTGTTGTACCTGCACTTCCTCTCTTTCAAATAAACATTCAAAATACTCTTTCCATCTCTTTAACACATATTCTTCTCCTTTTATAATGCTCCCATCTTGACTCCTGATTGTATTCAGCTCCGAGGTAGAGGTTTTTCCTCTGGCTGTATTGACGGATTTCCAGAAAAACTTGATGTTTGACTGGACATCTTCAGTGAGCCTCCTATCAAAATCATCCTTTTGTACTTCTTTCTTTCTAGTCACAACATCTTTCGCAGCTGATTTGAATCTTTTATACTTCTTTCTCGCTTCCTTTATCTCGTCATTCGTCGCCTTTTGAAGTTTTTGGTTAGCTTTTGTTGCTAACCAATCCAACCACGCTTTTTTTCTTGCACAGCCTTTTGTACATCTTTATCCATCCACACATTATACTTCTTTCTTCCTTTCCTCCGTTTAGCTACTCCGCATACCTCAACAGCAACATTCACGACTCCTTTCTTAAATGTCTCCCACAAATCTTCAATCACACATATCTCTTCTATGCCTTTAAAAGTTTCTATCAGTTTCTCTACATACTCGTCTTTCTTATCTTTTCTTGTAGATTTTCCACTTTTATTCTGTCCAAAACACTCGTAGGCTCGGCCTCGGTGTCGCCACCGTTTAAAGATGCCATGTATTCGGGCTATGACCAGGAAGTGGTCTGTGTCAAGGCCTACACCGCGGTATGCTCGAGTGTCTAGCAGGTTCTTCCTCAATCTTTGATCACGCACAGATTCCATTCCAAGCATACTTCAAGTAGGCTTCTCCCATTTTCGTTCACTCTCTCGTCCCCAAATGTACCCAGTACTCCTTCACACCCATCTCGCTATACTCCAACCCACCCATTAAAGTCCCCTAACATCACGATCCGTGCATTTTCTCCGCATTTATTCAAGACCTCTCTCATGCTATCCCAAAATTCCTCTCTCTCTTTTTGGGCGTTTAATGACCCACTCCCTCGCAGATCCGTCGGTGCATAAACCCCAAGGATAAACAAGCGGGTGAGTCCAACTTTTAACCTAACCCAGAGGAGTCTTGGGCTTACACATTCATGCTCTATCACACATACAACTATTCGAGAGGAAAGAATCACACCAACTCCCTGACAGCCTCGGCTGGTTTGGGGGACTCCCGACCAGTATGCCGTGTAGGGGCCATGAACCGTGGTGTCACATCCTTTCCTCTTGGTTTCGTTCACGCACAGGATATCTATACATCGTTCGTCCATCATCTGACATACTTCATCTACCTTACCATTCATTCCTCCTCTTATATTTAACGTAGCGAAGCGGCTTTCCATGGGCCGCTTTTCGCCCCCGCGAGAAACGAGACGTGATGGGTGGCGAACCACATCGCCGCCATTTTGCTAAGTAAAATTCACCATTGCGTTCCCACGAGTAGCAAGGGGAAAGGTTTGTCCACCCCAGCAGAGCCCCGCATGCCAGGGTAAGGCTAGCCTAATTCTGGGTCGCCCGGTCCTAGGGCAGTGTGGCACGCTAACGACTAGGCTTGCCCCTAGCCATGCATCCATCCGCACGGCAGACGTTGGATTGGCGGAGAGAATAGGAGTAAGGAAAGGGAAGTATAGGTTGTGAGAAAAGGAAGATTGGTAAGTTAAGGTGGGAATTAGGAAAGGTAGGATATTACCGCCCAGGAAGGCAAGGGATAGGACAGTAATAGCTAGGGAAGCCGGGGTCGCATACCCGTATACCATACCACAACTACCGGACAGGTAAGTTAGGATGAGTATCCCTGACTTTTTTATAATATATAAATCGTACATAAGCTTTTGAAAAAACCATAGGCACGCCTGCCGCCAATTCCAATTCTGATCACCCAACCACGGCTGTCGTGTGCTAATGACAAATCGATCTTCAGTCGCCTCGTATTTATTCTTCCCATGGGTAAGTGAGGGGGTGGTATATACGCCGAAAGCAAACGGTAAGCGGAAAAAGTTTTGACCAAAAAGAATTTGCTTCCATAATCAACTACTCTACGAATAAGTATGTTCACTATTTAATGACGAGATTGAACCTCAAATAGCTAAATGTGCAATGCAACACACAAACTCTTAGCATACAATTTCTCAACTAAACTTATCAAGCATATTAAGGTATTAACGTAATATCTACACGCCGATAAATACGTGTTATAAATTTACTGCACCATTAAAGTGACAATTTACTTAGTCAAGCTACCTTCAATGCTTAACGTTATAATAACTAACAAGCGAGAGAACTAATAAGGATTATGAAGTGATAGCAAGACCCCATTATTGTGCGACGACCTTTGCAACAAGGGATTACCCCTTTATCTTACAAAGTTCATTACGTTGACTATGAAGTAAGTCTGTCAGACTACCCACCTGTTAAGGTAAATTCACATAGATGTCACTATCGACACACATGCACTTTACTGGTAGAAAATTCCTCCTCTGTCAATGCATCATCTGTAATAACTAGTGTGTTCCAGGTCCCACGCATCAAATTCGAATATGTATTAGCGTTATCAACATCAATAAGATAGGATATTATTCACGCATATCCCAATAGAGAAGAAGTCAGATGCCTAAACAATATAGTCATTTTAAGCTTCATTCCACCGAAGCTTACTTTGTGATAACGTCCATGCCAATGACATAAATCATACATAGGTTTTGAAAAAAACCCATTGGTACGAGCCTTCCAACTGGGGATCAAACTCGGGTCTCTTGACTGAAACTTCAAACACCAAAACACTAGGGTATTGTGACTATGATCAAAGTTAATCTTTTTTTTAATGTTACGATCTATTCACGATTTTGTCATTTACTTCTGTATGTTGTTGTAAAGCTAGGGAGGGTCCCAACGGACTCAGAATATTCGTTAACAAAGAGATATTTTTATGGGTGGAGTAAAGCGTAATTAAATGGAGCGTGTAAATTACAGGCGTATGAAGCTTAAACTTAATACTTTAAGTTACGGAATTAAGACAAAAACGAGGTTTTGGGACATAAGCCTTAAAATAGTTCAATTAACTTTGAATGACACATCGAAACAAAGACTATTTAGGCTGATGACTTATGCCGATCTCCATGGACTAATGGCGAAAACACCGTTTTTCGTGGTATTATCAGCTCTATGGTTCCGGGTTTGATTTCCGGTCGGGTCCATGTCGGAAACGCTTTTGTAACAAATTCTGGGTGTTTGTGGTACCTTCGTTGTTTCTGTTTCCATAATAAAAATCTTATCCAAATATTGTACCTATTTGAAGGATGTAATTAACCTAAAAATGTACTTACTGATTCTCTCTCAATATTTTAACTGGCAGTATTCTTAAATTAAGGGGAAAAATATTTATAATTACAACTGACACGGGCGGGATTTAAATCCGCGTCCTTTGCCATACCGTGGCAACGCTCTTTGTCACCCAGTAGAGCCACCATGTCCTACACGAATCAGTTGAAATTAAAAAAGTCTTCTCTTTAATTGAATAACAAATAGTTCAGCATAACTTTTAAAAAAAACTTGATATATTATATGTTTTAAAATTAATAAAATGCACAATAGCAGAATTCAGTTGCTATTTCTTTATGAAAAAATATATTTCAACATTCTTAAGTTAACGTAAATATTTAATAGTAACTCACCTTAATGTAGACACCTTTTCATTTGTTTTAGTAAAAGTTCATTGAAAATTGGATCGTGTTCGAGAAAATACGGGCGCTGACTGCGCGGCGCCGCGCCCGCGTCGCGGTGTGCTCCGCTCCACCGAGTGCAGCTCGACCTTTCATATATGGAAATGATTCATAAGCAAAAGAAAGTATGACATGTGAAGAATCAACCTGCTTTAAATTTTTAAACTCAGATAAAAAAAATTTCACGCCCAAGAATTTCCAATATTGGGGTAGTCTAGACAATAAAGTCCTTTCGACCCACCTTCCACCGGAGGCATTTTTTGGGACAACGTCACAGGTGGTGAGCCCGTCTCCGTCTTTGTGTCCAAGTCAACGATATTAATCGAACATAAATTTTTGAAAAGACCCATTGGTACGAGCCTAGCACTTGGAGATTGAACTCGAGTCTCTTGACTCGAATTCCAGACACCCAACCACTCGGCTATCATGACTTAAAGTAGAAGATGGCTAACGAATAAACGGTTCACCTAATGCTAAGTGATTACTAACGTGCAAGTACACTCGCAACACTAGAGAACCTCCTGAGAAATGGAGAAAGAAAAGGGTGTTAAGGCTATGTACTTCCTTCACGGCAATGCTTCTGCAGCAATAAACTCTTTGCTCCCATTTCAGTCAACAAATGGCATTGTAGCAGATGATATATTCCGCTCCGAATAATCTAGAGAGTCAGTGCACATAAGAAGAAGAAGAAATAAAGATTACAATGTTAGACTACGTTCACAATAACGCATCAGTAACGTTCCTCTATAGAAGTTGATAGCACATGTCTGCAGTCACTATCACGTGGGCAGCCACATCTTTTTTAAGCACGCTATTACAAAAACAATACAGACTTTCTTTTCGTCCTCTGTAATAATATCTACTTTGTAACAAACAGAATAATTAACAATACAAAGTATATAGTTACTTTGATGGTTTCGCCTTGCAATGTAACCAACCAAAAAAGCATAAAACTAAAGCTGAGCGTTTCCACCGCGTTCTTTGTACAAAGCTTGACAAAGTGACATTCTGATCGTTTCGCTAATGAGCTTAATTCCCTTTGCGGTAGAGAAAAATAAAGGTTTAATTATACCTTTTCTTACTAATTATATGATTCGTTTAAGTATCATGTACGCTCTCGCTGCTAGCAACAATTTATTATTAATATTCTTCTATACTGAGACTATGGTAATTGAATATTATTGATTAAACTAATAACTATTAATATAAGTGGTATGATGGAACGGGGCCACAATATTCTGAAGGGAAAATTCTTTCCCGTAGCCTCTGCTTATCTGTTATCATAAAGGTTACAAAAGTTAAAGTTTATCCATATAAACTTCCTGTCAGAAAAGTATCTGTTTTCGTCTGTCATTAGGACAGGGGGATTGTATAATTATTTTAAATTCTATTCACTTCTTGTGTTCACATCTGTTTTATTCAGATGAAAAGGTAATAAAGGATGTATTATCTTTTATGCCTCCCAAAGCAGACTCTTTCATATTTTATAGACGTCAAATAAAACAGTAACGCTGTTTTTTCACACGTGTTGTGAGAGCCCAAGTGGCGGACATTAAATAATGCGTTGTGCTCATTAGCATTCGTGGACACGCTTCAGAGGATTCTAATATTGTATTATTACCCTTTAAAATTGCGCTATCGTCAAGGGAATTTATATGAAATTGTTTAATTAACTTTAAACATCATGTATGGAAATTATCACAAGTGAACTAAAACGTTAAAGAAAAGTTACTAAACCAAAAACTTAGTTAAAGAAAATTGTGACGTGATGATTAACTTCCTAATTTTTGTTGCAAGTCTCGAAATTTCTTGAATTATGTAATAACAACATATTTTTCTAACATTTTGTTAAGATGGATAGAAATTAGTAATATCAGCCTAAGTATGAGGTAACAGTACACCTGTGTATATGTACACATGTACATGTGCACATATCAATCAATAGCTACTGGGTGACAATAGATGGCGGTATAGTAACTTTCACAAAACTACAAAGTATGGGTAAAAGTCACGATAGCCGAGTTGTTGGGTGGTCGGAATCTCGAGTCGAGAGACCCGAGTTCGATCCCCAGGTGGCAGTACCAATGAGTTTTTCAAAAACTTATGTACGAATTTCATCGTTGGCTTGGACATAAAGGCGGCGACGGGCTCACCACCTGTCACGTTGTCCCGAAAATATCTTCGGTGGAAGGTGGGTCAAAGGGACTTAATTGTCTAGAGTTGACCTCTGTCTACCCCTGTATTGGGAATTGCGTGAAGATATTATTATTATTTATTATTATTACAAAGTATGGGCAAATTGTTACCGCTGTTTTAAAGTTGAAAAATAAGACAATTTTTTATAAATAAATAATTATCTTCACGATACAGGGGTAGACAGAGGTTAAGTCTAGATTATTAAGTCCCTTAGACCCACCTTCCACCGAAGATATTTTTTCGGGACAATTTTTTATAAATAATTGTGAAATTTCCCTGAAAGAAAGAAATTGAATAGAGAGAAAGAAGAAAAAGAAACATTTATTTTAGCACTTAAAATTAAATACAAAACTGAAAAAAACTGAAATATATACTATAAATTAACGATCGCTATTTTGCAGAAGTGCAATGTGCCAAAATAGGAGAGCCACTCAGGTATACTGCTGGGACGAAACCTGCACTGACAGGTACATGCGAGACCTGATTTTCAGTGGCCCCTTATACTACATAAATATACACATAATATAAATATATAAAACTATAAACATATATACACGCATACTCATATATACTTATACATATTTAATAATAACATAGTAATAAATATCACAAAAGTTCTACAGTAAAAGTGTTTTCAATTAGTGCTGAAGTCTTGAGTGAATATAACGCACCAGCGAGCGCCCGGGCTCCGGGCACAACCGTGCCTAATGACGTCACAACTGCTCGTTTGAAGCTTGAGCGCGTGTGAAGTAATTTCTTCTGATACAATTGTTCATGGCTCGCGCAAAGAGCCACCGCCGGGAAAAACCATCAGGAAACAACTAACAAAAACGAAGTAAGAGCATAGCAATTAACAACAGATATACCGCGATGAAAGTTAAAAACCAACATTACATAATGTGTGTACTGCATTCTACTTTACATAATATATGCGCTTTTTGGTAGTTGTGGTAGCATTAGTACATACATCCTTATGTCCACTCTCTCCGCACCATTACGATGAAGGACTACCAAGTGTCAGAATCGTTTCCGGTGTTCTCTAATTCTACGTGATATGTATATGGAAAATTATAAAATAATACCTTTATAGAAAATCGTACTAGATACGAAAAGCTATAAAGATAAATTACCGCGTTTATATATCAAGCGGTATCCCAACTAAAGAGGCCTCTTGATGGCGGAACTTCAGAATATATCAGTAAACCATGACGGACACAGCACCACCGTCTCACATGAACATACTCTAAGAGTAAGTTCCTGCGAATCTGCTATGATATTTTAAACCTCATTTGAAAATGTTTCCTGTGTTCAACATACAAACAATAAATGATAATATATTGTTCTAATTTTGAAAATACGAAATTGCGAAATGGCATATTAAAATTAAAGTGATTTGCTTTTAAACAATTTAAATGGAAAGGCTGAAGTAAAATCATAACAAAGCCGGCAATTTTCTTGATGGTGAATATAAAATTATGTAAATGTGCTCAACAGGCATCTTTTATAATATCTTAAGTGCTGTAGGTTTCATTGGTGAAATATTTTAGTGGACATAAAAGCTTATTTAAACTCAAACTTTGTGACTCCAACATTTTATGTATTTAATGATAAATTTCGTTATGAAAATAAATTGTAGGGATCTCTATAAATTTATAATGAAACATTTTAACATATTAGCCCAGTTGTTAAAAACCTAAGAGTTTCTGGTTCACATTTCTGCCTTCGAAGCTAAGGGTTTCTTGTTTAAGGCCCACTAACGGCAAACGTTTATGTGATGAATACGAATTTTAGTACTTAATAGGCTCACTACCTGTCACCTAGTCCCAAATAAACTTCGGTAGAAAGTAGGTCAAAGGAATTAATTGTCTAGACCACTGTCTATACCAGTATGGGCAATTACGTGAAGATATAAAGAAAAGAAAACATCAACGTCAAATTTTGCAAAATAGTGTTCTTTGACATTACAATTATATTCAGTTAAGTTATGTCATTTGCAGTGAAAATTATGGTAAACTACTGGAGAGGCATGCCCTACTTTATGGATGGTATGTATTATGTTCTGTATAACAGTACTAACACTACAATATAACGGTGCTATATTCATTACAAAATGTTTCAACTGTAAGTTGAATTTACAGTTTCTAATGCAAAGTGAATTTATACCAGACTTATATACACCTCTTGTCTATTATACGTGTTTGCACGCCTTGACGGATGGCGCTGCTTGCCTCCAGATCAGCTTTAACAAACGAATTAGATTACTGTCGACGAGCTCACACTCGTTAGCGATGCATTAGAGCCAATGCTCGAGCTTGGTGCGCTTTATCTCCGCAGCTATTCGAATCAATTAGGGTGATGTTAATCTTGTTGATTTACAACAGAATTATACTGCTTAAAGCGTAGGTGATAATTATAATGATATAATTAAAAATTTACAAAGCATAAAATAAGGTCTCAAGACAAAGCTACGTGAGAATTATTGTAAATTTCTTATTATTATTATTATTATTTATCTTCACGCACTTTTAGTTCCTGACGGGGTAGCCGGAGAAAACAGATCGCCAAGTGTCACGATCCTTACATACCTCTTTCGCTTCTTTTAGATTCATCATTTTCCTCATACATGCACATCTAGGTAACCGCGTACTCTTGACCCTCCCCTCTTCGAGCAATTTCTTACATGGTCTTCGAAAGGTAATTTCGGCCTACCGCGACTCCTTTTAATATTAACTTTCGCTGTATAAATTTCGCTAATTCACTCATCGTGCCCAAATCACCGAAGCACGCCCTTATCAATATTAATGATAAGGTTATTTTTGAAACCTATCGGATCTCTTCGTTTCGCTTTCGGTTGGCCATGCTAACGCCGCACAATTTACGAAGAGTAAATTAAGTAAATTAAGTAATTAAGTAAAGTAAGAGTTCGCATATCCACTGCATTGAACTTGCTTTTATGCTTCTTCTCGAAGTCACGATAGCCGAGTTGTTGGGTGGTCGGAATTTCGAGTCGAGAGACCCGAGTTCGATCCCCAGGTGGCAGTACCAATGAGTTTTTCAAAAACTTATGTACGAATTTCAATCGTTGGCTTGGACATAAAGGCGGCGACGGGCTCACCACCTGTCACGTTGTCCCGAAAATATCTTCGGTAGAAAGTAGGTCAAAGGAATTAATTGTCTAGACCACTGTCTATACCAGTATGGGCAATTACGTGAAGATATAAAGAAAAAAACATCAACGTCAAATTTTGCAAAATAGTGTTCTTTGACATTACAATTATATTCAGTTAAGTTATGTCATTTGCAGTGAAAATTATGGTAAACTACTGGAGGCATGCCCTACTTTATGGATGGTATGTATTATGTTCTGTATAACAGTACTAACACTACAATATAACGGTGCTATATTCATTACAAAATGTTTCAACTGTAAGTTGAATTTACAGTTTCTAATGCAAAGTGAATTTATACCAGACTTATATACACCTCTTGTCTATTATACGTGTTTGCACGCCTTGACGGATGGCGCTGCTTGCCTCCAGATCAGCTTTAACAAACGAATTAGATTACTGTCGACGAGCTCACACTCGTTAGCGATGCATTAGAGCCAATGCTCGAGCTTGGTGCGCTTTATCTCCGCAGCTATTCGAATCAATTAGGGTGATGTTAATCTTGTTGATTTACAACAGAATTATACTGCTTAAAGCGTAGGTGATAATTATAATGATATAATTAAAAATTTACAAAGCATAAAATAAGGTCTCAAGACAAAGCTACGTGAGAATTATTGTAAATTTCTTATTATTATTATTATTATTTATCTTCACGCACTTTTAGTTCCTGACGGGGTAGCCGGAGAAAACAGATCGCCAAGTGTCACGATCCTTACATACCTCTTTCGCTTCTTTTAGATTCATCATTTTCCTCATACATGCACATCTAGGTAACCGCGTACTCTTGACCCTCCCCTCTTCGAGCAATTTCTTACATGGTCTTCGAAAGGTAATTTCGGCCTACCGCGACTCCTTTTAATATTAACTTTCGCTGTATAAATTTCGCTAATTCACTCATCGTGCCCAAATCACCGAAGCACGCCCTTATCAATATTAATGATAAGGTTATTTTTGAAACCTATCGGATCTCTTCGTTTCGCTTTCGGTTGGCCATGCTAACGCCGCACAATTTACGAAGAGTAAATTAAGTAAATTAAGTAATTAAGTAAAGTAAGAGTTCGCATATCCACTGCATTGAACTTGCTTTTATGCTTCTTCTCGAAGTCACGATAGCCGAGTTGTTGGGTGGTCGGAATTTCGAGTCGAGAGACCCGAGTTCGATCCCCAGGTGGCAGTACCAATGAGTTTTTCAAAAACTTATGTACGAATTTCATCGTTGGCTTGGACATAAAGGCGGCGACGGGCTCACCACCTGTCACGTTGTCCCGAAAATATCTTCGGTGGAAGGTGGGTCAAAGGGACTTAATTGTCTAGACTTGACCTCTGTCTACCCCAGTATTGGAAATTGCGTGAAGATATTTTTTTTCTGACCTACCCAGGTTTCACTGCCATATAACAAAGTCGGCACCAGCACTGCGTTATATATCGCAAGGCGTGCATTTTTCATTACGCGTTGCCTTTAGACTAACGCATTCAGGGCTGCGTTGACCTTGTTTCCGGCAGCGACACGCCTGTCCACATCTATATCATATCTTCCATCCCGGCTAAAAGCGCTCCCCAAGTATACAATCTCATTCACGTAATAACGTAAATAACTAAAGTATTAAAATAACATAAGTACATTTGTTTTACGTCTAAAATTCGCAAAATAATATTTATTTTCACACAACATAATTATTATTATTATTATTATTTATCTTCACGCACTTTTAGTTCCTGACAGGGTAGCCGGAGAAAACAGATCGCCAAGTGTCACGATCCTTACATACCTCTTTCGCTTCTTTTAGATTCATCATTTTCCTCATACATGCACATCTAGGTAACCGCGTAATTTTGACCCTCCCTCTTCGAGCAATTTCTTACATGGTCTTCGAAAGGTAATTTCGGCCTACCGCGACTCCTTTTAATATTAACTTTCGCTGTATAAATTTCGCTAATTCACTCATCGTGCCCAAATCACCGAAGCACGCCCTTATGAATATTAATGATAAGGTTATTTTTGAAACCTATCGGATCTCTTCGTTTCGCTTTCGGTTGGCCATGCTAACGCCGCACAATTTACGAAGAGTAAATTAAGTAAATTAAGTAATTAAGTAAAGTAAGAGTTCGCATATCCACTGCATTGAACTTGCTTTTATGCTTCTTCTCGAAGTCACGATAGCCGAGTTGTTGGGTGGTCGGAATTTCGAGTCGAGAGACCCGAGTTCGATCCCCAGGTGGCAGTACCAATGAGTTTTTCAAAAACTTATGTACGAATTTCATCGTTGGCTTGGACATAAAGGCGGCGACGGGCTCACCACCTGTCACGTTGTCCCGAAAATATCTTCGGTGGAAGGTGGGTCAAAGGGACTTAATTGTCTAGACTTGACCTCTGTCTACCCCAGTATTGGAAATTGCGTGAAGATATTTTTTTTCTGACCTACCCAGGTTTCACTGCCATATAACAAAGTCGGCACCAGCACTGCGTTATATATCGCAAGGCGTGCATTTTTCATTACGCGTTGCCTTTAGACTAACGCATTCAGGGCTGCGTTGACCTTGTTTCCGGCAGCGACACGCCTGTCCACATCTATATCATATCTTCCATCCCGGCTAAAAGCGCTCCCCAAGTATACAATCTCATTCACGTAATAACGTAAATAACTAAAGTATTAAAATAACATAAGTACATTTGTTTTACGACTAAAATTCGCAAAAAATAATATTTATTTTCACACAACATAATTATTATTAATAAAGGTAACCCAATAATAGTTTAACAATTCGCACGTATTATATCCGCTGCCGTACCGATTATCGATTCTTAGCAGTGGAAGAGCCACGCATCAGCTTTTGTTGTTGCATGAATGGGCCGGCTCGACCGGGGAAGTACCACGACCTCACAGAATACCGGCGTGAAGTAGAAGTCTAACAAACTTCTGCGTTTCGTCTGGTGAGTGCAGGTAACCGGTGGCCCCTTATCTATAAAAAAAAATCGTTGAATAAAATTTACAACTTAGTGCTTGCACTTGTGAGTTATTTTTTCTTTTTATTATTTCTATTATTTATAAAACCTTTTTTACATTTTTGTTTAAAGGAAGGAAATGAAAAAGGAAGAAGGAAAGAAGATTTTTGAGATATCAACTTCAAGCGCATATTGAAGTAGTAATACGGCTATGAATGAAATAGCTCATTCGACTCACTTCGTCCTTCCTTTCGACTCAATACGTCTTACTATTATGCATACTAATTTAATTTAGTATGACGTCCTCGGCTTACCCGCAGCCGCCTTGAGTTATGACCGCTGACAGAGTTCATTAGTAGCCGCTGTGCGCTGCTTAGACGGAAAATTAGCTATGGGGCCAAATTTACATAATATTAACTTTGCCAACGAGTATTTTCGTCAATTTCTATGGTTATCTGATATAGGGAAGATTCAAGAGTTGTTGAGATTAATTTAAAAACTACAATCATTAGACTTTTCACAGATACAATTGATCTCGTGATCTATAATATTGATTTAATTTATATTAAGCTGCTGTATCAAATTTGCCATGTAGGTACTTACTCAGTCTAAAACATTTTCACTAAAAGTAGTATTTCATGTTGTTTAGCTAATAGTCGTAGAGGGAATAGAGTGAATTTCCTCAACGTCTGGTTTCTCTCCGTATTATATCTGATAACTGAAGCGATAATATGACTTCATTTGTGTCGTGTATTAATAGAATGAAGTGGCAGTATTACGTTTCATTCAATGGGCCCGTGTTCAATCTTCCATCCAAAAAGATCAAAAAAAATCTTTTCACAACTTTCTTCACCTTTCCACAAACATGTATTAATGCTTCGCTGTAAGTAAAGCTATGCGCATTTTTTTTTAAATAGCGATAAATTTTGCAAATTATCCAAATAAAATGAATCTGCCGAGACGTATGAGCCAAGTAGGAATGTTACGCATAACTTTCATCCTTAAAGAGAATTATCACGATAATATTTTACTGAAGCAATTTCGCTGAAATATTACGCATGCCAAACAAACACATTCGCCAAATCGCTTTAATTTGCATCGTTGGAGATATAAATAAATTGGATACTTAAGCAAGTGCAAATTCGTGTTTAATACGAAATTACTTTACATCGTAATTTTTTTCATACTTTATCCTAAGTATTTTGCAAGTTTAAATGTTTGGATGTTTGTTATTCATTAGTGCCAAAAATGACGAACAGATTCAATTGAAATATGGCACTCACATCAGATGATTCTACTGCTACCCAAAAGTACTTCCACAACAAACGTGGGTCTCCAAACATCCTGGGACCAAACTGAGAAAGGAAATATGCCGACTGTACCAGCACTTCAAGCGGGACGATCGGGACAAGCGAGGGCGTTTCACACGTCCCAATACACCAGTAAGCGTATTAGGAGAGAGTGATGGAGGAAACTCTGACGTTTCATTCATCAGTCAGTTTTATCCATCACACTCACTCAAGATGGTAAAAAAAGAAGAGCAGAACCATCTAATAAAGAAATGTTGGCAAAATCATCAAATCCGGCGATCTTAGTCCCTCCCTCAGAAGAAGAAAATGCAACAGTGGTTGACAAAGAGGAACTTATCCTATCCTCTATGTCGGTCAAGACCAATACCAGGGCGTTGACAGATCGCCTTTCAACAGAAATCTTCACGTTCGGGAAGCGGACAAATGTTCTGGAAGCGGACAAATGTTGGTTCGGGAAGCGGACAAATGTTCTTCGGACATCATCTGGACTAGTCCAGATGATGTCCGAATATCCGCCACTCGTGATACTCCATCCAACCCTGGGTAAACTGCAACAATACGTCCCATCTTCCACTTCAAGGGAGGTAGATTGTCTTCCTTCAACAGTACAAGTGAATTCAATTTCAACGATCCCTTGGTGGAACGCCACTTCATACGTAATTGAAGTTCCGAGATGTATTCTTTGCTCCATCTAGCCCAAAAGTGTTGACGGAGCTGTTCCACACGTTGAAATCTGGTCAAGGAGTTGATGGAACGATCTTGGCATGGCAGAGAAGTCAGGGGGCGTCCGATTAAAAAATGACCGGGGGTAAGAGGCAGCAAGTCTTCAGGATTCGATGAAAATGGTGTTAGTGGCCTGGAGTTTATTATGGCCTCAATTTGGACTAGAGTGGTATATAGCTCCTCGTGGGTTAAATTACAATTTCCCAACACTCTAGCTAAATGAAATTTTGTACATTTGACACCAGCCTCCGCAAGCCCAGCGAAATGTGGGGAATAAGCCGGTATAAAATGAAAATTAATTCCTTCACTAGCCATGCATTCGGATAAGCAGTGGGCTAGAAAAGCCGTTATGAAAGTATGTATGTGAACATTCTTAAGACGTTACCATAGGGAGATTAATCATTATTTTAAAAGTAGTAGTTAATGTAGTGTCGTCTGGGACAGTACCACACTCTTCCGTATTTTTGATGCCAGTAGACATATAAACATAACATTAAGAGTAGACACTTTGAAGACTTTGAAAATGTTTGCGGAACTAAATCCTCGCCGCCTCTAATAGATCGGCAAACATCTAATTTTGTAAGTTATCTAAGCGCCGATGTCCAATGTCATCACGTCATAATACAATTGTTTTTTATGAAATTCGAAATGTCATTATATGCGCCCACGAATGAGGTACCATTATCCGAGTAGATATTTAGGGGTTTCCCTCTTCGCGACATAAACCTGCGCAATGCCATTATGAAGTTGTTACTAGTTAAATCGCTTACCAGTTCAAGATGGACTGATTTAGTTGTAAAGCAAACAAAAACTGCAATATACACCTTTACGACCCTGCTACCGTAACCTTGACGAGAAATAGATTGAATCGGTCCTGCATAATCCGATGTTTTCAAACGGAAAGCCTGATAGAAGGCGCTGCTTTGGTAAGTTGCCCATTATAGGAGAGACAGTTTGGCCTTTCATTCTATTACATTTTACACACTGGCAGCAACAATATCTAGCTAAGTTGCGTCCCCTAGTTGGCCAGTACATCACTCTTATATTGGCCAACAGTAACTGTGGTCCTGCGTGCATCAACCTATGATGTTCATGATTAAATAGCAATTTTGTAAAGTGATGAGTGGACTCTAGTAGTATTGGATGCTTTTTGTCATACGCAAACACAATAGTCTCGAGACGACCTCCTACACGCATAATTTTATTATCGTCAAGAAAAATATTAAATTTATGTAAAGGGCTTGTAATGGAAAAAACTTGTTTTAAAGTAACATGTCATACTCCTTAAATGATTCATTTTCCGAAGTCCTAATAATAACGTTAAGCGCTGTTTGTAACTCTTGATTACTTAAAGAACCATACGTAGGGCGTTTCCTACAAGCATTAATAAAACGCAGCATATAACCAACTTCTCGATTTAATCTATTATAATTAGAAAAATTATTAAAGTCTATTAATGTATTGCTACATACTACCTCATTGTTTTTGACATTAACCTGTACATGGAAATTAAAAGGTTTAGTCTCTGGCAAGACATCATCCGTTTTTAAAAAATTCAGGACCTAATCACCGCGTATTGAGAGTAGCAATCTGCTGTCTCCATTCACAATTTCCGGTCTTTTCCAAGATATCTGCTACTCTATGTCTGAAAAAGGGTTGTAACCTTATAGGCAACATTTTTAGCCACCCCAAGACAATAGACGAATCTGACCGTTGGACTGTCTGACGTTGGACCGAGTTGAGAAGTTTTCTCGTTTGCAGCTTTTCGGCAACTGGTGCCCAGGCGTTTGCTGCATAGAGAATCACTGGTTCCACTACCGCCACGTAGATGGTTCTCACTATCTCCAGATTCAGGCCCCAGTTAGTTTTTGCCGCTTTGGACAGCTGTCTATATATTCCTTGAGCCTTCCTACAGATGGTCCGAATATGGGTATTGAAAGTTAATTTGGAGTCAATAGTAAGCCCAAGTATTTTTACTTCGCTGGAATACTCAATTTCCTCCCCACCCATGGTTAGAGCTGGCGAGTCATATTTTAGTTTATTGGTAAATATTACAGCCTTGGTTTTATGTGGCGCAAAACGTAATTTATTTTGACTCCCCAGCTCCAAACATGCGCGAGGATGGCATTAGCTCGTCTTTGCACTTCTCGAGCCTCCTCTCCTGAGACCATGATAACCACGTCATCGAATGCTTGACAGTGTTCACCCTGAGTCTCCACCGATTTAAGCAGCGGGTCTAAAGTAAGTTCCACAGGGTGGGTCCACCTATTGAGCCTTGTACGCACCCTTCGTTGTCTTTTAGACCATTCCGCTCCAGCAAACCTGACGCGGGTTAGGTTAGGTTAGGTTAGGTTAGGTTAGGTTAGGTTAGGTTAGGTTAGGTTAGGTTAGGTTAGGTTAGGTTAGGTTAGGTTAGGTTAGGTTAGGTTAGGTTAGGTTAGGTTAGGTTAGGTTAGGTTAGGTTAGGTTAGGTTAGGTTAGGTTAGGTTAGGTTAGGTTAGGTTAGGTTAGGTTAGGTTAGGTTAGGTTAGGTTAGGTTAGGTTAGGTTAGGTTAGGTTAGGTTAGGTTAGGTTAGGTTAGGTTAGGTTAGGTTAGGTTAGGTTAGGTTAGGTTAGGTTAGGTTAGGTTAGGTTAGGTTAGGTTAGGTTAGGTTAGGTTAGGTTAGGTTAGGTTAGGTTAGGTTAGGTTAGGTTAGGTTAGGTTAGGTTAGGTTAGGTTAGGTTAGGTTAGGTTAGGTTAGGTTAGGTTAGGTTAGGTTAGGTTAGGTTAGGTTAGGTTAGGTTAGGTTAGGTTAGGTTAGGTTAGGTTAGGTTAGGTTAGGTTAGGTTAGGTTAGGTTAGGTTAGGTTAGGTTAGGTTAGGTTAGGTTAGGTTAGGTTAGGTTAGGTTAGGTTAGGTTAGGTTAGGTTAGGTTAGGTTAGGTTAGGTTAGGTTAGGTTAGGTTAGGTTAGGTTAGGTTAGGTTAGGTTAGGTTAGGTTAGGTTAGGTTAGGTTAGGTTAGGTTAGGTTAGGTTAGGTTAGGTTAGGTTAGGTTAGGTTAGGTTAGGTTAGGTTAGGTTAGGTTAGGTTAGGTTAGGTTAGGTTAGGTTAGGTTAGGTTAGGTTAGGTTAGGTTAGGTTAGGTTAGGTTAGGTTAGGTTAGGTTAGGTTAGGTTAGGTTAGGTTAGGTTAGGTTAGGTTAGGTTAGGTTAGGTTAGGTTAGGTTAGGTTAGGTTAGGTTAGGTTAGGTTAGGTTAGGTTAGGTTAGGTTAGGTTAGGTTAGGTTAGGTTAGGTTAGGTTAGGTTAGGTTAGGTTAGGTTAGGTTAGGTTAGGTTAGGTTAGGTTAGGTTAGGTTAGGTTAGGTTAGGTTAGGTTAGGTTAGGTTAGGTTAGGTTAGGTTAGGTTAGGTTAGGTTAGGTTAGGTTAGGTTAGGTTAGGTTAGGTTAGGTTAGGTTAGGTTAGGTTAGGTTAGGTTAGGTTAGGTTAGGTTAGGTTAGGTTAGGTTAGGTTAGGTTAGGTTAGGTTAGGTTAGGTTAGGTTAGGTTAGGTTAGGTTAGGTTAGGTTAGGTTAGGTTAGGTTAGGTTAGGTTAGGTTAGGTTAGGTTAGGTTAGGTTAGGTTAGGTTAGGTTAGGTTAGGTTAGGTTAGGTTAGGTTAGGTTAGGTTAGGTTAGGTTAGGTTAGGTTAGGTTAGGTTAGGTTAGGTTAGGTTAGGTTAGGTTAGGTTAGGTTAGGTTAGGTTAGGTTAGGTTAGGTTAGGTTAGGTTAGGTTAGGTTAGGTTAGGTTAGGTTAGGTTAGGTTAGGTTAGGTTAGGTTAGGTTAGGTTAGGTTAGGTTAGGTTAGGTTAGGTTAGGTTAGGTTAGGTTAGGTTAGGTTAGGTTAGGTTAGGTTAGGTTAGGTTAGGTTAGGTTAGGTTAGGTTAGGTTAGGTTAGGTTAGGTTAGGTTAGGTTAGGTTAGGTTAGGTTAGGTTAGGTTAGGTTAGGTTAGGTTAGGTTAGGTTAGGTTAGGTTAGGTTAGGTTAGGTTAGGTTAGGTTAGGTTAGGTTAGGTTAGGTTAGGTTAGGTTAGGTTAGGTTAGGTTAGGTTAGGTTAGGTTAGGTTAGGTTAGGTTAGGTTAGGTTAGGTTAGGTTAGGTTAGGTTAGGTTAGGTTAGGTTAGGTTAGGTTAGGTTAGGTTAGGTTAGGTTAGGTTAGGTTAGGTTAGGTTAGGTTAGGTTAGGTTAGGTTAGGTTAGGTTAGGTTAGGTTAGGTTAGGTTAGGTTAGGTTAGGTTAGGTTAGGTTAGGTTAGGTTAGGTTAGGTTAGGTTAGGTTAGGTTAGGTTAGGTTAGGTTAGGTTAGGTTAGGTTAGGTTAGGTTAGGTTAGGTTAGGTTAGGTTAGGTTAGGTTAGGTTAGGTTAGGTTAGGTTAGGTTAGGTTAGGTTAGGTTAGGTTAGGTTAGGTTAGGTTAGGTTAGGTTAGGTTAGGTTAGGTTAGGTTAGGTTAGGTTAGGTTAGGTTAGGTTAGGTTAGGTTAGGTTAGGTTAGGTTAGGTTAGGTTAGGTTAGGTTAGGTTAGGTTAGGTTAGGTTAGGTTAGGTTAGGTTAGGTTAGGTTAGGTTAGGTTAGGTTAGGTTAGGTTAGGTTAGGTTAGGTTAGGTTAGGTTAGGTTAGGTTAGGTTAGGTTAGGTTAGGTTAGGTTAGGTTAGGTTAGGTTAGGTTAGGTTAGACTGGGAACAGGTGGAAGACCCGTTTAAAAAAAGGGACTCAATCAAACGAACGCCACCGGGGGTATTAAAAGAACTTAAGACTCCCAATAAAATGAAAGTACAGGAAGATGTTTTTTTCACCCCTAAAGAAAAGACAGTTGAAGACTCGGAAACTACACTGATGAGACCAAAGAAGCGGAAAAAATTGACTAGTCCGATAGTCATTCAACCCGCTGAAGCAGAGCCACCAGTGGAGTATCTGAAACTAAAAACAAAGATAGATAAGTTGGTAAAGTTTGGGAAGGAAAACAAAAATGTGCATCGGCAAATTAAAGACCTACTAATTGATCTCCCAGGACTGATGGAACGGGTAGCAATAAGGTACAGGGATGATACAAACAAACCAACAGAAATGGAGCAAAAGTTCGAAAATTATAAAAAGGAGCAAGAAGAAAAGATTAGAAAACTAGAACAGGAAATAAAGGAACTCAAGACATTAAACAAGCGAGAGACTGAGGATAGTCATTGGTTTGAATTAGACGATCAAATGATCGACAGCTACGACGATTTCTTGAAAGTATCAAATATGGACTGGACGCAGGACAGCTACAAAAGGACAAAGATAGGCCACGGGGACATTTTCCACAGAACCACCGGCTGTATTGTCTACTTCTGTGATGAGAGGGAGAAAACATACTCGAGACTGACTAGGAGGGTTTTCAGCCGATACCCAGAAGTGAACAAGGGCGAGAGAATGCCATGCGCAGGAGGAGCATATGTGACAGTGGAACGAGCAACCACCATCAAAACAAAAGAGGGGAGACAGACGGACAAAACAAGTGCTGTAATTATGTTCCATGATGCTACAAAACAGGACGGACGAAGTCAGAGGGACATATATGAGCTTCTGACAGAACTGACCACAATAGTGGAAGAGATGGGAAATAAAGAGGTTTCAATCATAAAGCCACAAGGTGTCAATACAGGCGTAATACGGAAGATGCTAGAAGTACTGTTCCGTGGAAAAGATATCAGTCTAGAACTGAGGACACCAAAAAGGGGAAAGGAAAGGACAAAAACATAGAATCAGAAAAGCGGGATGAGATAATAGTCATAGAAAGGGGACAACCACATACGCTGATACTGTAAAGAGGCTGAAAGAAGGAATAAAAGGGACTGCGTCCCTAGAAAGCATAAAGGGGTAAAATGACAGCCAAGGGACAAGTCCTTGTAAGAGTAACAGAGAACATAGAAGAGATGATAGGGAAAATAAGAGAAATGATGGGTGACAAAAAAGTGAGAAGATCTGGGGGGGCTAAGAAAAAAGTAATACACATAAAAGGAATAGACAGCTCAGTAGAAAAGAGGAAATAAAGGAAGATTTACAAATGACAAACCTAATAAAAGATTTGGATAGCTTGGAGATTAGATCATTGAGACCGATGGGCGGAGGAAATCAAACGGCAACAGTGATCATGGATGAAAAGGATGCTGAAAATCTACTTGCGGGAGGGAAGTTAAGAATAGGGCTAAATTTATGTCATCTACAAGAAAGGATAGAGCTGCTGCGATGTTTCAAGTGCTGGGAATATGGCCATAAAGCAATAAGCTGCGACGGGGAGGACAGGAGCAAAGCATGCAGGAAATGCTCGGAAACAGGCCATATCGCCAACGAATGCAAAAATGACCAATTCTGTCCTCTCTGTAACAAAAAAGGACACATAGCTGGCACCAGTAGATGCCCAATCTTCCTGGAGGCACTTGAAACTGCGAGGCGAAACCACCCTCATAGTAAAAATGGCTATTAATGTTCTACAAATAAACATAGACCGAGGGAAAGCTGCACACGACCTCCTCTTGGCAACCGCGAGCAGCACAAACGTAGATATCGTGGTCCTCTCCGAACCTAATAGAAAAATGGCAAAAGCTGCTGGATGGGAGTGTGATACCAGAGGATGCAGCCCTAGTGATATTAAACAAGACAATGACGGTTGCAGAAATCTATAGAGGAAATGGGTTTATAGGTTTTAAAATGAAAGACTTCATCGCGTTTAGCTGCTATATATCTCCTAACTGTACATTTGAAGAGTTCAAATCAGACGTCGATGAACTTTGGACAGTGCTCAAAAAACAAAAGATACCGATCCTAGTGGCAGGAGACTTCAACTCGGCATCGAGAGCGTGGGGTAGCAAGGCAACCAACAAAAGAGGCCACTACCTGCTGGAACTGGTGGCGGACCTTGACGCCGTCATTATGAACGAGGGTGCGACCCCAACTTTTGAAAGAGGAGACAGAACTTCTAGGCCCGATATCACAATTGCCTCTGAAACGCTGGCAGGAAAGATAAGTAACTGGCGAGTGCTAGACGAGGAGACCATGAGCGGACATAAGTATATAGCGTATGAAATAAAACATGCATTGCCTCTACCTCAGGGTCATACTCAGAAGAAAAGGTGGAACCTGCAAAGCCTGGATATGGAAAATTTCAGTAAGAGACTGAAAGGAGCGCAGATCTCGACTCCCTTGGAACTGGTACAAGCTACGACGAGGCGTGTGACGCCTCTATGTCGAAAAAAACAACTTTAAAAAAAGGAGTCTACTGGTGGAACAGGAAATTGCGGAAGCAAGGAAAGAGTGTTTGGAAAGCAGAAGAAAGTATACAAGAAGTAATAAAAAGCTAGGAAATGTGAATGACAAGGAAAATATCGAAAAAATGAGCACAAAAGAAGTACAAAGTAGCGAAACTTGAATTGCAAAGACGAATTTGGAAAGCAAAAACGATAAATGGAGGAAGTGTGCGAGGAAGTAGATAATGATGTATGGGGACTGGGATACAAGATAGTAACAAAAAAGTTGCGTGGAAATCCACCTATAAATATATGTATGGACAAAATCCAGGCTATAGCGGATGGCCTTTTCCCGGAACATACAGAGTTTGAACGTAAGACTAAACCGCCACAGGAGTTCTCAGAGGTGACCGAGGAGGAGATCAACCGACTAAAAGCTCGCATAAAGCTCAAGAAAGCCCCCGGACCTGACCAAATCCCGCCGGAGATCGTGAAGCTAGCAGTAGAGATAATACCAGAGAGGATAAGGCTTGTATTGCAGAAGGTATTGGAGTCTGGCGTTTTCCCCAACAGCTGGAAAATAGCTAGATTAGTCCTACTTAGAAAACCAGGCAAACCCGCTGAAGATCCTGCGGGGCACAGGCCGTTGTGTCTACTGGACTGTTATGGAAAGCTCCTAGAGTCATTGATACAAGACAGAATTGAAAAACACTTAAGGGAATCGGATTGGCTACATGATTCACAGTACGGGTTTAGGAAGGGAAGGTCCACAGTAGATGCAGCCAACAAGCTGTTGAAGATAGGAGAAGACGCGAGGCGAGGAACCCATCGGACCAGAAGAATCTGCGCCGTAGTGGCCTTAGACGTTCGAAATGCTTTTAACTCGGCATCGTGGGAACTCATCCTGGAGGAAATTGCTGCAAAAGGCATACCACAATACATATACAACATCATAAGCAGCTACCTCCAGGATAGATATATCATGATGACGGACGGCGCGGGAACTGTCGTAAAGAAAAGGGTCACCGGTGGCGTTCCACAGGGCTCAATACTGGGCCCAACTTTATGGAACATATTGTACGATGGGGTACTACGCCTTAAACTGGGAACAGGGGCACAACTGATAGGCTTCGCTGATGACCTGGCTCTGGTGGTCACAGCGAGAAAAGAAAAGGAAGTAATGACAATAGCGAACACAGCCCTAGAAAAGATAAGCGGATGGATGAAACAGAAGAGACTGCACTTGGCACCAGAAAAGACAGAAGCAATCGTCTTAAGTGGCAGAAGGAAACTGAGCGAGATCTATTTCACCGTACAGGGCGTCAGAGTAGAGCCAACAGACAGGCTAAAATACCTCGGCATCTGGTTCGATAAAAGTTTGAAGTTCCATAAACACATTGAAGAAGTGACTGGAAAAGCTGAAAGATTGACGGTTGCTCTTGGTCAAATTATGCCCAGAAAAGGAGGGCCAAGATCAAGCAAGCGCAGACTGTTGGCGTCCGCAATACAATCTGTAATGCTCTATGGAGCACCGGTGTGGGCAAAAGTCATGAGCGTGGCGAAATATAAGAATATGTTCAGCAAACTACAACGGCGGCTTGCAATACGCATCTGTGGAGCCTATCGTACCATTTCTTTGGATGCGGTTTTGGTGATAGCGGGTCTGATACCAATAGAACGTCTAGCTCAAGAACGCCTCCGCCACTACTATGAAAAGACAAGAACGAAAGAAGAAGAAAGATCCCGTACAATGACAGAATGGGAACAAGACTGGCAGAAGAAGGGAAAAGGTACGTGGACCCGAAAAATCATACCCAATCTCAGAACCTGGATGGAAAGAAAACATGGAGAAATAGACAGATTACTGACACAAGCTCTAAGTGGACATGGAGTCTTTAATACCTATCTCCATGCAATAGGGAAAGCAGAAAATGACATATGCCCATACTGCAAACACGTAGACACACCAGAGCACGCCCTGTTTGAATGTACGAATTTCAACAAGGTAAGAGAGAAAACGGAAGGAAACGATGGAAAAGTGACAGCTGAAAATGTGATAGAAAGAATGACGAAAAGTAAAGTTGGTTGGGATAAGTATGCGGAAATGTTCAGGGAAATAATGAGAGTAAGGGAAAAAGACGAAAGACAAAGACAAGAAGCTACAAAGTAAAAGACAAAAGCCTCTCTGAAGTAATGCGCAAGCGGTTCCGGAGAGGGCGGGAGATCTAACGGAAGGGGGTTTTAGTCCGTAGGTTATTGAGGCACCTTCTCAGTAGAGTCGGGCATACCATCTGGCCCGGGCCCATGGTATCCATGAGGATTTCCCCCTGCCGACGCAAAAAAAAAAAAAAAAAAAAAGGTTAGGTTAGGTTAGGTTAGGTTAGGTTAGGTTTTTTTTTTTTTTTAATATTCCTGACATGGGAGATCAGGGACCTTATCGCTCTTTTCTTAATTTTTGTCAGTGTTCTTTTGACGTTCAATATTTTTTTTTTTTTCTTTCATTATCTTTATTTCATATGACTTAACTTTCGTACTTATCTCCTATGACACTATTTATCTTCATTGCGTTGTTCCTATTATTACATTAGCTTACTTACAGTACTACCATCTTAGAATATATTAGTATATTGATAATCTTATGCTATTTATCATTACACTTTTCTGCTTCTATATACTTAGAACCTTTCTTATACTTTCTTACTTAAGTAATTGTAATTATATAATTTCTCATATTATATATTCAATTACCTATTACTATTTCTACGCAATAATTAATATCATGTTGTACTTATTTCCTTATAGTTACAATTATTCTTATATATCTATTTATTTCTATCAGTTGTTTGTTTAGCTATATGTTTACAATATTCTAGAAATTTATTTCTAATTTCTTTGTCTCTTATTAAACTATGTATTTCCTCTTTTGTTATTTTTATTTTTAATTCCAACTCTAATTCTGTTCTTATTTTATAGTATCTAGGGCACTCCGCAATGAGATGTACAATTGACTCAGGCTGTTCATTATTGCATACACATGCGGGGTTCTCCTTACATTTAAAACGATGAAGATATTCGGAGAACCCCCCATGGCCGGTCAACACTTGTTTCAACAGTGGGTCTAGCTCTATCTTCCTAATTATTGGGTAAGCATCTAAGGCATCCGGAAAAAATATTTTTGTTGTTGGTTAGGTTAGGTTAGGTTAGGTTAGGTTAGGTTAGGTTAGGTTAGGTTAGGTTAGGTTAGGTTAGGTTAGGTTAGGTTAGGTTAGGTTAGGTTAGGTTAGGTTAGGTTAGGTTAGGTTAGGTTAGGTTAGGTTAGGTTAGGTTAGGTTAGGTTAGGTTAGGTTAGGTTTTTTTTTTTTTTTTTTTTTATGTATGCACCGCTAAGGTGTCCTCCAACATAGGTCGGAGACTTTCTTAACTGTGTACGGACTTGTTACTTTTTTTTCAGTCCTTGTTCTGTTGGATGGTGTAAGATTGTAACTATTATTTACAATTACACGTGTTATGTTTTTTATTTATGTCATGTGTATTATGTGTATGTATGTATTTTTTTTTTTTTTTTTTTTTTTTTTTTTTTTTTTTTTTTTTTTTTTTTTTTTTTTTTTTTTTTTTTTTTTTTTTTTTTTTTTTTTTTTTTTTTTTTTTTTTTTTTTTTTTTTTTTTTTTGTTTTTAAGTATATTCTTAATATATAACTCAGTATATATCTAATATACTTATTACTTTGTCTTATTCCTATTTATTACATCTTTTGCTACATCTATACAGTAATCTATAAACTTATTTCTATATATCTTATATTCTAACATTTGACACAAATTATCTTTTCTTAATTTTATGTCTATAGCTAATTCTAACATGCATCTTTTAGCATCATATTTTGAGCACTCTAATAATATGTGTTCTACATTTCTTCTTTTGCAGGATCACAGATACAGTTTGGAGTGTCTTTACATTTGAACCGATGCAAATAGCTGGAGAACCCTCCATGGCCGGTGAGTACCTGAACAATTACTGGATTTAATTTTAACTTATGCAACAATCCGTATGCTAACCCTGCATCTGGCAAGAATAATTTTGTGACAGCTGCCGTATTGTTGCTTCGTAGCGATTCCGCCATTTTCCACCGTATCTAGCCGGATCTGTCTCTTTATATAAGAGACAGGGCATTTGTCATAGTCCGGCGCTGTTTTCTTATACAGAGCCGCTTGTTTGGCCAGCGCGTCAGCCCTTTCATTACCTATGACCCCTACGTGTGCCTTAATCCAGAACAGGCGTACAGTCTTACCTTGTTCATTGATGGATATCAAATTTTTCTTTATGGCTATTGCTAAGGGGTGACAAGATTGTTGATTTCGTATCAGGTTCAGAGCTGATCTTGAATCACTGAAGATGTTGGTTTCTAAATCACGGTGCTCAAGAGTGAGCTCTGTAGCGCGGAAGATAGCATATAGCTCAGCCTGGAAAACGGTGCAAAACGGTTCCAACTTAAATTTCCGGCTTTTTATCTCAGCCCCATTATCCCAACACGATAATGCGGCTCCGACTTTACCTTCAATCTTGCTTCCGTCTGTAAATATTTTCACACCTGTGATTTTATACTCTTTTAATGTTCCAGGCTCCGTATCCTCTAGGCATTCGTAGCTCACTTCCACCTCTTTTGCAGGATGTTGTGCCGTTAAGAAGCAAACTCTACCTTCAATCTCCCTACACCCTATTCTCTCCTGGGGCTTACCTCTCTTTGCCTCATAAAGACAGGCTGCTTCCTTAATCCGTAGATCAAGTGGAAGCATTCTTGCCAGGATAAGAGCAGCGCTCAGGGAGACTGTTCGATAAGTTTTGCAGATCTTTTGGGCAAACCCTCTCTGAATTACATTCAGCTGCTTCTGTATACTGATTTTATCAGTGTGCGGACCACGCACTGGCTGCGTACAGAATAATAGGTTCTACCACTGCTACATAGATCGTTCTGATAATCTCCGGGTTTAAGCCCCATTCGATTTTGCTGCTCTTGAGAGTTGTTTGTATATATTAGCAGCTTTCCGACAAACCTGTTGGACGTGTTTCTGGAAGCTCAGCCTATGATCGATTGTTAGGCCGAGTAACTTTATATCTTCCACCAACCTTATGTTAACATCACCCATGTGTATGTTAGGGGTCATATTTAAGTTTCCTTGTGATTACCATCGCATTGGTCTTATGAGCTGCAAACCTAAGTTTATTCTTAACTCCCCAGTCATTCACATAAGCTAGAGTGTCGTTGGCTTCTTGTTCTATCGATGCGGTGGTTTTCCCAAAGAATATCAGAACGACATCATCGGCGAATGCTTGACAGTAAACTCCTCGTTCAACTAAACCATCCAACAGAGGATCCAATAATAAATTCAAAATGTGGGCCCCAATGGAACCCTGAATACATCCTTTTGTCATTTTTTCGTATATTCGGAGTTCGCATAACATACACGAACCCTCCTATCCTCAAAGTAGCTCTCAATGAGGTTCCTTAGGTTCTGTGGACAGCGTTTCTCTACAAGTTGACATCTAATGGCAGGCCACCAAGCGCTGTCGAATGCGCCTTCAATGTCTAGGATACTACTATATTTATAAGTTTGTTTTTCGGGTTTTGATTTATAAATTGAAGTAGGTCATACAGGGCATCCTCAGTGCTACGCTGGGGTACGAAGCCATATTGCCTGGGATTTGAATTGGGAAGAAGATGCCACCTGATTCTTCTTATAAGCATTTTCTCTAAAATTTTCCCAAAACTGACAATAATCCTATCGGTCTATAGGATTTTGGGACAGTGTAATCATCTTTACCTTGTTTCCTCAGTATTATTATGCTAGCCTCTTTCCAAGGTACGGGGAAATGCGACAGGTCCAGACATTTATTAGCTATGCTCAGGAAAACTTCCGGATCCTGACGTATTACAGCAGAACATATATCCGCCGTAAAGCCATCTGTTCCAGGAGCCTTACCAGGGTTGAAGCTGTTTAGCACATAGTGGAGTTCCGCTTTTGTAAAAGGTGGATCTCTATTATCACTGGATATTGATTTAAAGTGGTGTGCTGATATTCTAATTTGCTGATGATCTGCATTGTCATCTTCTTTGCGATCATCTGGAAAAAAAGTTTCAGTAAGCCACTTCACAGATTCATCAGGGGTCAATGCTACACCATTTTTTACAAGCGGCTGGTCTTCCTGCCTCCTAGTTGTCTTGGCTATTACCCTGTATATGCTGTCCCACATGCTCTCTCGGTCTTGTTTTGTGCAGAAAGTTTTCCAGCTTTCTGTCTGGGCCTTCATCACTTCTTCCTCATACTTGTTCTTAGCCTGTAAGTAATCTCTTACTACATACTCTCTTCGACTTGTAGCAGCACATTGTATCCTTCTTTTTTTGTGTTCATTTTCTTTTAATGTCTCTAACTCTTTACTCCACCATGGTATTTTAGCTATCTTTTATTTTTAATAAGGGGATGGTTTTAAACATGTCTCTTTTATACTGTGTATGTATTCCCCAACAGTCGTTTCTAAAGTCAACTTACTTTGTATGTCATCTATTACTATTTTATTTAAGTTTCTGGTCTTCATTTGCCTTGCTAATTCTTCTCCAAAAGCTGACCAATTAGCCTTTTTGTATCATAAATTCTAGTTGTCGCTTTTCTTCTATCTTAGGTTGGTCTTTCTAAATTTATATTAAAAGTGATCGCATTGTGGTCCGAGCTTATAAGATTTTTGTCTACTCTCCAGTCAGTCACGGATCGAATAAATCCCCGAGCAGGCCGTAATATCGACATGACTCTTGTAGCTCTTTCCTCCTCTTATCGTGTCAAATGTAGGTTCGTTACCAATATTGAGGATCTGCAGTTCAAGTTCTTCCAAGGTTCTGCAAGAGCCTCTCCTCTATGATCCTCTGTCACACTTCCCCACCATGTACTCCACGCATTCCCATCCCCTCCCAGCAATACTTTCTTGGTTCCTATGGTTCCCATTATATTTTTAATGGTGCTCAAGTACAGCTCTATTGGTAGATAGTCCTCTAGATATGGATATAACTCCAACGGTCCATTGATTCGTTTTAAGTATAGCTACTGCTATATTTTCAGTAGTCAATGTGGGGTTTCCGTAATCTCCACATTCTCGTCAAATACTACTATAGCCGCCTTGTTTGGCTTTGTCCTATTTTGACTACATTGGACCACCCAGTGCCGACATATAGTTTAACTTCACCGAGAGCACCTACGTATGGCTCTTGTATAAGAGCGAATGCTATCCTGTTTTTTAGGCCTTCTATCATGAGCTCTTGTGTTGCCAACTTTTTCTTTTGTAGGTTTGCCTGTATGGTTTTATAGGTCTGGAGGGTCTGGGGGCCCTGAATCTATTGAAGAGCTTCCTGTCTCCTTGTCACCTTTAGCAATACGCTACTGTTGAGCGTGCTATTGTCTCCCATCTCTTCTTGATAGGACAATCAGAATCAAAGGCATTATGTTCTTTCCTATCTAATTTGGCATGGAGACAGTTCCGGCAGGACGGCTCATTCCCTGCTATCCAGTCCGCGCATTCTACTCTCAGATGCGGACCACCGCAGTGACTGCAAAGATCGACAGTTTCCTTGCAGAATTTACGTCCGTGGCCATACCCAAGACACCGTGAACACTGAACTAATGGTGACTGGTCTGAAACTCGAATACGCTGCAGGTCGATATGAACTCTTTCAGCTACTGTTAGTCTCTGCCATACCAAAGGGGAAACCTGCACGACGATGTGGTTTGCGTGAGGATTCCTTGTCTTTCGCCGATATTTCACGGCGAGTCTCAGTTCTTCAGTTTTTATGTCACCAAGTAGGTGACGATTTTGATTTTTCAGTGCCATCACTACATCTTCATCTGAGTTGTAAGACAAAACGTCTTTTAGAATGATGAGCGGGTCTTTATTCTTAACCTCTTCGACATGCAGACTTCCCCAAATTCTTAATTTTATTAGTAACTTTTGCAAGTTCTTCTTTTGTGTTACATCCTAGAATAACTTTCTGGTCCCTTGCCTTTCTCAATTTCTCGATTTGTATGCCTTCATTTTAGCATCAATTACAGACCTAATTTTATCTATAACCTCTCCGCTGGTGTCTTTCCTCGCTCGACGATACCACCACCGAGTGGACCTGTTTAGGTTTTTGGAAGTTGCTGCCGCTTCAGCATATGAGTATCCATATTATTTTGAGGGTTTGTTTTAGGTGTTCGGTAAGAGTTTGTGTGTGATATTTACATTCCTCTACAGTTTTACGTGCTCTTCCAATTTACTCATAAGATTTTTCATTAGCTCGGTAGGTGGAGACACTAGGTTTGATTGTGATGAGCATAGGTTCTGAGCTTTGGACATCTGCTCCGCGTGTTCTCTTTCCTGTTTTAAAAGTGTTGCAGCATTTTCTGCTCGGGACTTTTCTAGTTGTACTTGCAGCGTTTGTCTTGATTCGCTTAGTCGGAGGATAATCTCATACATCCCCGCAATATTACTTAGCACCGTTTCCTTAATAGATGTTTTAATATTTCCTGACTGCTCCATTTGGGTCTTAGCCTCTTGATAAAGCCGGTTGGCTTTGGCAGTCAGGCTCGCGAGCGAGGTTCCTGGAGTCGAGGAACTAGGTTGAGAGGAGTACGTTTCAGGTGCGCGCGTTTTTGGGGGTGAGTCAGGGGCATTTCCTCCAGAGGTTGATGAAATTCGTTTCCGTGTCGTGCCAGTAGACATCACCCCGGCAGTAGTCACGGTTATTTTTGGCCTTGCTGTTCCTACAGAGTTGTCCATCTTTGCTTTAGAAGCCATTTGCATTAACTTTTGCCAATTAGAGAGGGTATGCACGGATTATTGCGTAAGTTTTACAGCTTTGTATAAGATGACAGGCTTTTGCGTGCACCGTGGTATGTTGAAAACCGCGTGTCTCTACGACTTTCCGTTCGGAAGTTATAAGCGATTAAAATTTTCCAATATGGCGTCCCGATATGGCGTCGACAAAAATAAAGTCTTATAACTAACGTTTTAGATGGTGCAATAGGGTCGTGTTTGGATTCTTTAGAAAGCACTTTATAAAATCTTTACAATGACCCTTAAATATAAGATAACTTTATGGCTCTATGTAGAGACGCTGAGTACAGACTAAAATTAATTAAAGAGAGAAAAATGAATTAAGTACAGAGTTAAACGGTTAAACTATAATAATATACAAAATTTCTCTTTTTTATTTTTTATTTTTTTTTTTTTCAGCCTATTTTTTTTTTTTTTTTTAACAAATTGACAAATCCTTCGGAGCCAATTAAAGGTCTTAAATTGCTGATTAAAATGAGCCGTCACACTATTAGTCTATGTTAAGCCGCTACCGAGATATATCTCGCGGGGGTGAGGCAACCTCGAGCACGAGGGCGGGGGGGGGGGGGGGAGGTTTCGCGGGCGTTACTTTAAAGAGGTATTTGGGAACTGACAAGTGGGGGGGGGGGTTAGGTGGTCAAGGGGGATGGGGGGGATTTAGAGTTATGAAACTTTTGGGAGGGGCTCAAGATCCTGACTCATTTGAGTCCAAACTCGAGTAATTTTGGATGTTGGTTTAGGGAGTGCTCTCGAGGCTTACCTGGACCAAGTCACTGGAGTCTTCAGTCGGGGCGTGGCGGAGCTCTAACAATTATCTTCGAAGTCTTCACGTCGGGCCCGTTGACGCCGTCGTAACGAGGTAAACACGTGCTAACCGCGTGGTCTCAATTTCATTAGACCATGCGGTTTTATAGGTTATGTACACTAATTTTAATATGCTAATAACTTCGTCAGATTTACGAATATTTTAACGAAATTTTCACCGTTAGATAGATATTAACAGCACCTATCTAGATAACTTTAAGTCATTTAAGCAAACACTGACCTTCGTATTGTTTTTCACCATCAAAGTCTAGGAGTTCCAGTTCTTTAATCCTTCAGGATAAAAGGTTGTCCACATAAATCCAGGTTTATTGAACACCAACACACATCACCACATCACTTTTTCACAAATATTGTCAATTTTACAGCACTTATTAATTTTTGAAGACGCAGCCGACGTTTACGCTGCCGTTATCTGCGCGGTTCGGTCCTTTAGGTTAGGTTAGGTTAGGTTAGGTTAGGTTAGGTTAGGTTAGGTTAGGTTAGGTTAGGTTAGGTTAGGTTAGGTTAGGTTAGGTTAGGCTAGGCTAGGCTAGGCTAGGCTAGGCTAAACTAAACTAAACTAAACTAAACTAAACTAAACTAAACTAGGCTAGGCTAGGCTAGGCTAGGCTAGGCTAGGCTAGGCTAGGCTAGGCTAGGCTAGGCTAGGCTAGGCTAGGCTAAACTAAACTAAACTAAACTAAACTAAACTAGGCTAGGCTAGGCTAGGCTAGGCTAGGCTAGGCTAGGCTAGGCTAGGCTAGGCTAGGCTAGGCTAGGCTAGGCTAGGCTAGGCTAGGCTAGGCTAGGCTAGGCTAGGCTAGGCTAGGCTAGGCTAGGCTAGGCTAGGCTAGGCTAGGCTAGGCTAGGCTAGGCTAGGCTAGGCTAGGCTAGGCTAGGCTAGGCTAGGCTAGGCTAAACTAAACTAAACTAAACTAAACTAAACTAAACTAAACTAAACTAAACTAAACTAAACTAAACTAAACTAAACTAAACTAAACTAAACTAAACTAAACTAAACTAAACTAAACTAAACTAAACTAAACTAAACTAAACTAAACTAAACTAAACTAAACTAAACTAAACTAAACTAAACTAAACTAAACTAAACTAAACTAAACTAAACTAAACTAAACTAAACTAAACTAAACTAAACTAAACTAAACTAAACTAAACTAAACTAAACTAAACTAAACTAAACTAAACTAAACTAAACTAAACTAAACTAAACTAAACTAAACTAAACTAAACTAAACTAAACTAAACTAAACTAAACTAAACTAAACTAAACTAAACTAAACTAAACTAAACTAAACTAAACTAAACTAAACTAAACTAAACTAAACTAAACTAAACTAAACTAAACTAAACTAAACTAAACTAAACTAAACTAAACTAAACTAAACTAAACTAAACTAAACTAAACTAAACTAAACTAAACTAAACTAAACTAAACTAAACTAAACTAAACTAAACTAAACTAAACTAAACTAAACTAAACTAAACTAAACTAAACTAAACTAAACTAAACTAAACTAAACTAAACTAAACTAAACTAAACTAAACTAAACTAAACTAAACTAAACTAAACTAAACTAAACTAAACTAAACTAAACTAAACTAAACTAAACTAAACTAAACTAAACTAAACTAAACTAAACTAAACTAAACTAAACTAAACTAAACTAAACTAAACTAAACTAAACTAAACTAAACTAAACTAAACTAAACTAAACTAAACTAAACTAAACTAAACTAAACTAAACTAAACTAAACTAAACTAAACTAAACTAAACTAAACTAAACTAAACTAAACTAAACTAAACTAAACTAAACTAAACTAAACTAAACTAAACTAAACTAAACTAAACTAGGCTAGGCTAGGCTAGGCTAGGCTAGGCTAGGCTAGGCTAGGCTAGGCTAGGCTAGGCTAGGCTAGGCTAGGCTAGGCTAGGCTAGGCTAGGCTAGGCTAGGCTAGGCTAGGCTAGGCTAGGCTAGGCTAGGCTAGGCTAGGCTAGGCTAGGCTAGGCTAGGCTAGGCTAGGCTAGGCTAGGCTAGGCTAGGCTAGGCTAGGCTAGGCTAGGCTAGGCTAGGCTAGGCTAGGCTAGGCTAGGCTAGGCTAGGCTAGGCTAGGCTAGGCTAGGCTAGGCTAGGCTAGGCTAGGCTAGGCTAGGCTAGGCTAGGCTAGGCTAGGCTAGGCTAGGCTAGGCTAGGCTAGGCTAGGCTAGGCTAGGCTAGGCTAGGCTAGGCTAGGCTAGGCTAGGCTAGGCTAGGCTAGGCTAGGCTAAACTAAACTAAACTAAACTAAACTAAACTAAACTAAACTAAACTAAACTAAACTAAACTAAACTAAACTAAACTAAACTAAACTAAACTAAACTAAACTAAACTAAACTAAACTAAACTAAACTAAACTAAACTAAACTAAACTAAACTAAACTAAACTAAACTAAACTAAACTAAACTAAACTAAACTAAACTAAACTAAACTAAACTAAACTAAACTAAACTAAACTAAACTAAACTAAACTAAACTAAACTAAACTAAACTAAACTAAACATGCATCTTTTAGCATCATATTTTGAGCACTCTAATAATATGTGTTCTACATTTTCTTCTTTTGCAGGATCACAGATACAGTTTGGAATGTCTTTACATTTGAACCGATGCAAATAGCTGGAGAACCCTCCATGGCCGGTGAGTACCTGAACAATTACTGGATTTAATTTTAACTTATGCAACAATCCGTACGCTAACCTGCATCTGGCAAGAATAACTTTGTGACAGCTGCCGTATTGCTTGCTTCGTAGCGATTCCGCCATTTTCCACCGTATCTAGCCGGATCTGTCTCTTTATATAAGAGACAGGGCATTTGTCATAGTCCGGCGCTGTTTTCTTATACAGAGCCGCTTGTTTGGCCAGCGCGTCAGCCCTTTCATTACCTATGACCCTACGTGTGCCTTAATCCAGAACAGGCGTACAGTCTTACCTTGTTCATTGATGGATATCAAATTTTTCTTTATGGCTATTGCTAAGGGTGACAAGATTGTTGATTTCGTATCAGGTCAGAGCTGATCTTGAATCACTGAGGATGTTGGTTTCTAAATCACGGTGCTCAAGAGTGAGCTCTGTAGCGCGGAAGATAGCATATAGCTCAGCCTGGAAAACGGTGCAAAACGGTTCCAACTTAAATTTCCGGCTTTTATCTCAGCCCCATTATCCCAACACGATAATGCGGCTCCGACTTCTTCAATCTTGCTTCCGTCTGTAAATATTTTCACACCTGTGATTTTATACTCTTTTAATGTTCCAGGCTCCGTATCCTCTAGGCATTCGTAGCTCACTTCCACCTCTTTTGCAGGATGTTGTGCCGTTAAGAAGCAAACTCTACCTTCAATCTCCCTACACCCTATTCTCTCCTGGGGCTTACCTCTCTTTGCCTCATAAAGACAGGCTGCTTCTTTAATCCGTAGATCAAGTGGAAGCATTCTTGCCAGGATAAGAGCAGCGCTCAGGAGACTGTTCGATAAGTTTTGCAGATCTTTTGGGCAAACCCTCTCTGAATTACATTCAGCTGCTTCTGTATACTGATTTTGTCAGTGGCCGCGGACCACGCACTGGCTGCGTACAGAATAATAGGTTCTACCACTGCTACATAGATCGTTCTGATAATCTCCGGGTTTAAGCCCCATTCGATTTTGCTGCTCTTGAGAGTTGTTTGTATATATTAGCAGCTTTCCGACAAACCTGTTGGACGTGTTTCTGGAAGCTCAGCCTATGATCGATTGTTAGGCCGAGTAACTTTATATCTTCCACCAACCTTATGTTAACATCACCCATGTGTATGTTAGGGGTCATATTTAAGTTTCCTTGTGATTACCATCGCATTGGTCTTATGAGCTGCAAACCTAAGTTTATTCTTAACTCCCCAGTCATTCACATAAGCTAGAGTGTCGTTGGCTTCTTGTTCTATCGATGCGGTGGTTTTCCCAAAGAATATCAGAACGACATCATCGGCGAATGCTTGACAGTAAACTCCTCGTTCAACTAAACCATCCAACAGAGGATCCAATAATAAATTCCAAAATGTGGGCCCCCCAATGGAACCCTGAATACATCCTTTTGTCATTTTTTTCGTATATTCGGAGTTCGCATAACATACACGAACCCTCCTATCCTCAAAGTAGCTCTCAATGAGGTTCCTTAGGTTCTGTGGACAGCGTTTCTCTACAAGTTGACATCTAATGGCAGGCCACCAAGCGCTGTCGAATGCGCCTTCAATGTCTAGGGATACTACTATATTTATAAGTTTGTTTTCGGGTTTTGATTTATAAATTGAAGTAGGTCATACAGGGCATCCTCAGTGCTACGCTGGGGTACGAAGCCATATTGCCTGGGATTTGAATTGGGAAGAAGATGCCACCTGATTCTTCTTATAAGCATTTTCTCTAAAATTTTTTTTTCCCAAAACTGACAATAATCCTATCGGTCTATAGGATTTTGGGACAGTGTAATCATCTTTACCTTGTTTCCTCAGTATTATTATGCTAGCCTCTTTCCAAGGTACGGGGAAATGCGACAGGTCAGACATTTATTAGCTATGCTCAGGAAAACTTCCGGATCCTGACGTATTACAGCAGAACATATATCCGCCGTAAAGCCATCTGTTCCAGGAGCCTTACCAGGGTTGAAGCTGTTTAGCACATAGTGGAGTTCCGCTTTTGTAAAAGGTGGATCTCTATTATCACTGGATATTGATTTAAAGTGGTGTGCTGATATTCTAATTTGCTGATGATCTGCATTGTCATCTTCTTTGCGATCATCTGGAAAAAAAGTTTCAGTAAGCCACTTCACAGATTCATCAGGGGTCAATGCTACACCATTTTTTACAAGCGGCTGGTCTTCCTGCCTCCTAGTTGTCTTGGCTATTACCCTGTATATGCTGTCCCACATGCTCTCTCGGTCTTGTTTTGTGCAGAAAGTTTTCCAGCTTTCTGTCTGGGCCTTCATCACTTCTTCCTCATACTTGTTCTTAGCCTGTAAGTAATCTCTTACTACATACTCTCTTCGACTTGTAGCAGCACATTGTATCCTTCTTTTTTTTGTGTTCATTTTTCTTTTTAATGTCTCTAACTCTTTACTCCACCATGGTATTTTAGCTATCTTTTTATTTTTAATAAGGGGGATGGTTTTTAAACATGTCTCTTTTATACTGTGTATGTATTCCCCAACAGTCGTTTCTAAAGTCAACTTACTTTGTATGTCATCTATTACTATTTTATTTAAGTTTCTGGTCTTCATTTGCCTTGCTAATTCTTCTCCAAAAAGCTGACCAATTAGCCTTTTTGTATCATAAATTCTAGTTGTCGCTTTTCTTCTATCTTGGGTTGGTCTTTCTAAATTTATATTAAAAGTGATCGCATTGTGGTCCGAGCTTATAAGATTTTGTCTACTCTCCAGTCAGTCACGGATCCGAATAAATCCCCGAGCAGGCCGTAATATCGACATGACTCTTGTAGCTCTTTCCTCCTCTTATCGTGTCAAATGTAGGTTCGTTACCAATATTGAGGATCTGCAGTTCAAGTTCTTCCAAGGTTCCTGCAAGAGCCTCCTCTATGATCCTCTGTCACACTTCCCCACCATGTACTCCACGCATTCCCATCCCCTCCCAGCAATACTTTCTTGGTTCCTATGGTTCCCATTATATTTTTAATGGTGCTCAAGTACGGCTCTATTGGTAGATAGTCCTCTAGATATATGGATATAACTCCAACGGTCCATTGATTCGTTTTAAGTATAGCTACTGCTATATTTTCAGTAGTCAATGTGGGGGTTTCCGTAATCTCCACATTCTCGTCAAATACTACTATAGCCGCCTTGTTTGGCTTTGTCCTATTTTGACTACATTGGACCACCGAGTGCCGACATATAGTTTAACTTCACCGAGAGCCCCTACGTATGGCTCTTGTATAAGAGCGAATGCTATCCTGTTTTTTAGGCCTTCTATCATGAGCTCTTGTGTTGCCAACTTTTTCTTTTGTAGGTTTGCCTGTATGGTTTTATAGGTCTGGAGGGTCTGGGGGGCCCCTGAATCTATTGAAGAGCTTCCTGTCTCCTTGTCACCTTTAGCAATACGCTACTGTTGAGCGTGCTATTGTCTCCCATCTCTTCTTGATAGGACAATCAGAATCAAAGGCATTATGTTCTTTCCTATCTAATTTGGCATGGAGACAGTTCCGGCAGGACAGCTCATTCCTGCTATCCAGTCCGCGCATTCTACTCTCAGATGCGGACCACCGCAGTGACTGCAAAGATCGACAGTTTCCTTGCAGAATTTACGTCCGTGGCCATACCCAAGACACCGTGAACACTGAACTAATGGTGACTGGTCTGAAACTCGAATACGCTGCAGGTCGATATGAACTCTTTCAGCTACTGTTAGTCTCTGCCATACCAAAGGGAAACCTGCACGACGATGTGGTTTGCGTGAGGATTCCTTGTCTTTCGCCGATATTTCACGGCGAGTCTCAGTTCTTCAGTTTTATGTCACCAAGTAGGTGACGATTTTGATTTTCAGTGCCATCACTACATCTTCATCTGAGTTGTAAGACAAAACGTCTTTTAGAATGATGAGCGGGTCTTTATTCTTAACCTCTTCGACATGCAGACTTCCCCAGAATTCTTAATTTTATTAGTAACTTTTGCAAGTTCTTCTTTTGTGTTACATCCTAGAATAACTTTCTGGTCCCTTGCCTTTCTCAATTTCTCGATTTGTATGCCTTCATTTTAGCATCAATTACAGACCTAATTTTATCTATAACCTCTCCGCTGGTGTCTTTTCCCTCGCTCGACGATACCACCACCAGTGGACCTGTTTAGGTTTTTGGAAGTTGCTGCCGCTTCAGCATATGAGTATCCCATATTATTTTGAGGGTTTGTTTTAGGTGTTCGGTAAGAGTTTGTGTGTGATATTTACATTCCTCTACAGTTTTTACGTGCTCTTCAATTTACTCATAAGATTTTTCATTAGCTCGGTAGGTGGAGACACTAGGTTTGATTGTGATGAGCATAGGTTCAGAGCTTTGGACATCTGCTCCGCGTGTTCTCTTTCCTGTTTTAAAAGTGTTGCAGCATTTTCTGCTCCGGACTTTTCTAGTTGTACTTGCAGCGTTTGTCTTGATTCGCTTAGTCGGAGGATAATCTCATACATCCCCGCAATATTACTTAGCACCGTTTCCTTAATAGATGTTTTAATATTTCCTGACTGCTCCATTTGGGTCTTAGCCTCTTGATAAAGCCGGTTGGCTTTGGCAGTCATGCTCGCGAGCGAGGTTCCTGGAGTCGAGGAACTAGGTTGAGAGGAGTATGTTTCAGGTGCGCGCGTTTTTGGGGGTGAGTCAGGGGCATTTCCTCCAGAGGTTGATGAAATTCGTTTCCGTGTCGTGCCAGTAGACATCACCCCGGCAGTAGTCACGGTTATTTTTGGCCTTGCTGTTCCTACAGAGTTGTCCATCTTTGCTTTAGAAGCCATTTTGCATTAACTTTTGCCAATTAGAGAGGGTATGCACGGATTATTGCGTAAGTTTTACAGCTTTGTATAAGATGACAGGCTTTAGCGTGCACCGTGGTATGTTGAAAACCGCGTGTCTCTACGACTTTCCGTTCGGAAGTTATAAGCGATTAAAATTTTCCAATATGGCGTCCCGATATGGCGTCGACAAAATAAAGTCTTATAACTAACGTTTTAGATGGTGCAATAGGGTCGTGTTTGGATTCTTTAGAAAGCACTTTATAAAATCTTTACAATGACCCTTAAATATAAGATAACTTTATGGCTCTATGTAGAGACGCTGAGTACAGACTAAAATTAATTAAAGAGAGAAAAATGAATTAAGTACAGAGTTAAACGGTTAAACTATAATAATATACAAAATTTCTCTTTTTTATTTTTTATTTTTTTTTTTTCAGCCTATTTTTTTTTTTTTTTTTTTAACAAATTGACAAATCCTTCGGAGCCAATTAAAAGGTCTTAAATTGCTGATTAAAATGAGCCGTCACACTATTAGTCTATGTTAAGCCGCTACCGAGATATATCTCGCGGGGGTGAGGCAACCTCGAGCACGAGGGCGGGGGTTTCGTGGGCGTTACTTTAAAGAGGTATTTGGGAACTGACAAGTGGGGGGGGGTTAGGTGGTCAAGGGGGATGGGGGGGATTTAGAGGTATGAAACTTTTGGGAGGGGCTCAAGATCCTGACTCATTTGAGTCCAAACTCGAGTAATTTTGGATGTTGGTTTAGGGAGTGCTCTCGAGGCTTACCTGGACCAAGTCACTGGAGTCTTCAGTCGGGGCGTGGCGGAGCTCCCTAACAATTGTCTTCGAAGTCTTCACGTCGGGCCCGTTGACGCCGTCGTAACGAGGTAAACACGTGCTAGCCGCGTGACATTAGACCATGCGGTTTTATAGGTTATGTACACTAATTTTAATATGCTAATAACTATTTTAACAACATTTTAACAGATTTACGAATATTTTAACGAAATTTTCACCGTTAGATAGATATTAACAGCACCTATCTAGATAACTTTAAGTCATTTAAGCAAACACTGACCTTCGTATTGTTTTCACCATCAAAGTCTAGGAGTTCCAGTTCTTTAATCCTTCAGGATAAAGGTTGTCCACATAAATCCAGGTTTATTGAACACCAACACACATCACCACATCACTTTTCACAAATATTGTCAATTTTACAGCACTTATTAATTTTTGAAGACGCAGCCGACGTTTACGCTGCCGTTATCTGCGCGGTTGGGTTCAGGTTAGGTTAGGTTAGGTTAGGTTGGAGTTAGGTTAGGTTGGGATTGGGTTAGGTTAGGTTGGAGTTAGGTTAGGTTAGGTTGGGATTGGGTTAGGTTAGGTTAGGTTAGGTTAGGTTAGGTTAGGTTTTTTTTTTTTTTGTATGTTTTGCTAATTTTCCTCTGACATGGAGATCAGAGATTTTTTATAGCACTACACGGTATGATCACATTTTTTTTTTTTTTTTATTATTAATACCTTGTTCTGACGATTATCGTCATAATTTTACACAATGATTTCCCAACCCTCACATATTCCCCTCTTTTTTTTTTTTTCCTTTCAGATTACATATTCATTTTGTATTTTTACATTTTCATTTGGGATTACAAATAGTACCTTATCTCTATCTATCTTATACTATTATTACTATTTTTACAGTTTTTTTTTTTTTTTTTTTTTTTTTTTTTACATTTTATATTTTATATTTCTTACTTTGCTATATCATCTTATAGTTGGTTGGCTATATGTCTATGTATATTCTATATATTACTATATTAATATATGTTATACATATTTTCATAACTTTATTTTTTTTTTTCCTCATGTTTTGTTTTTACTTACTACTTTACGCACTATATTTATACAATATTGAAAAAAGTCGTCTCTACTCGCTTTGTCCACTATTAGATCGCTTAAGTTTGTTTTTACTATTTTCTTATTTACTTTTATTTCTAGTTCTTTTCTTTTACACTCATATATTGGACAATCTATCAATAAGTGTAATACAGTTTCTTTTACTTCTGCATCACATGCGCAAGCGGGACTTGTTTTACATTTAAATCGGAATAAATAATCTGAAAAACCCCCGTGTCCAGTTAAGGTTTGAGCCAATAAGGGTGTGATTGATATTTTCCTTACTAACTTATATGCCAGGTTAGCATTTGGTAAGAATAATTTTGTAATTTCTCCTGTTTCTCCCTCCACATATCGTTTATTCCATGTCTGTATGGTGACTTCCCTGATCGTTTTCTTTATGTACGATATTGGGCATCTGTCATATTCCGCTTCCGTCTTTTATGTAACGCTGCTGTTTTGCCAGTTCATCTGCTCTTTCATTGCCTTTGATTCCAACATGCGCTTTAACCCAATGTAGTTCTACTTTTTTATATTTTTCTTTTATCCTATACAAGTTTTGTTTAATTATGTGTGCTAAAGGGTGAAAATTTTTTGTTGAATTTAGTGTTTCTAGGACTGACTTGGAATCGCTCAAGATTTTAATAGCTTGCTCCTTTCTATTCATTGCTATTTCTGTTGCCTGGTAAAGCGCGTACATTTCAGCTTGATACACAGTACAGAATTTTCTAATTTATATTTCTTTTGAAGAACTTCTTCTCCATCCTTCCAAGCTGTTAGTGCTGCACCCACTTTTCCTTCGATTTTACTTCCGTCTGTGTATATGAACAGAACGTCTTTATGAGTTTCTGAACATATTTCTGTCTCCTTTCTATCGATTTCCTGAATTTTATATTTTTCTTCTTTTGTCGGATGCATCAGTTCCGTAAATAGCACTTTTTCTTCTACTTTTCTGTCTCCTATAAGATCACTTTGTGGCTTGCCCCTCTTTGCTTTGTATAACAGTTCTGCTTCTTTCAATCTAAGATCCAAAGGTAGTAGCCCTGTCAGGATTAGGGCTGCGTTCAACGAGACTGTTCTGTATGATCTACAAATTTTCTGCGCGAAACCTCTTTGTAATGCGTTTAAATACTTTTGAATGGTAATTTTTTCAGCTGCTTTACCCCACACACTAGCGGCATACATGATGATTGGCTCGATTACTGCGACGTATATCGTTCTGATGACCTCCGAATTAAGACCCCAGTGAATTTTGCAGATCGTGATATTTGTTTATAGATGTTTGTGACTTTTCTACTTACATGGCATACATGGCTGTGAAAAGTCATTTTCCTATCTATTATAAGTCCCAGAATTTTGCACTCTTCTACTAGTTTGATTTCTGTGCCTCCCATATATAACTTCGGGGCATCGTATTTTAATTTTTTAGTTATAAGCATTCCATTCGTTTTTTGTGCTGCAAATTTTAATTTGTTGTTTATTCCCCATTCAAATACATATTTTAATGTTTCGTTTACTTCATTTTCTATTGTATTAATTTTTGTTCCGGAAAACACCAGAACGATATCGTCTGCGAAGGCCTGGCAATAAATACCCCTCTGATCCAACCCGTTTAACAGAGGGTCCAACAGAATATTCCAAAACGTCGGGCCTCCGATCGAGCCCTGAACACAACCCTTGGTAGTTTCTTTTATCACTTCTGTTTCTGCGTATCTAATTCGTACCTTTCTATCTTTTAAGTAACTGCTTACTAGCTTTCTTAAGTTTAGAGGGCAACCCTTTTCTATCAGCTGGCACTTGATTGCTGGCCACCATGCGTGATCAAATGCTCCCTCAATATCTAACGATATGACGATATTTATGAGCTTATTTTTCAAATTTTCTTTGATATGCTGCATAAGGTCATATAAAGAATCTTCCGTGCAGCGCTGTGGGACAAAACCATATTGCCTTTGGTTCATTTTGGGAGTATATGCCACCGAATTCTTTTAAGTAACATTTTTCTAGTATTTTCCTAGAACAGGAAGAAGACCTATTGGTCTGTAGGATTTAGCTTGGTTGTAATCCCCTTCCTGGCTTTCTTAGAACCATGATAGCTGCCTCTTTCCAGACTCCAGGGAAGCAAGACAGTTCCAGACATTTGTTGGATATTGCTAAGAATATCTCCTCACTTTCTTCAATTGCTGTTAGACAAATGTCTGCTGTGAATCCATCAATTCCTGGAGCTTTCTTAGGATTAAAGCTTTCCGCTGCGCTTTTAAGTTCAAACAAAGTGAAGGGGGGATCAGATTGGTCACAAAGTATACTATCATCCATTTCTTTTGCTTTCCTTCTGACGAACTTATGATGTTGGTTATCGTCCTGATCCATGTCCTGTGGGAAAAAGGTACTAGCTAATAGTTCAGTTGATTCTTCGGAGCTTAACACTTTGCCGTCTTTTATAAGTAACTGGTCTTCCTGTATTTTTGAAGTTTTTCTGATCACCCTGTAAATTCCATCCCATAGACTTTCTCTGTCCTGTTTTTCACAGAATTCTTTCCAACTTTTTGTTTGTGCCTTTGATGTTTCCTGTTCATAGTTAGCTTTTGATTTCAAATATTCTTCGATAACATGTTTTCTTCGTTGCGGGGCTGCACATCTTATTCTACGCTTTTTCCTTATCATGTCTCTTTTAAGTTCCTCTAGTTTTTTATCCCACCATTGAAACCCTTTTCTTGATCCTTCTTTAAATCTTGGTATTGCTTCACTACATGCGCTCTCTATAATGTTGTTGTATTTCGAAATAGCTTCCTCCAGCTTTTCTACTGTTTTAATTTGGTTCATTCCTTCCAAGTTCATTTCGTTATCATGCAACCCATGTCTGAATGCTTTTCTGAATTCTTTCCATCTAGCTTTTTTCGTGTTATAAACTCTAGTCGTTTTTTTCAGCTTTCCATCTTTTGACTTATCCAACATTAAGGAAAACACTATGGCGTTATGGTCAGAGGTAACCAGTTCTTTGTCCACTTTCCAGTTATGCACTAATTGCAACATCTGTAGGTTGCACGCAGTTACATCAACGTGGCTAGTGAATATTTTACCTCCCCTTATGGTGTCGAAAGTTGGTTCATTCCTTCCAAGTTCATTTCGTTATCATGCAACCCATGTCTGAATGCTTTTCTGAATTCTTTCCATCTAGCTTTTTCGTGTTATAAACTCTAGTCGTTTTTTCAGCTTTCCATCTTTTGACTTATCAACATTAAGGAAAACACTATGGCGTTATGGTCAGAGGTAACCAGTTCTTTGTCCACTTTCCAGTTATGCACTAATTGCAACATCTGTAGGTTGCACGCAGTTACATCAACGTGGCTAGTGAATATTTTACCTCCCCTTATGGTGTCGAAAGTTGGTTCATTCCTTCGTTCAGAATGTGAAAGCCTAACTCATCTAGAACTTCTTGGAGCACCTCTCCTCTGTGGTCTATAGATACACTGCCCCACCACGTATTCCATGCGTTTACATCACCGCCTATAATAATGTTCTTTCCTTCCATTGCTTTACATATTTTTCTATTTGTTCCAGATAAGGTTCGATTGGGAGCGTGTCTTCAAAGTAGACTGAAATTGCGACTATTTTCCATGCGTCTGTGCTGAGAGTTGCTACGACTATGTTTTCTGTTACCATGGTGGGATCAACTTCAACCTTTATGTCTTTGTCAAATACCACTATTGCAGATTTTATCGGCTTGGAGCGAAGGTTACTTTGAACTATTCTTATACCTTGATATTGCCTAATTTCTCCTGTGGCAGCTGTATACGGTTCCTGAATTAAGGCAATGTCTATGTTCCTATTTCCTGCTTCTATGATTAACTCTTGTAAAGCTAACTTTTTTCTCTGTAAGTTGACCTGGACTACGTTATATTTTCTAAGTTTATTATCTATATATCGTTGGCTCTGGGAAAATACTCTGTACGCCGGATTGACCTTAGCAGTATGCTACGCTCGATCTTGCTATAGCATCCCATTTTTTTCTAACGGGACATGTTCCGTCAAAACTATTGTGATCTGTCCGTTCATTTTAGCTAGGCAACAGTTTCGGCAGTTCGGTGATTCTCCTGTCATCCACACTGGGCAGTCCATTCGCATGTGGGGTCCAGAGCAATGGCTGCACAACGCTATTGTTTCTTTACACAACTTGCTGCCATGTCCAAAAGCCAAGCATTTTGAACATTGAATCAAAGGTGATTGATCCTGCACTCTGACTCTTTGTAAGTCGATTTGTATCCGGCTTGCATTTGTCAGAGCTTGCCATAACAGGTGACACTTGCAACACGACATGGTTTTCGTGTGGATTCCTTGCTTTTTCCTATATCTGACCGCAATTCGGTAGTCTTCTTCTTTGATATTTTTACTATGTGTCCATTTTGATTTTTAATTGCCATTATTATATCTTGATCGGAATTGTACGTTAGTACATCTCGGATAATAATTAAGGGATCTTTATTTTTGTTTCTTCCAGATTTAATTTTTCTTTAGATGTTTTTATCTTTTCCGTTACTTTTCTAAGTCCTGTTTCGATTCGCAACTTATAACCACTTTTTGATCTTTGGCTTTTCTTACCCTATCAACACGTATTCCACTACTTTTGCATCTACTGCTGTTCTTATCTTATTTATCACATCCTGGCTAGTATCTGCATTGCTGTCGGAGGATACAATCACTGAGTATAGAGATGTTATTTTTGTACAGGACTGCTTGATAATATTTCCGCATACGTCAGGCTTCGTTTTGCCTCATTTTTCATCTCGATTTGCATCTGTGTCAAGTTTTCTTCGAAGGATTTTAGATGGGATTTGGACTCCTTAAGAGCTTTAGTATTTTCTTTTAATTCCGTTAATAATTCTTCTGCTTTTTGCGTTGCGTCATTATTTGGCCGCGTTTTACTTATTTTATCTATTACATCGTGTATCAATATTTCTCTCAAGTCACGAACTTCCTTAAGAATCACCTGTGAATGTTCGTTTTCACTGCGTTCTTGTAATTTCTTTATTGCCTCTTCCAACTTTTCGGTATGGTCCTTTTCTTTACGTATCATTTCATCCTTTAACTGCGCTTTCACTTTTTCTACTTGTAATTGTAATGTTTGCCTAGATTCATTCAGTCGTAAAACTATTTCGTAGAGTCCTTTTAAACTATTAATTACGGTTTCTTTTATAGTAGTTTTTATGTTACCTGATTGTTCAAGTTGTAATTTGGCTTCTTGGAGATACTTATTAGCTATTGCAGGAGGGAAGAAAGAGGACTCGAACCAGCGTTTGTATCTGTAACGACTTCAGACTTGGACATATGACTGTCAGTAGTTTCACGCACTTTTCAGTACTCTGCAAAGGAGCCTGCTTACGCATGTCCACAGTTCCTGCTGTTACTTTTTGAGACATTTTATATGTATATATTTATGAATTAATTTTAGAATAAGATATTATACAAGCGTGTACAAGCAAAGGTTAGTGACAATAATTGCTTATTACCTAAACTATAGTAATATACAAATTTTCACTTTTTTTTTTTATTTATTTATTTATTTTTTTTTTTACAATTTCACAAATCCTTCAGAGCCAATCGATAGGTCTTGTTTTGCTGATTCAAATAAGCCGTCACACTAGTAGTCTATGTTAAGCCGTAACCGAGATATATCTCGCGGGGGTGAGGCAACCTCGAGCACGAGGAGCGGGGGGGGAAGTTTCGTGGGCGTTACTTTAAAGAGGTATTTGGGAACTGACAAGTGGGGGTTAGGTGGTCAAGGGGGGTGGGGGGGATTTAGAGTTATGAAACTTTTGGGAGGGGCTCAAGATCCTGACTCATTTGAGTCCAAACTCGAGTAATTTTGGATGTTGGTTTAGGGAGTGCTCTCGAGGCTTACCTGGACCAAGTCACTGGAGTCTTCAGTCGGGGCGTGGCGGAGCTCCCTAACAATTGTCTTCGAAGTCTTCACGTCGGGCCCGTTGACGCCGTCGTAACGAGGTAAACACGTGCTAACCGCGTGGTCTCAATTTCATTAGACCATGCGGTTTTATAGGTTATGTACACTAATTTTGATATGCTAATAACTTCGTCAGATTTTCGAATATTTTAACGAAATTTTCACCGTTAGATAGATATTAACAGCACCTATCTAGATAACTTTAAGTCAATTAAGCAAACACTGACCTTCGTATTGTTTTTCACCATCAAAGTCTAGGAGTTCCAGTTCTTTAATCCTTCCGGATATAAGGTTGTCCACATAAATCCAGGTTTATTGAACACCAACTCACATCACCACATCACTTTTTCACAAATATTGTCAATTTTACGGCACTTATTAATTTTTGAAGACGCAGCCGACGTTTACGCTGCCGTTATCTACGCGGTTCGGTGGTTAGGTTAGGTTAGGTTAGGTTAGGTTAGGTTAGGTTAGGTTAGGTTAGGTTAGGTTAGGTTAGGTTAGGTTGGGTTGGGTTAGGTTGGGTTAGGTTGCCAAGCGGATGAGGAGACTATGGCTGATATGAAGGTGAACATTGCTCGCCCGAAGAAAATGGGCGAAGCACGGGTTATGGACCTCGATGACTCTATTACCCGGGAGGATGTCATTCGTGCGATAGCAGATGAGTGCGAGTGCGGCTTAGAGGATATAAAAATAGGCCAATTTCGACGAACGCCGTCAACCTTGGGCACGGTTTGGGTCCGCTGCCCGCTTACAGCTATCCGGAAACTGGCGACAAAGGGACGCCTTAAAGTCAGTTGGGTATCGGCGAAGGTAGAGATTCTGGCTGCTCGCCCTTTGCAGTGTTTCCGTTGCCTGGAGATCGGCCATGCACGCCACCAATGCACAAGCACTGTTGATAGAAGTGCATTGTGCTACGTCTGTGGAGAACCCGATCACATAGCTAGCAACTGCACGGCTCCGGCACCTAAATGTAGTGTCTGCTCGGGTCGTGGTTTACCAGCCGATCACAGGATGGGAGGCAAGCGCTGTTCACTCTCACACAAGGGGACAGGAATAAGAACTGGCGGAACCAAGGAAGCTTCCAGGCTTTCAAGGAAGGACGATGGCCGCGCAAAAGCTGATGCTAATGTGCAGGGCCCTCGTCCGACAAAGAAATGGAAAAGGAACTGTATGAACCCTCCTACATTTAAAATGCTGCAGACCAATCTCAATCATTGCCGCGGGCACAGGATCTTTCCTGCAGACCCTCGCAGAGCAGCAGATTGCCTTAGCGGTCGTGTCGGAGCCGTATAGTACCCCAATGCATCCGCGATGGTTTGGGGACAGTAGCAACCTCGTCGCAATATATTGGGGAGGTGGAGAGAGGGATCCGCCATGTCGTAGACTGACGGAGAAGCCTGGGATTGTCGCTGTTGAGTGGGGCCCCTTGGCGGTCGTGGGCACTTGTCTCGCCAAACTGCAGCCTCGCTACTTACGAGAGACACCTGGACCGACTCGGTGACTGCATCAACGGCTGCCTTCCCCGTCCTGTCCTTGTCTTGGGGGATTTCAATGCTCGCTCAAGAGCTTGGAATGACACCCTGGACTGTGATAGGGCGGAGACGGTTCTGGAATGGGTAGGTGGTCTTGACCTCAGGCTACTAAACCGAGGTGTGGTCAAGACTTGCGTGAGACAGCAGGGAGAGTCGATCGTTGATCTCTCGTGGGCGACTTTTCCTGCTGAACAAATGGTTTCGGGCTGGCGAGTAGCTGAAGAGATAGTCACACTATCTGACCACCGGCACATTATATTTAATGTGCACCTCTACCCCAACCAGGGAACAGGCACGGAAGAAGGGTGTCTCTCGAGACGCTGGGCGCTAAGTCAGCTCGATAGGGACCTGCTGCTCGCTGCTGCACACGTGGTAGACTGGCCTGATGGCCCCGACTACTCGAACCGGTACGCGCAATTGGACTCCCAAGAACAGACGCAGAAGTTCATAAACGACATGGTGCTTATCTGTGACACCGGGATGCCTCGAGCAAAACCGCCAAAAAAGAAATCTGTCTATTGGTGGTCAGCGGAGATCGCACAGCTACGTGCAGCCTGTCTGAAATCTCGACGTCGGTACACCCGAGCTCGAAGACGTAGAGGAGCCACTCGAGAGGAGAAAGATCAGTTACACGCTGAATATGGGAGAACAACTAAAGCCTTTCAGGTTGCAATAGCTGATGCTAAGACCCGATCATTCAACGAACTCCTTGAAGGACTCGACGCAGATCCCTGGGGACGGCCGTATAAAATGGTTCTTGGTAAATTACGTCCGTGGGTCCCGCCACTGACGGCAACCATGGACACTGAATTCGTAGACAGGGTAGTAAACACTCTCTTCCTAACAATGAGAACCAAATTGTGACTGAGACCCTGGAAGAGCGAATCACGTGGTCGGATGACTTAGCCGTATCAGAGGCAGAACTAAAGTGGGCTGTGAAACGTCTAGAGGCGCGTAACACCGCTCCAGGTCCTGACGGAATACCAGGGCGAGCCCTAGTGCTCGCACTAAGTATATTGTCGAACAGGTTCCGCCACCTGCTCAATCATTGTCTGCGAACCGGCTGCTTTCCATCCATATGGAAACAAGCACGGCTTGTCTTACTAAGGAAGGCAGGGAGACCAGATGATCAGCCGTCAGCCTACCGGCCAATTTGTCTGCTGGACGAAGCCGGCAAGCTTCTAGAGCGAATTATTGCCGGTCGTATTGGTGAACACCTCGCAAGCGATGGCCCGGACCTCTCTGACTGCCAGTTCGGATTTGGGGAGCAACGCTCAACTGTGGATGCAATTCTCCGCGTTCGCAGTATAACAGAAAATGCGGTGTCCCAGGGAGGGGTGGTATTGGCGGTGTCCTTGGACATAGTCAACGCCTTTAACTCCCTGCCTTGGGCGGCTATCAAGAACGCTCTGGAATATCACAGAGTACCATACTACCTGCGGGTATTGTAAACTCGTACCTATCGACTCGAGGAATTCTTTTCCAAGCCGCAACGGTGAAGTGCGAGCCAAAGAGTCGTTTGCGGGGTCCCGCAGGGAGGGAGACGGTCTTTAAAGGCCGCTTCTGTGGAATCTCGCATATGATACAGTCCTGCGGACGGATTTGCCCAGCGGTGTCAGTGTGGTGTGCTATGCAGATGATACTTTGCTGCTGGCTGAAGAAAGTACTCCAGAAAGGGCTGCGAGATTGGCTGAACTGGGTATTGCACTCATAGTTTCAAAAATAAGAGGGATTGGTCTGCAAGTAGCACCTCAAAAGACTGAGGCGCTCTGGTTCTATGATGGGCAGGAGCCGCAAAATACATTCGTGCGAGTTGGCGATACACAAGTACAAGTGGGAAGACACATGAAATATCTGGGCCTCATTCTGGATGGAAGATGGCACTTTGAAGAGCACTTCAAACGCCTAGTCCCCCGGATCCACAAGGTAACGGGGGCAATGCAAAGACTGCTGCCCAATCTAGGGGGACCCCGGGAAGAGGTACGCCGCCTCTACGCAGGTGTCGTAAGGTCCATAGCTCTCTACGGTGCTCCTGTGTGGTCTCATAGACTGTCAGGGGCGCGTAGACGTGCTGCGATGCTAAATGCGACGCAGCGCCTAATAGCAATTAGGATCGCACGAGGTTACCGGACAATATCGTACGAAGCGGCAACTGTCTTGGCGAGATTCCCTCCCCTGGACATCCTGGCAGATATGGAAGCAACTGTTTATCAACAGATGCGCGACCTACGCCAGAGGAAATATTTCCGAGTTGTTTACGAGACTACGAAAAAGGGCCCACCGAGACGCCGAAAATAAGTGGTACGAGCAGTTACTACTGCCACATAACGCGTCTCAGCGCGTAGTGGGGGCGATCCTGCCTAGTTTTCGAGCTTGGCTGGACAGGAAAAGCCGGGTCACGTATAGACTGACGCAGGTACTCACCGGACATGGCTGCTTCGGTGAGTACCTGAACAGAATTGGACGGGAGCAAACGGCGCAGTGCCATCACTGTGGGCATAACCGGGACGACGCGCAGCACACACTCGAACACTGTCCAGCTTGGGCGGACGAGCGGCGTATCCTGGCATCCGTGATTGGGGCAGACCTCTCCTTAAAAGCCGTTATCGCGGCGATGCTGGAAAAGGAAACCCGCATGGGAAGCCATGGTCACCTTTTGCGAGACGGTGATGACGCAAAGGAGGCCGCGGAGCGGGAACGAGAACGCGCGAACCCGCTCGAGGGCGAGGACGACGACGTAACCGTCGTGTGGTCGCTGCGTAGGAGGCCCCTCTATTTCTTCCTGAAATATGAGGAGGCCCCGGGAGCCGCTGGTCAGGAGAAGTAGGGGCTTCAACTGGCCTAAAACATCTTACGGCGGACCCGGGAAGTCAGTGGTGAATGGTGGTCGTGCACCGCTGAAGTGTGTGAGATGGCCCGGTCCTGTAAGGACCAGAGACGGGCAGAAATGCGAGGCGCTAGGAAAGTTCTGGTTGTGTTCCTTTGGAGATCCCAGGGCTTTCCGACGAGCGCTGAGGAGGGCCACCGGAGGGTTTTAGTTGGTAAGAATCCAACATAACCCGGCTTCACCCCTAAGGAGTCGGGTATCTTGTGGAAGATTTCCCCTTCGACAAAAAAAAAAAAAAAAAAAAAAAAAAAAAAGGTTAGGTTAGGTTAGGTTAGGTTAGGTTAGGTTAGGTTAGGTTAGGTTAGGTTAGTTAGGTTAGGTTAGGTTAGTTAGGTTAGGTTGGGTTGGGTTGGGTTAGGTTAGGTTAGGTTAGGTTAGGTTAGGTTAGGTTAGTTAGGTTAGGTTAGGTTAGGTTAGGTTAGTTAGGTTAGGTTAGGTTTTTTTTTTTTTAATTCTAGTTCCCTGACATGGGAGATCAGGGACTTTTTCCTTCTTTTTCTTTTCATTTTTCTTTCTTTTTATTTTGTTGTTTACTTTTTATGGTTTTATTTTATTAATTGGGTTTATGCTTATGCTATTACAATTTTACTCCTAGGGTCTTTTATTATCTAAGTTAATGTTACTTATGTTATTTCAGTGCTTCTTTTTCTTTCTTACAATTTTATTTGTCTGTTAACATTATATACTTAGGTGTTTTATATATGTTACTGCTCTATTTTTATTTCTTTTTATTTATTTTTAATTGCTACCTTAGATACTATTTCCTTACAGTATTTTAAAACTTATTTCTACTTTCCTATTACTAATTATCTGACATATATTTTCTGTTTTATTTCTATTCCTATATCTATTTCTAAATCGTACCTATATTTATTATAGATAGGGCATTCTGCAATTACGTGTATTGCCGTTTCTTCTGCTTCTGGGTCACAGGGACACGCTGGGCTCTCCTTACATCTGAACCTGTACAGGTATTGAGAGAACCCACCGTGTCCTGTTATAATCTGGACTAATTTTGGTTCCATTTCCATTTTATAATTGTGGGATATGCTTTTATCGCATCCGGGAAAAATATTTTTGTATGTGAGGCTGTCTCTCCTTCTTTATAGCGCCGGTTCCATTCATCAAGCGACTCCAGTCGTATCTGTCGCTTGATAAATGAAACCGGACACTTCTCATAGTCAGGCTTTCTTTTGATTTTTAGAGCGGCTTCCTTTGCCAGCTGATCCGCTCTCTCATTTCCCTCCAATCCTGCGTGAGCTTTGATCCAGAACAGTTTAATAGTATTTCCTTGTTTGCCCAAGATGTTAATGTTTTTCCTAATTTCTGCCGCCAGGGGTTGGAGGGGGTTTCCTTGTACAATCGTATGGAGAGCGGATCTGGAATCACTAAACAAACAACAGGAGTCTATTTTGTTTGCGAGCACGTATTTTGTGGCCTCCAATATTGCAAGCAACTCCGCCTGGAACACGGTGCAAGAATTTCCCAACTTTAATTTCCGGGTACTTGTCTCCGTCGCATTTCTCCAAATGGATAATGCAGCGCCGACTTTTCCCTCAATTTTACTGCCGTCAGTATAAATGATTAGGCTTGTGTCGGTGTTTTCGTCTATTTGTGCACCGTCCTCCAGGCACATGAATTGCAGTGCTATTTGTTCCGCGGGGTGTGGGTTCTCCAAGTAGCTGACTTTTCCTCAATCTCCTGATCTCCTATGACTCGCCGAGGAGAAGCCTCTCTTTACCTCATAAAGAGGCCACTTCCCAGACCCTAAGGTCCAAGGGTAGCAACCCGGCAAGCAATAGGGCCGAGTGGAGGACACAGTTCTATAAGCTTTTACTATTTTTGTACAAACCCTCGTTGTACCATGTCCAACCGCTTTTTACCTGCAGTTTGCCGGTCGCTGGTGCCCACGTACTCGCCGCATATGTGATTACCGGTTCCACTACCGCAGTATAAATGGTCCTGATTATTTCGGGGTTCAGTCCCCAATGTATTTTGGCTGCTTTTGACAATTGACGGTAGAGCATTTGGGCTTTCCGGCACACATTCTCAATATGTGTGTTGAAAGTCAATCTATCGTCAATAGTGAGGCCAAGAATTTTATTTCTCTGGACATTTCTATGGGCACCCGCCCATCCTCAGGAGTGGCGAATCATATTTCAGTTTATTTGTTATTAACATGGCTTTCGTTTTTGCGGCGCAAATTTAAGCTTATTTTGATTCCCCACTCCTGTACATGGGCAAGCGCCGAATTTGCCCGAGTCTGTACGTCAATGCAGTATTCCCCGAAAAATCAGGACCACATCGTCCGCGAAAGCCTGGCAATACTCATTTTCGCTTCCAGCTCCTTCAACAGCGGATCCAGCAAGAGGTTCCAGAAGGTAGGTCCCCAATTGAACCTTGCACACAACCCTTGTTTGTATTCTTGACGCATTCCTCTCCGGCGTATCGAATGCGCACAGTTCTGTCTTTTAAATAACTGTCGACAAGCCTTCTTAGATTTGTGGGGGTCGGTGTTTCGGCAAGACGGCATTTTATGGCTGGCCACCATGCATTATCAAATGCTCCCTCTATGTCCAATGATATGAGCACAACCAACTTTTTACTCTTAACCATATTTCTTATATGTTGCGTCATGTCATAGAGGAGTCTTCAGTGCCGCGTTGCGGCATAAAGCCATATTGTTTCCGACTTATTGTAGGTAATATGTACCACTTTATACGTTGAATGACCATTTTCTCTACAATTTTTCCCAGTACTGGCAGTAGTCCAATTGGCCTGTACGACTTTGGATGGGTATAGTCGTCTTTGCCTTGCTTTCGTAGCACCACCACTGCCGCTTCCTTCCACCTTACCGGAAAGTGTGCTAGACTCAGGCATTTGTTTGCTATCGCCAGGAACAATGTTGGATTCAGGGTTATAGCCTGTCTGCAGATATCTGCTGTAAGACCATCGCTGCCCGGGGCTTTTTTGGGGTTGAAACTAGACGTGGACCACATCAGTTCTTCATTCGTAAAGGGTGGATCACATGCGTCATCATGTGTCCCTTCATTTACCTTTTTTGCTAACTGTCGTATGCGCGTGTGCTCCACGTCGTCATCCCCAATTACGTCGTCCGGGTAGAATGTCTCTGCTAATAATTTTGCAGACTCTCTGCTTCCTAAAACTCTTCCTTCGCGCGTTAGAGGAACGTCTTCCTGTCTTTCAGCAGTGCGTCTTATCACCCTATATATCCCGTCCCACATTGATTCCTGTTCTTGTTTGCTACAGAAGTCTTTCCAGCTTGCAGTCTGGGCCTTCTTAGCTTTCTCTTCATATTCATTCTTTTCCTTTAAATATTGCTGAACTACCCAGTCTCGACGAACTGGAGCTGCGTAGGAAATTCTACGTTTCATCCTAGTGACCCTCTTTTTCAACTGTGTGAGCTCCTCGGTCCACCACGGCAGTCCTGTTCGTTTCTTTGTTTTAATTTTCGGTATTGTTTTTCGCTTGTTTCTATTACTGACTTAGTGTAACTTTCTACAATTTTTCTAATTCTTGGGAAGTTTCTATTTTTCTATTTCTACATAAGTTAATGAGTTTTCGCTCCAAATTTGGGCTAATTTCTCACGAAATTCGCCCCAATTTGCCTTTTTTGTATTGTATTTCCTTGTAGTTCTACTTATTTGTGTATTTGTTGTATTTCCCAGTATTATTTGAAACAAGACCGCCTTGTGGTCTGATCCGGTTATTCCATCAGACAACCTCCAGTTTTCGACTCTTCCGAGTAAGCTGGTGGAGCATGCTGTTATATCCACACAGCTGGAGAATCTCTTCCCACCTCTAATTGTGTCAAAAGTGGGCTCTATCCCTGAATTGAGTATATGAAGCTCCAGTTCGTCAAGTCCGGCAGCCAGATCTATTCCCCTCTTGTTTGTTTCTCGGCTCCCCCACCAGGTGTTCCAGGCATTTACGTCCCCACCGAGGATAATATTGGTGGTTTCTAGGCCTTCCACCGCTGCTGATATCCTATCGAGATATGGCTCAATCGGCCTATCTCCTCGAGGTAGATGGACACTACTCCAGTCTCCCATGAGCTAGTCTTCAATTTGGCAACCGCTATGTTCTCTGTTGACAAGTTGCAGTACGGAGTGACGTTGATGGTCTCGTCAAATAACACAATTGCGGCCTTTATCACCTTTTCTGTGCTCTGGCCCTGTCATATTGAACTATCCTTGTTCCTGTGTAGCGTTTCATCTCCCCGATACGGCCTATATAAGGTTCTTGGACCATAGCGAAGGATATTTTTCTGTTCACGGCCTCATTTATGAGCTCAGCCGTCGCCAGTTCACTCCTCTGGAGGTTCGCCTGTATCACGCGATATTTGTGGATACTAGGGTTAAGAGTTCCGTCCGCTGTTGTGGCCACCTTAGCAATAAGCCACTGTGGACCTTGCCAAGGCCTCCCATTTCTTTCTTACTTGACAATCTGCACTAAACGCGTTGTGGTCCCTTCTTTCTATTTTCGCCTTTACGCAATTTCTGCATGTTGGTATCTCTCCAGCCAACCAGTCAGCACACTCAGATTTTAGATGGGGACCTCCGCAGTGGCTGCACACGTCCGTTTGCTCGCTGCATAGTCGTTTAGTGTGCCCGTAACCCAAACACCGCGAACACTGGATGAGCGGGGATTGGTCCTCTACCTAACTCTTTGGAGATCTACATGGATTACTCCAACTTCTGTGAAGCGATTCCAAAGCTGCGGTGAAACTTTTAGCACTATATGTGCCGTAAGCGCATTTCTGGTCTTTTTTTCTATATTTAACCTCCATTCTGTCCTCCTCCGCTTCTACGCCATTGAGCAGGTGTTTGTTTTGAGTTCGTATTGCTTTTACAACTTCTTCATCCGTGTTATATTGTAATACGTCTTTCAATACTATGAGAGGATCTTTATTTTTGATATCGTCAATGTTTAATTGGTTCCCTGCTGTCTTTATCTTTTCCTTTACTTTGTTTATTTGTTCTTGCGTACAGCATCCCACAATTACTTTCCTGTCCCTAGCTTTCCTGATCTTGTCAATTTTTAGTCCTTCTTCTTTGGCGTTTATTACTTTCCGTATCTTATCCATAACCTGATCTCCTGTCTCCTTTTCATCTATTGAAGTGATCGCCACAGAGTGCATGGTAGTGAATTCCGGGGGGGCGATCTCTTGGAAGACCTGGCTGCTATCCTAGCATAGGTTTCTTTACTTTCATATTTTTCCTGCTTTTTAATTTCCTCTCTTAATTTCTCCATTTCTTTTTTTGTTTTCCTCCAACAGCTTTCCGTGTTCCTCTATTTTCTCTATCAGTTTAGTTTCTCTATCATCCCTTCTCTCATATTCTCCCTCTTTCCTTATCACTTGCTCCTTTGATCTTACCTCCTTTCCTTTGTCCACAGACTTGTTTCCCTCCGCTTCTTTAACTAACTGATAGAGTCTCTCTATCGCCTGCGTAACTTCTGTTTTAATTTCAGTTTTGAGATTTCGCGAGTTATTTAGATGTAGTTTTGCTTTTTGGAGACATGCTCTAGCTTCCATTACTCTATCAGGATATTTTGTATGCTCCATTTTTGGCGATGTTTCATTGGCTCCTGCTGGCTCTTTCCGTATCGAGGTCTTTCCATCTTGTGATGTTAAGATCTTCTGCTTTTGGCGGGTCGCCAGAGTAGCCTTTTTTGGAGATGTCTCAATAGTTGTTTCCACTCCAGGTTTTCCGGTCTCCCACTCTCCAATACTTTTTCTAACATTAGAGGAATGCGTTATTTTGTTATTTTTTGGAGAAGGCCCAGCCTTTTCCGTCCCAATTGGTGAGCTCAGAGGGCCCATGTCCAGGTCGCTTTCCTTGGTCTTTTTAACGGGGGTACGGAAACCAAACATGTTTAGGGGAATTAATAATAGTTATGCAATACTATTTGTCCAAATATGAAAGCAACTGTGAGTTGCTTTGTCTAAAATCGTATTTCTTAAATATGTAAGCTTATGTAATTTATAACTAACAGTATAAAAATAAAATAAAACAATTCCGTATTGAAGTCTATTACGAAGTGGTCAATTTTTACCTAAGTAGAGGAAAACGGGTGGGCGGGAGGGCGATTTTTCACTAATCTTTAATTTTTCTATTGCAGATCGAGCCTGGTAATTAAGTTTTGGTGCAAGACGGACAAGATGAATACAATTTGAAGAAAACGTGAAAATTGAAAAATTTTAAAATTAATGCGAATTACGTAAGTATGAAATACGAAAAATAATTATTTTAAAATAATAACACTGTTTAATAGCCTAAAAGTAATTGAAATTGACAACTAACTTATTCTATTATTAGAGACAAAAATTTTAAAATTAATGCGAATTACGTAAGTATGAAATACGAAAAATAATTATTTTAAAATAATAACACTGTTTAATAGCCTAAAAGTAATTGAAATTGACTTAACTAACTTATTCCTATTATTAGAGACAAAAATTTTAAATATATTATAGTTATAGAACGTGGAAAAAGTTAAAAACACAATTTCAGAGGTTCACCATTACACCTCAGTTCGGAAGAAAATCTCGATTTTTCACTAATCTTTAATTTTTCTATTGCAGATCGAGCCTGGTAATTAAGTTTTGGTGCAAGACGGACAAGATGAATACAATTTGAAAGAAAACGTGAAAATTGAAAAATTTTAAATATATTATAGTTATAGAACGTGGAAAAAGTTAAAAACACAATTTCAGAGGTTCACCATTACACTCGGTTCGGAAGAAAATCTCGATTTTTCACTAATCTTAATTTTTCTATTGCAGATCGAGCCTGGTAATTAAGTTTTGTGCAAGACGGACAAGATGAATACAATTTGAAGAAAACGTGAAAATTGAAAAATTTTAAAATTAATGCGAATTACGTAAGTATGAAATACGAAAAATAATTATTTTAAAATAATAACACTGTTTAATAGCCTAAAAGTAATTGAAATTGACTTAACTAACTTATTCTATTATTAGAGACAAAAATTTTAAAATTAATGCTAATTACGTAAGTATGAAATACGAAAAATAATTATTTTAAAATAATAACACTGTTTAATAGCCTAAAAGTAATTGAAATTGACAACTAACTTATTCTATTATTAGAGACAAAAATTTTAAATATATTATGGTTATAGAACGTGGAAAAAGTTAAAAACACAATTTCAGAGGTTCACCATTACACTCGGTTCGGAAGAAAATCTCGATTTTTCACTAATCTTAATTTTTCTATTGCAGATCGAGCCTGGTAATTAAGTTTTGGTGCAAGACGGACAAGATGAATACAATTTGAAAGAGAAAACGTGAAAATTGAAGAAATTTTAAAATTAATGCGAATTACGTAAGTATGAAATACGAAAAATAATAATTTTAAAATAACACTGTTTAATAGCCTAAAAGTAATTGAAATTGACAACTAACTTATTCTATTATTAGAGACAAAAATTTTAAAATTAATGCTAATTACGTAAGTATGAAATACGAAAAATAATTATTTTAAAATAACACTGTTTAATAGCCTAAAAGTAATTGAAATTGACTTAACTAACTTATTCCTATTATTAGAGACAAAAATTTTAAATATATTATAGTTATAGAACGTGGAAAAAGTTAAAAAACACAATTTCAGAGGTTCACCATTACACCTCGGTTCGGAAGAAAATCTCGATTTTTCACTAATCTTAATTTTTCTATTGCAGATCGAGCCTGGTAATTAAGTTTTGGTGCAAGACGGACAAGATGAATACAATTTGAAGAGAAAACGTGAAAATTGAAAAAATTTTAAAATTAATGCGAATTACGTAAGTATGAAATACGAAAAATAATTATTTTAAAATAATAACACTGTTTAATAGCCTAAAAGTAATTGAAATTGACTTAACTAACTTATTCCTATTATTAGAGACAAAAATTTTAAATATATTATAGTTATAGAACGTGGAAAAAGTTAAAAACACAATTTCAGAGTTCACCATTACACCTCAGTTCGGAAGAAAATCTCGATTTTCACTAATCTTTAATTTTTCATTGCAGATCGAGCCTGGTAATTAAGTTTTGCAAGACGGACAAGATGAATACAATTTGAAGAAAACGTGAAAATTGAAAAATTTTAAAATTAATGCTAATTACGTAAGTATGAAATACGAAAAATAATTATTTTAAAATAATAACACTGTTTAATAGCCTAAAAGTAATTGAAATTGACAACTAACTTATTCTATTATTAGAGACAAAAATTTTAAAATTAATGCGAATTACGTAAGTATGAAATACGAAAAATAATTATTTTAAAATAATAACACTGTTTAATAGCCTAAAAGTAATTGAAATTGACAACTAACTTATTCTATTATTAGAGACAAAAATTTTAAAATTAATACTAATTACGTAAGTATGAAATACGAAAAATAATTATTTTAAAATAACACTGTTTAATAACCTAAAAGTAATTGAAATTGACAACTAACTTATTCCTATTATTAGAGACAAAAATTTTAAATATATTATAGTTATAGAACGTGGAAAAAGTTAAAAACACAATTTCAGAGTTCACCATTACACCTCAGTTCCGGAAGAAAATCTCGATTTTCACTAATCTTTAATTTTTCTATTGCAGATCGAGCCTGGTAATTAAGTTTTGGTGCAAGACGGACAAGATGAATACAATTTGAAGAAAACGTGAAAATTGAAAAAATTTTAAAATTAATGCTAATTACGTAAGTATGAAATACGAAAAATAATTATTTTAAAATAATAACACTGTTTAATAGCCTAAAAGTAATTGAAATTGACTTAACTAACTTATTCCTATTATTAGAGACAAAAATTTTAAATATATTATAGTTATAGAACGTGGAAAAAGTTAAAAACACAATTTCAGAGTTCACCATTACACCTCGGTTCGGAAGAAAATCTCGATTTTCACTAATCTTAATTTTTCTATTGCAGATCGAGCCTGGTAATTAAGTTTTGGTGCAAGACGGACAAGATGAATACAATTTGAAGAAAACGTGAAAATTGAAGAAATTTTAAAATTAATGCAATTACGTAAGTATGAAATACGAAAAATAATTATTTTAAAATAATAACACTGTTTAATAGCCTAAAAGTAATTGAAATTGACAACTAACTTATTCTATTATTAGAGACAAAAATTTTAAAATTAATGCTAATTACGTAAGTATGAAATACGAAAAATAATTATTTTAAAATAATAACACTGTTTAATAGCCTAAAAGTAATTGAAATTGACAACTAACTTATTCCTATTATTAGAGACAAAAATTTTAAATATATTATAGTTATAGAACGTGGAAAAAGTTAAAAACACAATTTCAGAGGTTCACCATTACACCTCAGTTCCGGAAGAAAATCTCGATTTTTCACTAATCTTAATTTTTCTATTGCCAGATCGAGCCTGGTAATTAAGTTTTGCGCAAGACGGACAAGATGAATACAATTTGAAGAAAACGTGAAAATTGAAGAAATTTTAAAATTAATGCGAATTACGTAAGTATGAAATACGAAAAATAATTATTTTAAAATAATAACACTGTTTAATAGCCTAAAAGTAATTGAAATTGACAACTAACTTATTCTATTATTAGAGACAAAAATTTTAAAATTAATGCGAATTACGTAAGTATGAAATACGAAAAATAATTATTTTAAAATAATAACACTGTTTAATAGCCTAAAAGTAATTGAAATTGACAACTAACTTATTCTATTATTAGAGACAAAAATTTTAAAATTAATGCAATTACGTAAGTATGAAATACGAAAAATAATTATTTTAAAATAATAACACTGTTTAATAGCCTAAAAGTAATTGAAATTGACTTAACTAACTTATTCTATTATTAGAGACAAAAATTTTAAATATATTATAGTTATAGAACGTGGAAAAGTTAAAAACACAATTTCAGAGGTTCACCATTACACCTCAGTTCGGAAGAAAATCTCGATTTTTCACTAATCTTTAATTTTTCATTGCAGATCGAGCCTGGTAATTAAGTTTTGGTGCAAGACGGACAAGATGAATACAATTTGAAAGAGAAAACGTGAAAATTGGAAAAATTTTAAAATTAATGCGAATTACGTAAGTATGAAATACGAAAAATAATTATTTTAAAATAATAACACTGTTTAATAACCTAAAAGTAATTGAAATTGACTTAACTAACTTATTCCTATTATTAGAGACAAAAATTTTAAATATATTATAGTTATAGAACGTGGAAAAGTTAAAAACACAATTTCAGAGGTTCACCATTACACCTCAGTTCGGAAGAAAATCTCGATTTTTCACTAATCTTAATTTTTCTATTGCAGATCGAGCCTGGTAATTAAGTTTTGGTGCAAGACGGACAAGATGAATACAATTTGAAAGAGAAAACGTGAAAATTGAAGAAATTTTAAAATTAATGCTAATTACGTAAGTATGAAATACGAAAAATAATTATTTTAAAATAATAACACTGTTTAATAGCCTAAAAGTAATTGAAATTGACAACTAACTTATTCTATTATTAGAGACAAAAATTTTTAAAATTAATGCGAATTACGTAAGTATGAAATACGAAAAATAATAATTTTAAAATAATAACACTGTTTAATAGCCTAAAAGTAATTGAAATTGACTTAACTAACTTATTCCTATTATTAGAGACAAAAATTTTAAATATATTATAGTTATAGAACGTGGAAAAAGTTAAAAAACACAATTTCAGAGGTTCACCATTACACCTCGGTTCGGAAGAAAATCTCGATTTTTCACTAATCTTTAATTTTTCTATTGCAGATCGAGCCTGGTAATTAAGTTTTGGTGCAAGACGGACAAGATGAATACAATTTGAAAGAGAAAACGTGAAAATTGAAAAAATTTTAAAATTAATGCGAATTACGTAAGTATGAAATACGAAAAATAATAATTTTAAAATAATAACACTGTTTAATAGCCTAAAAGTAATTGAAATTGACTTAACTAACTTATTCCTATTATTAGAGACAAAAATTTTAAATATATTATAGTTATAGAACGTGGAAAAAGTTAAAAAACACAATTTCAGAGGTTCACCATTACACCTCGGTTCGGAAGAAAATCTCGATTTTTCACTAATCTTTAATTTTTCTATTGCAGATCGAGCCTGGTAATTAAGTTTTGGTGCAAGACGGACAAGATGAATACAATTTGAAAGAGAAAACGTGAAAATTGAAAAAATTTTAAAATTAATGCGAATTACGTAAGTATGAAATACGAAAAATAATAATTTTAAAATAATAACACTGTTTAATAGCCTAAAAGTAATTGAAATTGACTTAACTAACTTATTCTATTATTAGAGACAAAAATTTTAAAATAATAACACTGTTTAATAGCCTAAAAGTAATTGAAATTGACTTAACTAACTTATTCCTATTATTAGAGACAAAAATTTTAAATATATTATAGTTATAGAACGTGGAAAAGTTAAAAACACAATTTCAGAGGTTCACCATTACACCTCAGTTCGGAAGAAAATCTCGATTTTTCACTAATCTTTAATTTTTCTATTGCCAGATCGAGCCTGGTAATTAAGTTTTGCGCAAGACGGACAAGATGAATACAATTTGAAGAAAACGTGAAAATTGAAGAAATTTTAAAATTAATGCGAATTACGTAAGTATGAAATACGAAAAATAATTATTTTAAAATAATAACACTGTTTAATAGCCTAAAAGTAATTGAAATTGACTTAACTAACTTATTCTATTATTAGAGACAAAAATTTTAAAATTAATACTAATTACGTAAGTATGAAATACGAAAAATAATTATTTTAAAATAATAACACTGTTTAATAACCTAAAAGTAATTGAAATTGACAACTAACTTATTCTATTATTAGAGACAAAAATTTTAAATATATTATGGTTATAGAACGTGGAAAAGTTAAAAACACAATTTCAGAGGTTCACCATTACACCTCGGTTCCGGAAGAAAATCTCGATTTTTCACTAATCTTTAATTTTTCATTGCAGATCGAGCCTGGTAATTAAGTTTTGGTGCAAGACGGACAAGATGAATACAATTTGAAGAAAACGTGAAAATTGAAAAAATTTTAAAATTAATGCGAATTACGTAAGTATGAAATACGAAAAATAATTATTTTAAAATAATAACACTGTTTAATAACCTAAAAGTAATTGAAATTGACAACTAACTTATTCTATTATTAGAGACAAAAATTTTAAAATTAATGCGAATTACGTAAGTATGAAATACGAAAAATAATTATTTTAAAATAATAACACTGTTTAATAGCCTAAAAGTAATTGGAAATTGACTTAACTAACTTATTCTATTATTAGAGACAAAAATTTTAAATATATTATAGTTATAGAACGTGGAAAAGTTAAAAACACAATTTCAGAGGTTCACCATTACACCTCAGTTCCGGAAGAAAATCTCGATTTTTCACTAATCTTTAATTTTTCTATTGCAGATCAGGCCTGGTAATTAAGTTTTGGTGCAAGACGGACAAGATGAATACAATTTGAAGAGAAAACGTGAAAATTGAAGAAATTTTAAAATTAATGCGAATTACGTAAGTATGAAATACGAAAAATAATTATTTTAAAATAATAACACTGTTTAATAGCCTAAAAGTAATTGAAATTGACTTAACTAACTTATTCTATTATTAGAGACAAAAATTTTAAAATTAATGCGAATTACGTAAGTATGAAATACGAAAAATAATTATTTTAAAATAATAACACTGTTTAATAGCCTAAAAGTAATTGGAAATTGACTTAACTAACTTATTCTATTATTAGAGACAAAAATTTTAAATATATTATAGTTATAGAACGTGGAAAAGTTAAAAACACAATTTCAGAGGTTCACCATTACACCTCAGTTCCGGAAGAAAATCTCGATTTTTCACTAATCTTTAATTTTTCTATTGCAGATCAGGCCTGGTAATTAAGTTTTGGTGCAAGACGGACAAGATGAATACAATTTGAAGAGAAAACGTGAAAATTGAAGAAATTTTAAAATTAATGCGAATTACGTAAGTATGAAATACGAAAAATAATTATTTTAAAATAATAACACTGTTTAATAGCCTAAAAGTAATTGAAATTGACCCTATTATTAGAGACAAAAATTTTAAATATATTATAGTTATAGAACGTGGAAAAGTTAAAAACACAATTTCAGAGGTTCACCATTACACCTCAGTTCCGGAAGAAAATCTCGATTTTTCACTAATCTTAATTTTTCTATTGCAGATCGAGCCTGGTAATTAAGTTTTGGTGCAAGACGACAAGATGAATACAATTTGAAAGAGAAAACGTGAAAATTGGAAAAATTTTTAAAATTAATGCGAATTACGTAAGTATGAAATACGAAAAATAATTATTTTAAAATAATAACACTGTTTAATAGCCTAAAAGTAATTGAAATTGACTTAACTAACTTATTCCTATTATTAGAGACAAAAATTTTAAATATATTATAGTTATAGAACGTGAAAAGTTAAAAAACACAATTTCAGAGGTTCACCATTACACCTCGGTTCGGAAGAAAATCTCGATTTTTCACTAATCTTTAATTTTTCATTGCAGATCGAGCCTGGTAATTAAGTTTTGGTGCAAGACGGACAAGATGAATACAATTTGAAGAAAACGTGAAAATTGAAGAAATTTTAAAATTAATGCAATTACGTAAGTATGAAATACGAAAAATAATTATTTTAAAATAATAACACTGTTTAATAGCCTAAAAGTAATTGAAATTGACAACTAACTTATTCTATTATTAGAGACAAAAATTTTAAAATTAATGCGAATTACGTAAGTATGAAATACGAAAAATAATTATTTTAAAATAATAACACTGTTTAATAGCCTAAAAGTAATTGAAATTGACTTAACTAACTTATTCTATTATTAGAGACAAAAATTTTAAAATTAATGCTAATTACGTAAGTATGAAATACGAAAAATAATTATTTTAAATATATTATAGTTATAGAACGTGGAAAAAGTTAAAAACACAATTTCAGAGGTTCACCATTACACACCTCAGTTCGGAAGAAAATCTCGATTTTTCACTAATCTTTAATTTTTCTATTGCCAGATCGAGCCTGGTAATTAAGTTTTGGTGCAAGACGGACAAGATGAATACAATTTGAAGAGAAAACGTGAAAATTGAAAAAATTTTAAAATTAATGCGAATTACGTAAGTATGAAATACGAAAAATAATAATTTTAAAATAATAACACTGTTTAATAGCCTAAAAGTAATTGAAATTGACTTAACTAACTTATTCCTATTATTAGAGACAAAAATTTTAAATATATTATAGTTATAGAACGTGGAAAAAGTTAAAAAACACAATTTCAGAGGTTCACCATTACACCTCGGTTCGGAAGAAAATCTCGATTTTTCACTAATCTTTAATTTTTCTATTGCAGATCAGGCCTGGTAATTAAGTTTTGGTGCAAGACGGACAAGATGAATACAATTTGAAAGAGAAAACGTGAAAATTGAAAAAATTTTAAAATTAATACTAATTACGTAAGTATGAAATACGAAAAATAATTATTTTAAAATAATAACACTGTTTAATAGTTTAAAAGTAATTGAAATTGACTTAACTAACTTATTCTATTATTAGAGACAAAAATTTTAAAATTAATGCTAATTACGTAAGTATGAAATACGAAAAATAATTATTTTAAAATAATAACACTGTTTAATAGCCTAAAAGTAATTGAAATTGACAACTAACTTATTCTATTATTAGAGACAAAAATTTTAAATATATTATGGTTATAGAACGTGGAAAAAGTTAAAAACACAATTTCAGAGTTCACCATTACACCTCAGTTCCGGAAGAAAATCTCGATTTTTCACTAATCTTTAATTTTTCTATTGCAGATCAGGCCTGGTAATTAAGTTTTGGTGCAAGACGGACAAGATGAATACAATTTGAAAGAGAAAACGTGAAAATTGAAAAAATTTTAAAATTAATGCAATTACGTAAGTATGAAATACGAAAAATAATTATTTTAAAATAATAACACTGTTTAATAGCCTAAAAGTAATTGAAATTGACTTAACTAACTTATTCCTATTATTAGAGACAAAAATTTTAAATATATTATAGTTATAGAACGTGGAAAAAGTTAAAAAACACAATTTCAGAGGTTCACCATTACACCTCAGTTCGGAAGAAAATCTCGATTTTTCACTAATCTTTAATTTTTCTATTGCAGATCGAGCCTGGTAATTAAGTTTTGGTGCCAAGACGGACAAGATGAATACAATTTGAAAGAAAACGTGAAAATTGAAAAAATTTTAAAATTAATGCGAATTACGTAAGTATGAAATACGAAAAATAATTATTTTAAAATAATAACACTGTTTAATAGCCTAAAAGTAATTGAAATTGACAACTAACTTATTCCTATTATTAGAGACAAAAATTTTAAATATATTATGGTTATAGAACGTGGAAAAAGTTAAAAACACAATTTCAGAGGTTCACCATTACACCTCAGTTCGGAAGAAAATCTCGATTTTTCACTAATCTTTAATTTTTCTATTGCAGATCGAGCCTGGTAATTAAGTTTTGGTGCAAGACGGACAAGATGAATACAATTTGAAGAAAACGTGAAAATTGAAAAAATTTTAAAATTAATGCGAATTACGTAAGTATGAAATACGAAAAATAATTATTTTAAAATAATAACACTGTTTAATAGTTTAAAAGTAATTGAAATTGACAACTAACTTATTCTATTATTAGAGACAAAAATTTTAAAATTAATGCTAATTACGTAAGTATGAAATACGAAAAATAATTATTTTAAAATAATAACACTGTTTAATAGCCTAAAAGTAATTGAAATTGACAACTAACTTATTCTATTATTAGAGACAAAAATTTTAAAATTAATGCTAATTACGTAAGTATGAAATACGAAAAATAATTATTTTAAAATAATAACACTGTTTAATAACCTAAAAGTAATTGAAATTGACAACTAACTTATTCTATTATTAGAGACAAAAATTTTAAATATATTATAGTTATAGAACGTGGAAAAAGTTAAAAACACAATTTCAGAGTTCACCATTACACTCGGTTCGGAAGAAAATCTCGATTTTTCACTAATCTTAATTTTTCTATTGCAGATCGAGCCTGGTAATTAAGTTTTGCAAGACGGACAAGATGAATACAATTTGAAAGAAAACGTGAAAATTGAAAAAATTTTAAAATTAATGCGAATTACGTAAGTATGAAATACGAAAAATAATTATTTTAAAATAATAACACTGTTTAATAGTTTAAAAGTAATTGAAATTGACAACTAACTTATTCTATTATTAGAGACAAAAATTTTAAAATTAATGCTAATTACGTAAGTATGAAATACGAAAAATAATTATTTTAAAATAATAACACTGTTTAATAGCCTAAAAGTAATTGAAATTGACAACTAACTTATTCTATTATTAGAGACAAAAATTTTAAATATATTATAGTTATAGAACGTGGAAAAAGTTAAAAACACAATTTCAGAGGTTCACCATTACACTCGGTTCGGAAGAAAATCTCGATTTTTCACTAATCTTTAATTTTTCTATTGCAGATCGAGCCTGGTAATTAAGTTTTGCAAGACGGACAAGATGAATACAATTTGAAAGAAAACGTGAAAATTGAAAAAATTTTAAAATTAATGCGAATTACGTAAGTATGAAATACGAAAAATAATTATTTTAAAATAATAACACTGTTTAATAGTTTAAAAGTAATTGAAATTGACAACTAACTTATTCTATTATTAGAGACAAAAATTTTAAAATTAATGCGAATTACGTAAGTATGAAATACGAAAAATAATTATTTTAAAATAATAACACTGTTTAATAGCCTAAAAGTAATTGAAATTGACTTAACTAACTTATTCTATTATTAGAGACAAAAATTTTAAATATATTATATAGTTATAGAACGTGGAAAAAGTTAAAAACACAATTTCAGAGGTTCACCATTACACTCGGTTCGGAAGAAAATCTCGATTTTTCACTAATCTTTAATTTTTCTATTGCAGATCAGGCCTGGTAATTAAGTTTTGGTGCAAGACGGACAAGATGAATACAATTTGAAAGAAAACGTGAAAATTGAAAAAATTTTAAAATTAATGCAATTACGTAAGTATGAAATACGAAAAATAATTATTTTAAAATAATAACACTGTTTAATAACCTAAAAGTAATTGAAATTGACTTAACTAACTTATTCCTATTATTAGAGACAAAAATTTTAAATATATTATAGTTATAGAACGTGGAAAAAGTTAAAAACACAATTTCAGAGGTTCACCATTACACTCGGTTCGGAAGAAAATCTCGATTTTTCACTAATCTTTAATTTTTCTATTGCAGATCGAGCCTGTAATTAAGTTTTGGTGCAAGACGGACAAGATGAATACAATTTGAAGAGAAAACGTGAAAATTGAAGAAATTTTAAAATTAATGCAATTACGTAAGTATGAAATACGAAAAATAATTATTTTAAAATAATAACACTGTTTAATAGCCTAAAAGTAATTGAAATTGACAACTAACTTATTCTATTATTAGAGACAAAAATTTTAAAATTAATGCGAATTACGTAAGTATGAAATACGAAAAATAATTATTTTAAAATAATAACACTGTTTAATAGCCTAAAAGTAATTGAAATTGACTTAACTAACTTATTCCTATTATTAGAGACAAAAATTTTAAATATATTATGGTTATAGAACGTGGAAAAAGTTAAAAACACAATTTCAGAGGTTCACCATTACACCTCGGTTCCGGAAGAAAATCTCGATTTTTCACTAATCTTTAATTTTTCTATTGCAGATCGAGCCTGGTAATTAAGTTTTGGTGCAAGACGGACAAGATGAATACAATTTGAAGAAAACGTGAAAATTGAAAAAATTTTAAAATTAATGCAATTACGTAAGTATGAAATACGAAAAATAATTATTTTAAAATAATAACACTGTTTAATAGTTTAAAAGTAATTGAAATTGACTTAACTAACTTATTCTATTATTAGAGACAAAAATTTTAAAATTAATGCTAATTACGTAAGTATGAAATACGAAAAATAATTATTTTAAAATAATAACACTGTTTAATAGCCTAAAAGTAATTGAAATTGACAACTAACTTATTCTATTATTAGAGACAAAAATTTTAAATATATTATGGTTATAGAACGTGGAAAAAGTTAAAAACACAATTTCAGAGGTTCACCATTACACCTCAGTTCGGAAGAAAATCTCGATTTTTCACTAATCTTTAATTTTTCTATTGCAGATCGAGCCTGTAATTAAGTTTTGCAAGACGGACAAGATGAATACAATTTGAAAGAGAAAACGTGAAAATTGAAAAAATTTTAAAATTAATACTAATTACGTAAGTATGAAATACGAAAAATAATTATTTTAAAATAATAACACTGTTTAATAGTTTAAAAGTAATTGAAATTGACAACTAACTTATTCTATTATTAGAGACAAAAATTTTAAAATTAATGCTAATTACGTAAGTATGAAATACGAAAAATAATTATTTTAAAATAATAACACTGTTTAATAGCCTAAAAGTAATTGAAATTGACTTAACTAACTTATTCTATTATTAGAGACAAAAATTTTAAATATATTATAGTTATAGAACGTGGAAAAGTTAAAAACACAATTTCAGAGGTTCACCATTACACCTCAGTTCGGAAGAAAATCTCGATTTTTCACTAATCTTTAATTTTTCATTGCAGATCGAGCCTGGTAATTAAGTTTTGCGCAAGACGGACAAGATGAATACAATTTGAAAGAGAAAACGTGAAAATTGAAAAAATTTTAAATATATTATAGTTATAGAACGTGGAAAAGTTAAAAACACAATTTCAGAGGTTCACCATTACACCTCAGTTCGGAAGAAAATCTCGATTTTTCACTAATCTTTAATTTTTCATTGCAGATCGAGCCTGTAATTAAGTTTTGGTGCAAGACGGACAAGATGAATACAATTTGAAAGAGAAAACGTGAAAATTGAAGAAATTTTAAAATTAATGCTAATTACGTAAGTATGAAATACGAAAAATAATTATTTTAAAATAACACTGTTTAATAGCCTAAAAGTAATTGAAATTGACTTAACTAACTTATTCCTATTATTAGAGACAAAAATTTTAAATATATTATAGTTATAGAACGTGGAAAAGTTAAAAACACAATTTCAGAGGTTCACCATTACACCTCGGTTCCGGAAGAAAATCTCGATTTTTCACTAATCTTTAATTTTTCTATTGCAGATCGAGCCTGGTAATTAAGTTTTGCAAGACGGACAAGATGAATACAATTTGAAGAAAACGTGAAAATTGAAGAAATTTTAAAATTAATGCAATTACGTAAGTATGAAATACGAAAAATAATTATTTTAAAATAATAACACTGTTTAATAGCCTAAAAGTAATTGAAATTGACAACTAACTTATTCTATTATTAGAGACAAAAATTTTAAAATTAATGCAATTACGTAAGTATGAAATACGAAAAATAATTATTTTAAAATAATAACACTGTTTAATAACCTAAAAGTAATTGAAATTGACTTAACTAACTTATTCCTATTATTAGAGACAAAAATTTTAAATATATTATAGTTATAGAACGTGGAAAAAGTTAAAAACACAATTTCAGAGGTTCACCATTACACCTCAGTTCGGAAGAAAATCTCGATTTTTCACTAATCTTTAATTTTTCATTGCAGATCGAGCCTGGTAATTAAGTTTTGGTGCAAGACGGACAAGATGAATACAATTTGAAGAGAAAACGTGAAAATTGAAGAAATTTTAAAATTAATACTAATTACGTAAGTATGAAATACGAAAAATAATTATTTTAAAATAATAACACTGTTTAATAGTTTAAAAGTAATTGAAATTGACAACTAACTTATTCTATTATTAGAGACAAAAATTTTAAAATTAATGCAATTACGTAAGTATGAAATACGAAAAATAATTATTTTAAAATAATAACACTGTTTAATAACCTAAAAGTAATTGAAATTGACTTAACTAACTTATTCCTATTATTAGAGACAAAAATTTTAAATATATTATAGTTATAGAACGTGGAAAAAGTTAAAAACACAATTTCAGAGGTTCACCATTACACCTCAGTTCCGGAAGAAAATCTCGATTTTTCACTAATCTTTAATTTTTCTATTGCAGATCGAGCCTGGTAATTAAGTTTTGGTGCAAGACGGACAAGATGAATACAATTTGAAGAAAACGTGAAAATTGAAGAAATTTTAAAATTAATGCGAATTACGTAAGTATGAAATACGAAAAATAATTATTTTAAAATAATAACACTGTTTAATAACCTAAAAGTAATTGAAATTGACAACTAACTTATTCTATTATTAGAGACAAAAATTTTAAAATTAATGCTAATTACGTAAGTATGAAATACGAAAAATAATTATTTTAAAATAATAACACTGTTTAATAGTTTAAAAGTAATTGAAATTGACTTAACTAACTTATTCCTATTATTAGAGACAAAAATTTTAAATATATTATAGTTATAGAACGTGGAAAAGTTAAAAACACAATTTCAGAGGTTCACCATTACACCTCGGTTCGGAAGAAAATCTCGATTTTTCACTAATCTTTAATTTTTCTATTGCAGATCGAGCCTGGTAATTAAGTTTTGGTGCCAAGACGGACAAGATGAATACAATTTGAAAGAGAAAACGTGAAAATTGAAGAAATTTTAAAATTAATGCAATTACGTAAGTATGAAATACGAAAAATAATTATTTTAAAATAATAACACTGTTTAATAACCTAAAAGTAATTGAAATTGACAACTAACTTATTCTATTATTAGAGACAAAAATTTTAAAATTAATACTAATTACGTAAGTATGAAATACGAAAAATAATTATTTTAAAATAATAACACTGTCTAATAGCCTAAAAGTAATTGAAATTGACTTAACTAACTTATTCCTATTATTAGAGACAAAAATTTTAAATATATTATAGTTATAGAACGTGGAAAAGTTAAAAACACAATTTCAGAGGTTCACCATTACACCTCGGTTCGGAAGAAAATCTCGATTTTTCACTAATCTTTAATTTTTCTATTGCAGATCGAGCCTGGTAATTAAGTTTTGGTGCAAGACGGACAAGATGAATACAATTTGAAAGAGAAAACGTGAAAATTGAAGAAATTTTAAAATTAATGCAATTACGTAAGTATGAAATACGAAAAATAATTATTTTAAAATAATAACACTGTTTAATAACCTAAAAGTAATTGAAATTGACAACTAACTTATTCTATTATTAGAGACAAAAATTTTAAAATTAATACTAATTACGTAAGTATGAAATACGAAAAATAATTATTTTAAAATAATAACACTGTTTAATAACCTAAAAGTAATTGAAATTGACTTAACTAACTTATTCCTATTATTAGAGACAAAAATTTTAAATATATTATAGTTATAGAACGTGGAAAAAGTTAAAAACACAATTTCAGAGGTTCACCATTACACCTCAGTTCGGAAGAAAATCTCGATTTTTCACTAATCTTTAATTTTTCTATTGCAGATCGAGCCTGGTAATTAAGTTTTGGTGCAAGACGGACAAGATGAATACAATTTGAAGAGAAAACGTGAAAATTGAAAAAATTTTAAAATTAATGCAATTACGTAAGTATGAAATACGAAAAATAATTATTTTAAAATAATAACACTGTTTAATAACCTAAAAGTAATTGAAATTGACTTAACTAACTTATTCCTATTATTAGAGACAAAAATTTTAAATATATTATAGTTATAGAACGTGGAAAAAGTTAAAAAACACAATTTCAGAGGTTCACCATTACACCTCGGTTCGGAAGAAAATCTCGATTTTTCACTAATCTTTAATTTTTCTATTGCAGATCGAGCCTGGTAATTAAGTTTTGGTGCAAGACGGACAAGATGAATACAATTTGAAGAAAACGTGAAAATTGAAAAAATTTTAAAATTAATGCAATTACGTAAGTATGAAATACGAAAAATAATTATTTTAAAATAATAACACTGTTTAATAGCCTAAAAGTAATTGAAATTGACTTAACTAACTTATTCCTATTATTAGAGACAAAAATTTTAAATATATTATAGTTATAGAACGTGGAAAAAGTTAAAAAACACAATTTCAGAGTTCACCATTACACCTCGGTTCGGAAGAAAATCTCGATTTTTCACTAATCTTTAATTTTTCTATTGCAGATCGAGCCTGGTAATTAAGTTTTGGTGCAAGACGGACAAGATGAATACAATTTGAAAGAGAAAACGTGAAAATTGAAAAAATTTTAAAATTAATGCAATTACGTAAGTATGAAATACGAAAAATAATAATTTTAAAATAATAACACTGTTTAATAGCCTAAAAGTAATTGAAATTGACTTAACTAACTTATTCCTATTATTAGAGACAAAAATTTTAAATATATTATAGTTATAGAACGTGGAAAAAGTTAAAAAACACAATTTCAGAGGTTCACCATTACACCTCGGTTCGGAAGAAAATCTCGATTTTTCACTAATCTTTAATTTTTCTATTGCAGATCGAGCCTGGTAATTAAGTTTTGGTGCAAGACGGACAAGATGAATACAATTTGAAAGAAAACGTGAAAATTGAAAAAATTTTAAAATTAATGCGAATTACGTAAGTATGAAATACGAAAAATAATAATTTTAAAATAATAACACTGTTTAATAGCCTAAAAGTAATTGAAATTGACTTAACTAACTTATTCCTATTATTAGAGACAAAAATTTTAAATATATTATAGTTATAGAACGTGGAAAAAGTTAAAAAACACAATTTCAGAGTTCACCATTACACCTCAGTTCGGAAGAAAATCTCGATTTTTCACTAATCTTTAATTTTTCATTGCAGATCGAGCCTGTAATTAAGTTTTGGTGCAAGACGGACAAGATGAATACAATTTGAAAGAGAAAACGTGAAAATTGAAAAAATTTTAAAATTAATGCAATTACGTAAGTATGAAATACGAAAAATAATTATTTTAAAATAATAACACTGTTTAATAACCTAAAAGTAATTGAAATTGACAACTAACTTATTCTATTATTAGAGACAAAAATTTTAAAATTAATGCTAATTACGTAAGTATGAAATACGAAAAATAATTATTTTAAAATAATAACACTGTTTAATAGTTTAAAAGTAATTGAAATTGACTTAACTAACTTATTCCTATTATTAGAGACAAAAATTTTAAATATATTATAGTTATAGAACGTGGAAAAAGTTAAAAAACACAATTTCAGAGGTTCACCATTACACCTCGGTTCGGAAGAAAATCTCGATTTTTCACTAATCTTTAATTTTTCTATTGCAGATCGAGCCTGGTAATTAAGTTTTGGTGCAAGACGGACAAGATGAATACAATTTGAAAGAAAACGTGAAAATTGAAAAAATTTTAAAATTAATGCTAATTACGTAAGTATGAAATACGAAAAATAATTATTTTAAAATAATAACACTGTTTAATAACCTAAAAGTAATTGAAATTGACTTAACTAACTTATTCTATTATTAGAGACAAAAATTTTAAAATTAATGCGAATTACGTAAGTATGAAATACGAAAAATAATTATTTTAAAATAATAACACTGTTTAATAGCCTAAAAGTAATTGAAATTGACTTAACTAACTTATTCCTATTATTAGAGACAAAAATTTTAAATATATTATAGTTATAGAACGTGGAAAAAGTTAAAAAACACAATTTCAGAGGTTCACCATTACACCTCGGTTCGGAAGAAAATCTCGATTTTTCACTAATCTTTAATTTTTCTATTGCAGATCGAGCCTGGTAATTAAGTTTTGGTGCAAGACGGACAAGATGAATACAATTTGAAAGAAAACGTGAAAATTGAAAAAATTTTAAAATTAATGCTAATTACGTAAGTATGAAATACGAAAAATAATTATTTTAAAATAATAACACTGTTTAATAGTTTAAAAGTAATTGAAATTGACTTAACTAACTTATTCCTATTATTAGAGACAAAAATTTTAAAATTAATGCTAATTACGTAAGTATGAAATACGAAAAATAATTATTTTAAAATAATAACACTGTTTAATAGTTTAAAAGTAATTGAAATTGACTTAACTAACTTATTCTATTATTAGAGACAAAAATTTTAAATATATTATGGTTATAGAACGTGGAAAAAGTTAAAAACACAATTTCAGAGTTCACCATTACACTCGGTTCGGAAGAAAATCTCGATTTTTCACTAATCTTTAATTTTTCTATTGCAGATCGAGCCTGGTAATTAAGTTTTGGTGCAAGACGGACAAGATGAATACAATTTGAAAGAGAAAACGTGAAAATTGAAGAAATTTTAAAATTAATGCGAATTACGTAAGTATGAAATACGAAAAATAATTATTTTAAAATAATAACACTGTTTAATAGCCTAAAAGTAATTGAAATTGACTTAACTAACTTATTCCTATTATTAGAGACAAAAATTTTAAATATATTATAGTTATAGAACGTGGAAAAAGTTAAAAAAACACAATTTCAGAGGTTCACCATTACACCTCGGTTCGGAGGAAATCTCGATTTTTCACTAATCTTTAATTTTTCTATTGCAGATCGAGCCTGGTAATTAAGTTTTGGTGCAAGACGGACAAGATGAATACAATTTGAAAGAGAAAACGTGAAAATTGAAGAAATTTTAAAATTAATGCGAATTACGTAAGTATGAAATACGAAAAATAATTATTTTAAAATAATAACACTGTTTAATAGCCTAAAAGTAATTGAAATTGACTTAACTAACTTATTCCTATTATTAGAGACAAAAATTTTAAATATATTATAGTTATAGAACGTGGAAAAAGTTAAAAAACACAATTTCAGAGGTTCACCATTACACCTCGGTTCGGAAGAAAATCTCGATTTTTCACTAATCTTTAATTTTTCTATTGCAGATCGAGCCTGGTAATTAAGTTTTGGTGCAAGACGGACAAGATGAATACAATTTGAAGAAAACGTGAAAATTGAAGAAATTTTAAAATTAATGCAATTACGTAAGTATGAAATACGAAAAATAATTATTTTAAAATAATAACACTGTTTAATAACCTAAAAGTAATTGAAATTGACAACTAACTTATTCTATTATTAGAGACAAAAATTTTAAAATTAATGCTAATTACGTAAGTATGAAATACGAAAAATAATTATTTTAAAATAATAACACTGTTTAATAGCCTAAAAGTAATTGAAATTGACAACTAACTTATTCCTATTATTAGAGACAAAAATTTTAAATATATTATAGTTATAGAACGTGGAAAAAGTTAAAAACACAATTTCAGAGGTTCACCATTACACCTCAGTTCCGGAAGAAAATCTCGATTTTTCACTAATCTTTAATTTTTCTATTGCAGATCGAGCCTGGTAATTAAGTTTTGGTGCAAGACGGACAAGATGAATACAATTTGAAAGAGAAAACGTGAAAATTGAAAAAATTTTAAAATTAATGCTAATTACGTAAGTATGAAATACGAAAAATAATTATTTTAAAATAATAACACTGTTTAATAGCCTAAAAGTAATTGAAATTGACAACTAACTTATTCTATTATTAGAGACAAAAATTTTAAAATTAATGCAATTACGTAAGTATGAAATACGAAAAATAATTATTTTAAAATAATAACACTGTTTAATAGCCTAAAAGTAATTGAAATTGACAACTAACTTATTCTATTATTAGAGACAAAAATTTTAAATATATTATAGTTATAGAACGTGGAAAAAGTTAAAAACACAATTTCAGAGGTTCACCATTACACCTCAGTTCGGAAGAAAATCTCGATTTTTCACTAATCTTTAATTTTTCTATTGCAGATCGAGCCTGGTAATTAAGTTTTGGTGCAAGACGGACAAGATGAATACAATTTGAAAGAAAACGTGAAAATTGAAGAAATTTTAAAATTAATGCTAATTACGTAAGTATGAAATACGAAAAATAATTATTTTAAAATAATAACACTGTTTAATAGTTTAAAAGTAATTGAAATTGACTTAACTAACTTATTCTATTATTAGAGACAAAAATTTTAAAATTAATGCTAATTACGTAAGTATGAAATACGAAAAATAATTATTTTAAATATATTATAGTTATAGAACGTGAAAAGTTAAAAACACAATTTCAGAGGTTCACCATTACACCTCAGTTCGGAAGAAAATCTCGATTTTTCACTAATCTTTAATTTTTCTATTGCAGATCGAGCCTGGTAATTAAGTTTTGGTGCAAGACGGACAAGATGAATACAATTTGAAGAGAAAACGTGAAAATTGAAGAATTTTAAAATTAATGCAATTACGTAAGTATGAAATACGAAAAATAATTATTTTAAAATAATAACACTGTTTAATAGCCTAAAAGTAATTGAAATTGACAACTAACTTATTCTATTATTAGAGACAAAAATTTTAAAATTAATGCTAATTACGTAAGTATGAAATACGAAAAATAATTATTTTAAAATAATAACACTGTTTAATAGCCTAAAAGTAATTGAAATTGACTTAACTAACTTATTCTATTATTAGAGACAAAAATTTTAAATATATTATAGTTATAGAACGTGGAAAAAGTTAAAAACACAATTTCAGAGTTCACCATTACACTCGGTTCGGAAGAAAATCTCGATTTTTCACTAATCTTTAATTTTTCTATTGCCAGATCGAGCCTGGTAATTAAGTTTTGGTGCAAGACGGACAAGATGAATACAATTTGAAAGAAAACGTGAAAATTGAAAAAATTTTAAAATTAATGCGAATTACGTAAGTATGAAATACGAAAAATAATTATTTTAAAATAATAACACTGTTTAATAGCCTAAAAGTAATTGAAATTGACTTAACTAACTTATTCTATTATTAGAGACAAAAATTTTAAATATATTATAGTTATAGAACGTGGAAAAAGTTAAAAACACAATTTCAGAGTTCACCATTACACCTCAGTTCCGGAAGAAAATCTCGATTTTTCACTAATCTTTAATTTTTCTATTGCAGATCGAGCCTGGTAATTAAGTTTTGCGCAAGACGGACAAGATGAATACAATTTGAAGAAAACGTGAAAATTGAAAAAATTTTAAATATATTATAGTTATAGAACGTGGAAAAAGTTAAAAACACAATTTCAGAGTTCACCATTACACCTCGGTTCGAAGAAAATCTCGATTTTTCACTAATCTTTAATTTTTCTATTGCAGATCGAGCCTGGTAATTAAGTTTTGCGCAAGACGGACAAGATGAATACAATTTGAAAGAGAAAACGTGAAAATTGAAAAAATTTTAAAATTAATGCAATTACGTAAGTATGAAATACGAAAAATAATTATTTTAAAATAATAACACTGTTTAATAGTTTAAAAGTAATTGAAATTGACAACTAACTTATTCTATTATTAGAGACAAAAATTTTAAAATTAATGCTAATTACGTAAGTATGAAATACGAAAAATAATTATTTTAAAATAATAACACTGTTTAATAGCCTAAAAGTAATTGAAATTGACAACTAACTTATTCTATTATTAGAGACAAAAATTTTAAATATATTATAGTTATAGAACGTGGAAAAAGTTAAAAACACAATTTCAGAGGTTCACCATTACACCTCGGTTCGGAAGAAAATCTCGATTTTCACTAATCTTTAATTTTTCTATTGCAGATCAGGCCTGGTAATTAAGTTTTGGTGCAAGACGGACAAGATGAATACAATTTGAAGAAAACGTGAAAATTGAAAAAATTTTAAAATTAATGCAATTACGTAAGTATGAAATACGAAAAATAATTATTTTAAAATAATAACACTGTTTAATAACCTAAAAGTAATTGAAATTGACAACTAACTTATTCTATTATTAGAGACAAAAATTTTAAAATTAATACTAATTACGTAAGTATGAAATACGAAAAATAATTATTTTAAAATAATAACACTGTTTAATAGCCTAAAAGTAATTGAAATTGACAACTAACTTATTCCTATTATTAGAGACAAAAATTTTAAATATATTATAGTTATAGAACGTGGAAAAAGTTAAAAACACAATTTCAGAGGTTCACCATTACACCTCAGTTCGGAAGAAAATCTCGATTTTCACTAATCTTTAATTTTTCTATTGCAGATCAGGCCTGGTAATTAAGTTTTGGTGCAAGACGGACAAGATGAATACAATTTGAAAGAAAACGTGAAAATTGAAAAAATTTTAAAATTAATACTAATTACGTAAGTATGAAATACGAAAAATAATTATTTTAAAATAATAACACTGTTTAATAGTTTAAAAGTAATTGAAATTGACAACTAACTTATTCCTATTATTAGAGACAAAAATTTTAAAATTAATGCTAATTACGTAAGTATGAAATACGAAAAATAATTATTTTAAAATAATAACACTGTTTAATAGCCTAAAAGTAATTGAAATTGACTTAACTAACTTATTCTATTATTAGAGACAAAAATTTTAAATATATTATAGTTATAGAACGTGGAAAAGTTAAAAACACAATTTCAGAGGTTCACCATTACACCTCGGTTCGGAAGAAAATCTCGATTTTTCACTAATCTTTAATTTTTCTATTGCAGATCGAGCCTGGTAATTAAGTTTTGGTGCAAGACGGACAAGATGAATACAATTTGAAGAGAAAACGTGAAAATTGAAAAAATTTTAAAATTAATACTAATTACGTAAGTATGAAATACGAAAAATAATTATTTTAAAATAATAACACTGTTTAATAGTTTAAAAGTAATTGAAATTGACAACTAACTTATTCTATTATTAGAGACAAAAATTTTAAATATATTATAGTTATAGAACGTGGAAAAGTTAAAAACACAATTTCAGAGGTTCACCATTACACCTCAGTTCCGGAAGAAAATCTCGATTTTTCACTAATCTTTAATTTTTCATTGCAGATCGAGCCTGGTAATTAAGTTTTGGTGCAAGACGGACAAGATGAATACAATTTGAAAGAGAAAACGTGAAAATTGAAAAAATTTTAAAATTAATGCTAATTACGTAAGTATGAAATACGAAAAATAATTATTTTAAAATAATAACACTGTTTAATAGCCTAAAAGTAATTGAAATTGACAACTAACTTATTCTATTATTAGAGACAAAAATTTTAAAATTAATACTAATTACGTAAGTATGAAATACGAAAAATAATTATTTTAAAATAATAACACTGTTTAATAACCTAAAAGTAATTGAAATTGACTTAACTAACTTATTCCTATTATTAGAGACAAAAATTTTAAATATATTATAGTTATAGAACGTGGAAAAAGTTAAAAACACAATTTCAGAGGTTCACCATTACACCTCAGTTCCGGAAGAAAATCTCGATTTTCACTAATCTTTAATTTTTCTATTGCAGATCGAGCCTGGTAATTAAGTTTTGTGCAAGACGGACAAGATGAATACAATTTGAAGAAAACGTGAAAATTGAAAAAATTTTAAAATTAATGCGAATTACGTAAGTATGAAATACGAAAAATAATTATTTTAAAATAATAACACTGTTTAATAGCCTAAAAGTAATTGAAATTGACAACTAACTTATTCTATTATTAGAGACAAAAATTTTAAAATTAATGCGAATTACGTAAGTATGAAATACGAAAAATAATTATTTTAAAATAATAACACTGTTTAATAGCCTAAAAGTAATTGAAATTGACTTAACTAACTTATTCCTATTATTAGAGACAAAAATTTTAAATATATTATAGTTATAGAACGTGGAAAAAGTTAAAAACACAATTTCAGAGTTCACCATTACACCTCAGTTCGGAAGAAAATCTCGATTTTCACTAATCTTTAATTTTTCATTGCAGATCGAGCCTGGTAATTAAGTTTTGGTGCAAGACGGACAAGATGAATACAATTTGAAGAAAACGTGAAAATTGAAGAAATTTTAAAATTAATACTAATTACGTAAGTATGAAATACGAAAAATAATTATTTTAAAATAATAACACTGTTTAATAGCCTAAAAGTAATTGAAATTGACAACTAACTTATTCTATTATTAGAGACAAAAATTTTAAAATTAATGCGAATTACGTAAGTATGAAATACGAAAAATAATTATTTTAAAATAATAACACTGTTTAATAGCCTAAAAGTAATTGAAATTGACAACTAACTTATTCTATTATTAGAGACAAAAATTTTAAATATATTATGGTTATAGAACGTGAAAAGTTAAAAACACAATTTCAGAGTTCACCATTACACCTCAGTTCGGAAGAAAATCTCGATTTTTCACTAATCTTTAATTTTTCTATTGCAGATCGAGCCTGGTAATTAAGTTTTGGTGCCAAGACGGACAAGATGAATACAATTTGAAAGAGAAAACGTGAAAATTGAAAAAATTTTAAAATTAATGCGAATTACGTAAGTATGAAATACGAAAAATAATAATTTTAAAATAATAACACTGTTTAATAGCCTAAAAGTAATTGAAATTGACTTAACTAACTTATTCCTATTATTAGAGACAAAAATTTTAAATATATTATAGTTATAGAACGTGAAAAGTTAAAAACACAATTTCAGAGGTTCACCATTACACCTCAGTTCGGAAGAAAATCTCGATTTTTCACTAATCTTTAATTTTTCTATTGCAGATCGAGCCTGGTAATTAAGTTTTGGTGCAAGACGGACAAGATGAATACAATTTGAAGAAAACGTGAAAATTGAAGAAATTTTAAAATTAATGCAATTACGTAAGTATGAAATACGAAAAATAATTATTTTAAAATAATAACACTGTTTAATAGCCTAAAAGTAATTGAAATTGACAACTAACTTATTCTATTATTAGAGACAAAAATTTTAAAATTAATGCGAATTACGTAAGTATGAAATACGAAAAATAATTATTTTAAAATAATAACACTGTTTAATAACCTAAAAGTAATTGAAATTGACAACTAACTTATTCTATTATTAGAGACAAAAATTTTAAAATTAATACTAATTACGTAAGTATGAAATACGAAAAATAATTATTTTAAAATAATAACACTGTTTAATAGCCTAAAAGTAATTGAAATTGACTTAACTAACTTATTCCTATTATTAGAGACAAAAATTTTAAATATATTATAGTTATAGAACGTGGAAAAAGTTAAAAACACAATTTCAGAGTTCACCATTACACCTCGGTTCGGAAGAAAATCTCGATTTTTCACTAATCTTTAATTTTTCTATTGCAGATCGAGCCTGGTAATTAAGTTTTGGTGCCAAGACGGACAAGATGAATACAATTTGAAAGAAAACGTGAAAATTGAAGAAATTTTAAAATTAATGCTAATTACGTAAGTATGAAATACGAAAAATAATTATTTTAAAATAATAACACTGTTTAATAGCCTAAAAGTAATTGGAAATTGACTTAACTAACTTATTCCTATTATTAGAGACAAAAATTTTAAATATATTATAGTTATAGAACGTGGAAAAAGTTAAAAACACAATTTCAGAGGTTCACCATTACACCTCAGTTCCGGAAGAAAATCTCGATTTTTCACTAATCTTTAATTTTTCTATTGCAGATCAGGCCTGGTAATTAAGTTTTGGTGCAAGACGGACAAGATGAATACAATTTGAAAGAAAACGTGAAAATTGAAAAAATTTTAAAATTAATGCGAATTACGTAAGTATGAAATACGAAAAATAATTATTTTAAAATAATAACACTGTTTAATAACCTAAAAGTAATTGAAATTGACAACTAACTTATTCCTATTATTAGAGACAAAATTTTAAATATATTATAGTTATAGAACGTGGAAAAAGTTAAAAACACAATTTCAGAGGTTCACCATTACACCTCGGTTCGAAGAAAATCTCGATTTTTCACTAATCTTTAATTTTTCTATTGCAGATCGAGCCTGGTAATTAAGTTTTGGTGCAAGACGGACAAGATGAATACAATTTGAAAGAAAACGTGAAAATTGAAAAAATTTTAAAATTAATGCGAATTACGTAAGTATGAAATACGAAAAATAATTATTTTAAAATAATAACACTGTTTAATAGCCTAAAAGTAATTGAAATTGACTTAACTAACTTATTCCTATTATTAGAGACAAAAATTTTAAATATATTATAGTTATAGAACGTGGAAAAGTTAAAAACACAATTTCAGAGGTTCACCATTACACCTCGGTTCGGAAGAAAATCTCGATTTTTCACTAATCTTTAATTTTTCTATTGCAGATCGAGCCTGGTAATTAAGTTTTGGTGCAAGACGGACAAGATGAATACAATTTGAAAGAGAAAACGTGAAAATTGAAGAAATTTTAAAATTAATGCAATTACGTAAGTATGAAATACGAAAAATAATTATTTTAAAATAATAACACTGTTTAATAACCTAAAAGTAATTGAAATTGACAACTAACTTATTCTATTATTAGAGACAAAAATTTTAAAATTAATGCTAATTACGTAAGTATGAAATACGAAAAATAATTATTTTAAAATAATAACACTGTCTAATAGCCTAAAAGTAATTGAAATTGACTTAACTAACTTATTCCTATTATTAGAGACAAAAATTTTAAATATATTATAGTTATAGAACGTGGAAAAGTTAAAAACACAATTTCAGAGGTTCACCATTACACCTCAGTTCGGAAGAAAATCTCGATTTTTCACTAATCTTTAATTTTTCTATTGCAGATCGAGCCTGGTAATTAAGTTTTGGTGCAAGACGGACAAGATGAATACAATTTGAAGAAAACGTGAAAATTGAAAAAATTTTAAATATATTATAGTTATAGAACGTGGAAAAGTTAAAAACACAATTTCAGAGTTCACCATTACACCTCGGTTCGAAGAAAATCTCGATTTTTCACTAATCTTTAATTTTTCTATTGCAGATCGAGCCTGGTAATTAAGTTTTGCAAGACGGACAAGATGAATACAATTTGAAAGAAAACGTGAAAATTGAAGAAATTTTAAAATTAATGCGAATTACGTAAGTATGAAATACGAAAAATAATTATTTTAAAATAATAACACTGTTTAATAGCCTAAAAGTAATTGAAATTGACTTAACTAACTTATTCCTATTATTAGAGACAAAAATTTTAAATATATTATGGTTATAGAACGTGGAAAAGTTAAAAACACAATTTCAGAGGTTCACCATTACACCTCAGTTCGGAAGAAAATCTCGATTTTTCACTAATCTTTAATTTTTCTATTGCAGATCGAGCCTGGTAATTAAGTTTTGGTGCAAGACGGACAAGATGAATACAATTTGAAGAGAAAACGTGAAAATTGAAGAAATTTTAAAATTAATGCAATTACGTAAGTATGAAATACGAAAAATAATTATTTTAAAATAATAACACTGTTTAATAACCTAAAAGTAATTGAAATTGACAACTAACTTATTCTATTATTAGAGACAAAAATTTTAAAATTAATGCTAATTACGTAAGTATGAAATACGAAAAATAATTATTTTAAAATAATAACACTGTTTAATAGCCTAAAAGTAATTGAAATTGACAACTAACTTATTCTATTATTAGAGACAAAAATTTTAAATATATTATAGTTATAGAACGTGGAAAAGTTAAAAACACAATTTCAGAGGTTCACCATTACACCTCGGTTCGGAAGAAAATCTCGATTTTTCACTAATCTTTAATTTTTCTATTGCAGATCAGGCCTGGTAATTAAGTTTTGGTGCAAGACGGACAAGATGAATACAATTTGAAGAGAAAACGTGAAAATTGAAGAAATTTTAAAATTAATGCAATTACGTAAGTATGAAATACGAAAAATAATTATTTTAAAATAATAACACTGTTTAATAACCTAAAAGTAATTGAAATTGACAACTAACTTATTCTATTATTAGAGACAAAAATTTTAAAATTAATGCTAATTACGTAAGTATGAAATACGAAAAATAATTATTTTAAAATAATAACACTGTTTAATAGCCTAAAAGTAATTGAAATTGACAACTAACTTATTCTATTATTAGAGACAAAAATTTTAAATATATTATAGTTATAGAACGTGGAAAAGTTAAAAACACAATTTCAGAGGTTCACCATTACACCTCGGTTCGGAAGAAAATCTCGATTTTTCACTAATCTTTAATTTTTCTATTGCAGATCGAGCCTGGTAATTAAGTTTTGGTGCAAGACGGACAAGATGAATACAATTTGAAAGAAAACGTGAAAATTGAAAAAATTTTAAAATTAATGCGAATTACGTAAGTATGAAATACGAAAAATAATTATTTTAAAATAATAACACTGTTTAATAGCCTAAAAGTAATTGAAATTGACAACTAACTTATTCTATTATTAGAGACAAAAATTTTAAAATTAATGCTAATTACGTAAGTATGAAATACGAAAAATAATTATTTTAAATATATTATAGTTATAGAACGTGGAAAAGTTAAAAACACAATTTCAGAGGTTCACCATTACACCTCGGTTCGGAAGAAAATCTCGATTTTTCACTAATCTTTAATTTTTCTATTGCAGATCGAGCCTGGTAATTAAGTTTTGGTGCAAGACGGACAAGATGAATACAATTTGAAAGAAAACGTGAAAATTGAAAAAATTTTAAAATTAATGCGAATTACGTAAGTATGAAATACGAAAAATAATTATTTTAAAATAATAACACTGTTTAATAGTTTAAAAGTAATTGAAATTGACAACTAACTTATTCTATTATTAGAGACAAAAATTTTAAAATTAATGCTAATTACGTAAGTATGAAATACGAAAAATAATTATTTTAAAATAATAACACTGTTTAATAGCCTAAAAGTAATTGAAATTGACTTAACTAACTTATTCCTATTATTAGAGACAAAAATTTTAAATATATTATAGTTATAGAACGTGGAAAAGTTAAAAACACAATTTCAGAGGTTCACCATTACACCTCGGTTCGGAAGAAAATCTCGATTTTTCACTAATCTTTAATTTTTCTATTGCAGATCGAGCCTGGTAATTAAGTTTTGGTGCAAGACGGACAAGATGAATACAATTTGAAGAGAAAACGTGAAAATTGAAAAAATTTTTAAAATTAATGCGAATTACGTAAGTATGAAATACGAAAAATAATTATTTTAAAATAATAACACTGTTTAATAACCTAAAAGTAATTGAAATTGACTTAACTAACTTATTCCTATTATTAGAGACAAAAATTTTAAAATTAATGCTAATTACGTAAGTATGAAATACGAAAAATAATTATTTTAAAATAATAACACTGTTTAATAGCCTAAAAGTAATTGAAATTGACAACTAACTTATTCTATTATTAGAGACAAAAATTTTAAATATATTATGGTTATAGAACGTGGAAAAGTTAAAAACACAATTTCAGAGGTTCACCATTACACCTCAGTTCGGAAGAAAATCTCGATTTTTCACTAATCTTTAATTTTTCTATTGCAGATCGAGCCTGGTAATTAAGTTTTGGTGCAAGACGGACAAGATGAATACAATTTGAAGAAAACGTGAAAATTGAAGAAATTTTAAAATTAATGCTAATTACGTAAGTATGAAATACGAAAAATAATTATTTTAAAATAATAACACTGTTTAATAACCTAAAAGTAATTGAAATTGACAACTAACTTATTCTATTATTAGAGACAAAAATTTTAAAATTAATGCTAATTACGTAAGTATGAAATACGAAAAATAATTATTTTAAAATAATAACACTGTTTAATAGCCTAAAAGTAATTGAAATTGACAACTAACTTATTCTATTATTAGAGACAAAAATTTTAAATATATTATAGTTATAGAACGTGGAAAAGTTAAAAACACAATTTCAGAGGTTCACCATTACACCTCAGTTCGGAAGAAAATCTCGATTTTTCACTAATCTTTAATTTTTCTATTGCAGATCGAGCCTGGTAATTAAGTTTTGCGCAAGACGGACAAGATGAATACAATTTGAAGAAAACGTGAAAATTGAAGAAATTTTAAAATTAATGCTAATTACGTAAGTATGAAATACGAAAAATAATTATTTTAAAATAATAACACTGTTTAATAACCTAAAAGTAATTGAAATTGACAACTAACTTATTCTATTATTAGAGACAAAAATTTTAAAATTAATGCTAATTACGTAAGTATGAAATACGAAAAATAATTATTTTAAAATAATAACACTGTTTAATAGCCTAAAAGTAATTGAAATTGACAACTAACTTATTCCTATTATTAGAGACAAAAATTTTAAATATATTATGGTTATAGAACGTGGAAAAAGTTAAAAAACACAATTTCAGAGGTTCACCATTACACCTCGGTTCGGAAGAAAATCTCGATTTTTCACTAATCTTTAATTTTTCTATTGCAGATCGAGCCTGGTAATTAAGTTTTGGTGCAAGACGGACAAGATGAATACAATTTGAAAGAGAAAACGTGAAAATTGAAGAAATTTTAAAATTAATGCTAATTACGTAAGTATGAAATACGAAAAATAATTATTTTAAAATAATAACACTGTTTAATAGCCTAAAAGTAATTGAAATTGACTTAACTAACTTATTCCTATTATTAGAGACAAAAATTTTAAATATATTATAGTTATAGAACGTGGAAAAAGTTAAAAAACACAATTTCAGAGGTTCACCATTACACCTCGGTTCGGAAGAAAATCTCGATTTTTCACTAATCTTTAATTTTTCTATTGCAGATCGAGCCTGGTAATTAAGTTTTGGTGCAAGACGGACAAGATGAATACAATTTGAAAGAAAACGTGAAAATTGAAAAAATTTTAAAATTAATGCGAATTACGTAAGTATGAAATACGAAAAATAATTATTTTAAAATAATAACACTGTTTAATAGCCTAAAAGTAATTGAAATTGACTTAACTAACTTATTCCTATTATTAGAGACAAAAATTTTAAATATATTATAGTTATAGAACGTGGAAAAAGTTAAAAAACACAATTTCAGAGGTTCACCATTACACCTCAGATCGGAAGAAAATCTCGATTTTTCACTAATCTTAATTTTTCTATTGCAGATCAGGCCTGGTAATTAAGTTTTGGTGCAAGACGGACAAGATGAATACAATTTGAAAGAAAACGTGAAAATTGAAAAATTTTAAAATTAATGCGAATTACGTAAGTATGAAATACGAAAAATAATTATTTTAAAATAATAACACTGTTTAATAGCCTAAAAGTAATTGAAATTGACTTAACTAACTTATTCCTATTATTAGAGACAAAAATTTTAAATATATTATAGTTATAGAACGTGGAAAAAGTTAAAAAACACAATTTCAGAGGTTCACCATTACACCTCGGTTCGGAAGAAAATCTCGATTTTTCACTAATCTTTAATTTTTCTATTGCAGATCGAGCCTGGTAATTAAGTTTTGGTGCAAGACGGACAAGATGAATACAATTTGAAGAAAACGTGAAAATTGAAAAATTTTAAAATTAATGCGAATTACGTAAGTATGAAATACGAAAAATAATTATTTTAAAATAATAACACTGTTTAATAACCTAAAAGTAATTGAAATTGACTTAACTAACTTATTCCTATTATTAGAGACAAAAATTTTAAATATATTATAGTTATAGAACGTGGAAAAAGTTAAAAAACACAATTTCAGAGGTTCACCATTACACCTCGGTTCGGAAGAAAATCTCGATTTTTCACTAATCTTTAATTTTTCTATTGCAGATCGAGCCTGGTAATTAAGTTTTGGTGCAAGACGGACAAGATGAATACAATTTGAAAGAAAACGTGAAAATTGAAAAATTTTAAAATTAATGCGAATTACGTAAGTATGAAATACGAAAAATAATTATTTTAAAATAATAACACTGTTTAATAACCTAAAAGTAATTGAAATTGACTTAACTAACTTATTCCTATTATTAGAGACAAAAATTTTAAATATATTATAGTTATAGAACGTGGAAAAAGTTAAAAACACAATTTCAGAGTTCACCATTACACCTCAGTTCGGAAGAAAATCTCGATTTTTCACTAATCTTAATTTTTCTATTGCAGATCGAGCCTGGTAATTAAGTTTTGGTGCCAAGACGGACAAGATGAATACAATTTGAAAGAAAACGTGAAAATTGAAAAATTTTAAAATTAATGCGAATTACGTAAGTATGAAATACGAAAAATAATTATTTTAAAATAATAACACTGTTTAATAGTTTAAAAGTAATTGAAATTGACTTAACTAACTTATTCTATTATTAGAGACAAAAATTTTAAAATTAATGCTAATTACGTAAGTATGAAATACGAAAAATAATTATTTTAAAATAATAACACTGTTTAATAGCCTAAAAGTAATTGAAATTGACAACTAACTTATTCTATTATTAGAGACAAAAATTTTAAATATATTATGGTTATAGAACGTGGAAAAAGTTAAAAACACAATTTCAGAGGTTCACCATTACACCTCAGTTCGGAAGAAAATCTCGATTTTTCACTAATCTTTAATTTTTCTATTGCAGATCGAGCCTGGTAATTAAGTTTTGGTGCAAGACGGACAAGATGAATACAATTTGAAAGAAAACGTGAAAATTGAAAAAATTTTAAAATTAATGCGAATTACGTAAGTATGAAATACGAAAAATAATAATTTTAAAATAATAACACTGTTTAATAGCCTAAAAGTAATTGAAATTGACTTAACTAACTTATTCCTATTATTAGAGACAAAATTTTAAATATATTATAGTTATAGAACGTGGAAAAAGTTAAAAACACAATTTCAGAGGTTCACCATTACACCTCAGTTCGGAAGAAAATCTCGATTTTTCACTAATCTTTAATTTTTCTATTGCAGATCGAGCCTGGTAATTAAGTTTTGGTGCAAGACGGACAAGATGAATACAATTTGAAGAGAAAACGTGAAAATTGAAGAAATTTTAAAATTAATGCTAATTACGTAAGTATGAAATACGAAAAATAATTATTTTAAAATAATAACACTGTTTAATAGTTTAAAAGTAATTGAAATTGACAACTAACTTATTCTATTATTAGAGACAAAATTTTAAAATTAATGCGAATTACGTAAGTATGAAATACGAAAAATAATTATTTTAAAATAATAACACTGTTTAATAACCTAAAAGTAATTGAAATTGACTTAACTAACTTATTCCTATTATTAGAGACAAAATTTTAAAATTAATGCGAATTACGTAAGTATGAAATACGAAAAATAATTATTTTAAAATAATAACACTGTTTAATAGCCTAAAAGTAATTGAAATTGACAACTAACTTATTCCTATTATTAGAGACAAAATTTTAAATATATTATAGTTATAGAACGTGGAAAAAGTTAAAAACACAATTTCAGAGGTTCACCATTACACTCGGTTCGGAAGAAAATCTCGATTTTTCACTAATCTTAATTTTTCTATTGCAGATCGAGCCTGGTAATTAAGTTTTGCGCAAGACGGACAAGATGAATACAATTTGAAAGAGAAAACGTGAAAATTGAAAAAATTTTAAAATTAATGCGAATTACGTAAGTATGAAATACGAAAAATAATAATTTTAAAATAATAACACTGTTTAATAGCCTAAAAGTAATTGAAATTGACAACTAACTTATTCTATTATTAGAGACAAAAATTTTAAAATTAATGCTAATTACGTAAGTATGAAATACGAAAAATAATTATTTTAAAATAATAACACTGTTTAATAGCCTAAAAGTAATTGAAATTGACTTAACTAACTTATTCCTATTATTAGAGACAAAAATTTTAAATATATTATAGTTATAGAACGTGGAAAAAGTTAAAAAACACAATTTCAGAGGTTCACCATTACACTCGGTTCGGAAGAAAATCTCGATTTTTCACTAATCTTTAATTTTTCATTGCAGATCGAGCCTGGTAATTAAGTTTTGCGCAAGACGGACAAGATGAATACAATTTGAAGAAAACGTGAAAATTGAAAAAATTTTAAATATATTATGGTTATAGAACGTGGAAAAAGTTAAAAACACAATTTCAGAGGTTCACCATTACACCTCGGTTCGAAGAAAATCTCGATTTTTCACTAATCTTAATTTTTCTATTGCAGATCGAGCCTGGTAATTAAGTTTTGCGCAAGACGGACAAGATGAATACAATTTGAAAGAGAAAACGTGAAAATTGAAAAAATTTTAAAATTAATGCGAATTACGTAAGTATGAAATACGAAAAATAATAATTTTAAAATAATAACACTGTTTAATAGCCTAAAAGTAATTGAAATTGACTTAACTAACTTATTCCTATTATTAGAGACAAAAATTTTAAATATATTATAGTTATAGAACGTGGAAAAAGTTAAAAAACACAATTTCAGAGGTTCACCATTACACCTCGGTTCGGAAGAAAATCTCGATTTTTCACTAATCTTTAATTTTTCTATTGCAGATCGAGCCTGGTAATTAAGTTTTGGTGCAAGACGGACAAGATGAATACAATTTGAAAGAGAAAACGTGAAAATTGAAGAAATTTTAAAATTAATGCGAATTACGTAAGTATGAAATACGAAAAATAATTATTTTAAAATAATAACACTGTTTAATAGCCTAAAAGTAATTGAAATTGACAACTAACTTATTCTATTATTAGAGACAAAATTTTAAAATTAATGCTAATTACGTAAGTATGAAATACGAAAAATAATTATTTTAAAATAATAACACTGTTTAATAGTTTAAAAGTAATTGAAATTGACTTAACTAACTTATTCTATTATTAGAGACAAAATTTTAAAATTAATGCTAATTACGTAAGTATGAAATACGAAAAATAATTATTTTAAAATAATAACACTGTTTAATAGTTTAAAAGTAATTGAAATTGACAACTAACTTATTCTATTATTAGAGACAAAATTTTAAATATATTATAGTTATAGAACGTGGAAAAGTTAAAAACACAATTTCAGAGGTTCACCATTACACCTCGGTTCGGAAGAAAATCTCGATTTTTCACTAATCTTTAATTTTTCATTGCAGATCGAGCCTGGTAATTAAGTTTTGGTGCAAGACGGACAAGATGAATACAATTTGAAAGAGAAAACGTGAAAATTGAAGAAATTTTAAAATTAATGCGAATTACGTAAGTATGAAATACGAAAAATAATTATTTTAAAATAATAACACTGTTTAATAGCCTAAAAGTAATTGAAATTGACAACTAACTTATTCTATTATTAGAGACAAAATTTTAAAATTAATACTAATTACGTAAGTATGAAATACGAAAAATAATTATTTTAAAATAATAACACTGTTTAATAGCCTAAAAGTAATTGAAATTGACTTAACTAACTTATTCCTATTATTAGAGACAAAATTTTAAATATATTATAGTTATAGAACGTGGAAAAGTTAAAAACACAATTTCAGAGGTTCACCATTACACCTCAGTTCGGAAGAAAATCTCGATTTTTCACTAATCTTTAATTTTTCATTGCAGATCGAGCCTGGTAATTAAGTTTTGGTGCAAGACGGACAAGATGAATACAATTTGAAGAAAACGTGAAAATTGAAGAAATTTTAAAATTAATGCGAATTACGTAAGTATGAAATACGAAAAATAATTATTTTAAAATAATAACACTGTTTAATAGCCTAAAAGTAATTGAAATTGACAACTAACTTATTCTATTATTAGAGACAAAATTTTAAAATTAATGCTAATTACGTAAGTATGAAATACGAAAAATAATTATTTTAAAATAATAACACTGTTTAATAACCTAAAGTAATTGAAATTGACAACTAACTTATTCTATTATTAGAGACAAAATTTTAAAATTAATGCTAATTACGTAAGTATGAAATACGAAAAATAATTATTTTAAATATATTATAGTTATAGAACGTGGAAAAGTTAAAAACACAATTTCAGAGGTTCACCATTACACCTCAGTTCGGAAGAAAATCTCGATTTTTCACTAATCTTTAATTTTTCTATTGCAGATCGAGCCTGGTAATTAAGTTTTGGTGCAAGACGGACAAGATGAATACAATTTGAAAGAAAACGTGAAAATTGAAAAAATTTTAAAATTAATGCTAATTACGTAAGTATGAAATACGAAAAATAATTATTTTAAAATAATAACACTGTTTAATAACCTAAAAGTAATTGAAATTGACTTAACTAACTTATTCCTATTATTAGAGACAAAAATTTTAAATATATTATAGTTATAGAACGTGGAAAAGTTAAAAACACAATTTCAGAGGTTCACCATTACACCTCAGTTCGGAAGAAAATCTCGATTTTTCACTAATCTTTAATTTTTCTATTGCAGATCAGGCCTGGTAATTAAGTTTTGCGCAAGACGGACAAGATGAATACAATTTGAAGAAAACGTGAAAATTGAAAAAATTTTAAAATTAATGCGAATTACGTAAGTATGAAATACGAAAAATAATTATTTTAAAATAATAACACTGTTTAATAGCCTAAAAGTAATTGAAATTGACTTAACTAACTTATTCCTATTATTAGAGACAAAAATTTTAAATATATTATAGTTATAGAACGTGGAAAAGTTAAAAACACAATTTCAGAGGTTCACCATTACACCTCAGTTCGGAAGAAAATCTCGATTTTTCACTAATCTTTAATTTTTCTATTGCAGATCAGGCCTGGTAATTAAGTTTTGGTGCAAGACGGACAAGATGAATACAATTTGAAGAAAACGTGAAAATTGAAAAAATTTTAAAATTAATGCGAATTACGTAAGTATGAAATACGAAAAATAATAATTTTAAAATAATAACACTGTTTAATAGCCTAAAAGTAATTGAAATTGACAACTAACTTATTCTATTATTAGAGACAAAAATTTTAAAATAATAACACTGTTTAATAGCCTAAAAGTAATTGAAATTGACTTAACTAACTTATTCCTATAATTAGAGACAAAAATTTTAAATATATTATAGTTATAGAACGTGGAAAAAGTTAAAAAACACAATTTCAGAGGTTCACCATTACACCTCGGTTCGGAAGAAAATCTCGATTTTTCACTAATCTTTAATTTTTCTATTGCAGATCGAGCCTGGTAATTAAGTTTTGGTGCAAGACGGACAAGATGAATACAATTTGAAAGAGAAAACGTGAAAATTGAAAAAATTTTAAAATTAATGCGAATTACGTAAGTATGAAATACGAAAAATAATTATTTTAAAATAATAACACTGTTTAATAGTTTAAAAGTAATTGAAATTGACAACTAACTTATTCTATTATTAGAGACAAAAATTTTAAAATTAATGCTAATTACGTAAGTATGAAATACGAAAAATAATTATTTTAAAATAATAACACTGTTTAATAACCTAAAAGTAATTGAAATTGACAACTAACTTATTCTATTATTAGAGACAAAAATTTTAAATATATTATGGTTATAGAACGTGGAAAAGTTAAAAACACAATTTCAGAGGTTCACCATTACACCTCAGTTCCGGAAGAAAATCTCGATTTTTCACTAATCTTTAATTTTTCATTGCAGATCGAGCCTGGTAATTAAGTTTTGGTGCAAGACGGACAAGATGAATACAATTTGAAGAGAAAACGTGAAAATTGAAAAAATTTTAAAATTAATGCGAATTACGTAAGTATGAAATACGAAAAATAATTATTTTAAAATAATAACACTGTTTAATAGCCTAAAAGTAATTGAAATTGACAACTAACTTATTCTATTATTAGAGACAAAAATTTTAAAATTAATACTAATTACGTAAGTATGAAATACGAAAAATAATTATTTTAAAATAATAACACTGTTTAATAGCCTAAAAGTAATTGAAATTGACTTAACTAACTTATTCTATTATTAGAGACAAAAATTTTAAATATATTATGGTTATAGAACGTGGAAAAGTTAAAAACACAATTTCAGAGGTTCACCATTACACCTCGGTTCGGAAGAAAATCTCGATTTTTCACTAATCTTTAATTTTTCTATTGCAGATCGAGCCTGGTAATTAAGTTTTGGTGCAAGACGGACAAGATGAATACAATTTGAAAGAGAAAACGTGAAAATTGAAGAAATTTTAAAATTAATGCTAATTACGTAAGTATGAAATACGAAAAATAATTATTTTAAAATAATAACACTGTCTAATAGCCTAAAAGTAATTGAAATTGACAACTAACTTATTCTATTATTAGAGACAAAAATTTTAAAATTAATGCTAATTACGTAAGTATGAAATACGAAAAATAATTATTTTAAATATATTATAGTTATAGAACGTGGAAAAGTTAAAAACACAATTTCAGAGGTTCACCATTACACCTCGGTTCGGAAGAAAATCTCGATTTTTCACTAATCTTTAATTTTTCTATTGCAGATCGAGCCTGGTAATTAAGTTTTGGTGCAAGACGGACAAGATGAATACAATTTGAAAGAGAAAACGTGAAAATTGAAGAAATTTTAAAATTAATGCTAATTACGTAAGTATGAAATACGAAAAATAATTATTTTAAAATAATAACACTGTCTAATAGCCTAAAAGTAATTGAAATTGACTTAACTAACTTATTCTATTATTAGAGACAAAAATTTTAAAATTAATGCGAATTACGTAAGTATGAAATACGAAAAATAATTATTTTAAAATAATAACACTGTCTAATAGCCTAAAAGTAATTGAAATTGACTTAACTAACTTATTCCTATTATTAGAGACAAAAATTTTAAATATATTATAGTTATAGAACGTGGAAAAAGTTAAAAAACACAATTTCAGAGGTTCACCATTACACCTCGGTTCGGAAGAAAATCTCGATTTTTCACTAATCTTAATTTTTCTATTGCAGATCGAGCCTGGTAATTAAGTTTTGGTGCAAGACGGACAAGATGAATACAATTTGAAAGAGAAAACGTGAAAATTGAAAAAATTTTTAAAATTAATGCTAATTACGTAAGTATGAAATACGAAAAATAATTATTTTAAAATAATAACACTGTTTAATAACCTAAAAGTAATTGAAATTGACAACTAACTTATTCCTATTATTAGAGACAAAAATTTTAAATATATTATAGTTATAGAACGTGGAAAAAGTTAAAAACACAATTTCAGAGGTTCACCATTACACCTCAGTTCGGAAGAAAATCTCGATTTTTCACTAATCTTTAATTTTTCTATTGCAGATCGAGCCTGGTAATTAAGTTTTGGTGCAAGACGGACAAGATGAATACAATTTGAAGAGAAAACGTGAAAATTGAAAAAATTTTAAAATTAATGCTAATTACGTAAGTATGAAATACGAAAAATAATTATTTTAAAATAATAACACTGTTTAATAGCCTAAAAGTAATTGAAATTGACTTAACTAACTTATTCTATTATTAGAGACAAAAATTTTAAATATATTATAGTTATAGAACGTGGAAAAAGTTAAAAACACAATTTCAGAGTTCACCATTACACCTCGGTTCGGAAGAAAATCTCGATTTTTCACTAATCTTTAATTTTTCTATTGCAGATCAGGCCTGGTAATTAAGTTTTGGTGCAAGACGGACAAGATGAATACAATTTGAAAGAGAAAACGTGAAAATTGAAGAAATTTTAAAATTAATGCGAATTACGTAAGTATGAAATACGAAAAATAATTATTTTAAAATAATAACACTGTTTAATAGTTTAAAAGTAATTGAAATTGACTTAACTAACTTATTCTATTATTAGAGACAAAAATTTTAAATATATTATAGTTATAGAACGTGGAAAAAGTTAAAAACACAATTTCAGAGGTTCACCATTACACCTCGGTTCGGAAGAAAATCTCGATTTTTCACTAATCTTAATTTTTCTATTGCAGATCGAGCCTGGTAATTAAGTTTTGGTGCAAGACGGACAAGATGAATACAATTTGAAGAAAACGTGAAAATTGAAGAAATTTTAAAATTAATGCTAATTACGTAAGTATGAAATACGAAAAATAATTATTTTAAAATAATAACACTGTTTAATAGCCTAAAAGTAATTGAAATTGACAACTAACTTATTCTATTATTAGAGACAAAAATTTTAAATATATTATGGTTATAGAACGTGGAAAAAGTTAAAAACACAATTTCAGAGGTTCACCATTACACCTCGGTTCGGAAGAAAATCTCGATTTTTCACTAATCTTTAATTTTTCTATTGCAGATCAGGCCTGGTAATTAAGTTTTGGTGCAAGACGGACAAGATGAATACAATTTGAAGAAAACGTGAAAATTGAAAAAATTTTAAATATATTATAGTTATAGAACGTGGAAAAAGTTAAAAACACAATTTCAGAGTTCACCATTACACCTCAGTTCGGAAGAAAATCTCGATTTTTCACTAATCTTTAATTTTTCTATTGCAGATCGAGCCTGGTAATTAAGTTTTGGTGCAAGACGGACAAGATGAATACAATTTGAAGAGAAAACGTGAAAATTGAAGAAATTTTAAAATTAATGCTAATTACGTAAGTATGAAATACGAAAAATAATTATTTTAAAATAATAACAGTGTTTAATAGCCTAAAAGTAATTGAAATTGACTTAACTAACTTATTCTATTATTAGAGACAAAAATTTTAAAATTAATGCGAATTACGTAAGTATGAAATACGAAAAATAATTATTTTAAAATAATAACACTGTTTAATAGCCTAAAAGTAATTGAAATTGACTTAACTAACTTATTCTATTATTAGAGACAAAAATTTTAAATATATTATAGTTATAGAACGTGGAAAAAGTTAAAAACACAATTTCAGAGTTCACCATTACACCTCGGTTCGAAGAAAATCTCGATTTTTCACTAATCTTAATTTTTCTATTGCAGATCAGGCCTGGTAATTAAGTTTTGGTGCCAAGACGGACAAGATGAATACAATTTGAAGAAAACGTGAAAATTGAAAAAATTTTAAATATATTATGGTTATAGAACGTGGAAAAAGTTAAAAACACAATTTCAGAGTTCACCATTACACCTCGGTTCGAAGAAAATCTCGATTTTTCACTAATCTTAATTTTTCTATTGCAGATCAGGCCTGGTAATTAAGTTTTGCGCAAGACGGACAAGATGAATACAATTTGAAAGAAAACGTGAAAATTGAAGAAATTTTAAAATTAATGCTAATTACGTAAGTATGAAATACGAAAAATAATTATTTTAAAATAATAACACTGTTTAATAGTTTAAAAGTAATTGAAATTGACAACTAACTTATTCCTATTATTAGAGACAAAAATTTTAAATATATTATAGTTATAGAACGTGGAAAAAGTTAAAAAACACAATTTCAGAGGTTCACCATTACACCTCGGTTCGGAAGAAAATCTCGATTTTTCACTAATCTTTAATTTTTCTATTGCAGATCGAGCCTGGTAATTAAGTTTTGGTGCAAGACGGACAAGATGAATACAATTTGAAGAAAACGTGAAAATTGAAGAAATTTTAAAATTAATACTAATTACGTAAGTATGAAATACGAAAAATAATTATTTTAAAATAATAACACTGTTTAATAGCCTAAAAGTAATTGAAATTGACAACTAACTTATTCCTATTATTAGAGACAAAAATTTTAAATATATTATGGTTATAGAACGTGGAAAAAGTTAAAAACACAATTTCAGAGGTTCACCATTACACCTCGGTTCGGAAGAAAATCTCGATTTTCACTAATCTTTAATTTTTCTATTGCAGATCGAGCCTGGTAATTAAGTTTTGCGCAAGACGGACAAGATGAATACAATTTGAAGAAAACGTGAAAATTGAAAAAATTTTAAATATATTATGGTTATAGAACGTGGAAAAAGTTAAAAACACAATTTCAGAGGTTCACCATTACACCTCGGTTCGGAAGAAAATCTCGATTTTCACTAATCTTTAATTTTTCTATTGCAGATCGAGCCTGGTAATTAAGTTTTGCGCAAGACGGACAAGATGAATACAATTTGAAGAAAACGTGAAATTGC